>CM053615.1:25254111-25267385 GCA_028646535.1 Procyon lotor
TTTTTTTTAAATATTTTATTCATTTATTTGACAGAGAGGAGAGAGATCACAAGTAGGCAGAAAGGCAGGCAGAGAAAGAGGGGGAAGCAGGCTCCCCGCTGAGCAGAGAGCCCGATGTGGGGCTCGATCTCAGGACCCTGAGATCATGACCTGAGCTGAAGGCAGAGGCTTTAACCGCTGAGCCACCCAGGTGCCCCTGGGCTAGATTTTTTTATGATGCTGTTCCGTCTTTCTACAGAAGGTATAGTATAGCGGACCAGTCAAAACAATAGCACCATTTTTTACTTGACTTTGAGGTATGTCATGTATCCCCTTTCCACTGACAGATTTGACTCATGTAAGAATTTATTTTTTCTATGATATATATCCAGTGTACCCAACTATTACTTTCTAAAAATAGGCATATACCACAATATCAACCCATTGTCATGATTTCTCATGTATGGCTACTGATAACTACATTTTATCTGCCAGAGGAGGAATTAATTATATATCCTGTTCTTGTTCATGAGGTAAAAGTTTGCAAGATAAAATATAGTCCTGGTAGGGCATAGAAGCATCTTATGAGCAGGTGAACCAAGTTGTGAAAAGACCACCATAAAGCCTAAAACCTGGGGGGAGGAAACACAAAAACTTTCACTGCTTGAGGGCTCTGTTTTTAATCTGGTCCTCTGCTCAGTTCATGAATATTTCAAGTGTACCTGAACAGGTAACTCTTTCTGGTTTTCAATAGAAATTTTCAATCTGTCACTTTCATGGGAATGGCTCTAACCTAATACAACCTGAATCACCTGAGAGAAATAGGAAAATCCTGTGTGACACTTTGCCAAACTTAACGCAAGTCTAATAATAGAAGAGGATAATTTTTCCATCCTAATAATATAGATGTTTTGTTTAACTGAAAAACTTGAACTCATTTAAAGAAAGAGTTTTTCCCTTCTAGAAGAAAGGAGGAATACACACTTCTTATTCTTGAACAAGGGTCTATGAGCCCAGATATTTAGCCTCCTAAATTTTGATGAGTGATAGATACATACATAAATACATGATTTTAGTAACCCTGTTTTAAAAAATAGCTTACTAAACATGGCTGTAGCAGAAAAAAATGAAAATACTTCAAAGTCCTGGAGGCAAACCCTGAATTTGGTAAGGGGTTGCCTTCCCCTCTCCTCCTGGTTCATAAAAATAAATCGGAAAAACATACACTGGTGATAAAGAGTTAACCTGTGGCCATCACACCTGCCATTAAAATGGGAAGCTAGGACTGAAGAATGAACATATCAGCTCACAGCTGGGAAGATGTTGATAGGGGAAAAAAATCATACTGCTCTAAGTGAGGCCAGGCCCAACAAGGGAACTTGGTACGGATTAGTTTGAGAAGAGTTGTTGATGCTCGTTCTGCCATAGGGGCTCCAGCCTCAGGCTCAGCAAGTGCTGCTACACTCTTTGTGAAGATTTGTTTAAAAATCATAGTCTTTTTGTCCCTTGATGGTACACTCCTCTGATAAACAGTGTGATTTGATTTTCTGCCCCATTTGTGTCAAATACCCAAGTGCTTGTGCCTTTTGCTTTGGCAACCTGAAAGGAACTTATGTATTACATTAGAATGTAATACATGTACATATGTAGAATGTAACACATGTACAATACATGTATTACAATAGAATGTCTACAATAGAATGTAATACATAAGTATGTAATACATATGTAATATTATGTATTACATTCTATTTCTTCCCCCATCTTTTAAAGAAAATAATAACAATGGCCATGTTTGTAAACTTTTATGTTTAGAGAGCACTTCTGTACCCATTATCCTATTAATCCCTGCAGAGATCCTGCCAAGTCTAGCTGTAGAAACTTAGAGGCACAGAGGAGCCCAGTCAGGAACCCTCCTCCTTAATGGGAGAGCTGGCACTCAAACTCCAGGCCCAGCCAGTGCCTCTACTCTGGCTGGTAGAGGTAAGAGGTTTGAATTAACCTGAAAATTGCTCAAATACCAGCAAGCATCATGAGCCCCAAATCTTACTTTATTACAAAAAAACTGAAGGCCTTGAACTCTTCTGTTTCTTCATTATGCATTAATCTGATTAGGGCCCATGAAAAGGATTCCAAAGAAAAATGTTTTTTCTTTGTAACTTACCACTGGAAAGTACCACTTGGCCTCAAAATTGTAGCACTAAAACATAGATGTACATACACTGAGCAAAGCAGTTTATATTTTACTACCTTGAAGCTTGATGGATTCCTGTTGCATAGGAGCAAAGGGGCTCTTTTTCCACATAGGTGTGCACAGAAGAGAAATGGAAGCGTGTGCGTTTCAGGATGAACTGCATTATCTTCATCTTTTAAAAAAGTAATGTAAATGATAGAAGACCACATTTTAGTTTTATGATTGCCAGTGAATCATAATATAAGCAGTGAATGTCTTTTAGAGTATGAACACGTTCTTTTACACATCTGCTTGGGTAATTCACTGTTCTGTTTGAAAGGATCTCACAGAAATGGAATTTTTAAATATTGAGAAATCCATTAAGAAATGGAAGGGGAATGAAACGCTCATTATAAGAGTCATGCCAAGGATAACTAAGAGTGGCCTAGCATCTTAAAAATATTTACTTTTAATCAAAATGAACTTTTAAAAAAGTTAATGTTCTCACCTTTTGGCTGAAAGAGTTCATTGCTGTGCTGGTCTAATACCTGTTTGGAGTTTGTCAGCCAGTTTTTCACAGAAGAAAAACATTGTGCACAATGTACATAAGGTGTTGTCATTTTCATGAAGAGTATCTGCATGTTTGGAATTGACTTACTTCTCTGTTGCAGCTACACCTTTTTTATGACCTGTTCATGGCTGGTTGAAAGGACAGGGAAACTGAGGGTAGTACAAGATGTCTTTGGTTCATTGTGGGAGCAAGTCAGCTCGTTCTAGTTCTGAAATGGTAGGAGAGGAAAAAATAGCTCTAAAGATATTATGGTTTATACCCTACCCATTATTGTAAAAAGAATAAAACAAAACAACAACCTTAAAAGAGAAAAACCCAGGATTCCACTAACCTAAACATGATAAACATGATATTCTTCATTTTTGCTTATTCATTGAAATTCTGTTTATTTGTGTGAATGGTTGTAATCACTATATTCCTAGTGATTGTAGACATTTTTAATTGTTTTGTGTCAGGAGTTCTTAACTCCTTTGTTCCATGGATTCCTTTGGCAGTTTTTGGTAGAACTTATGGTTCTCTTTTCAGAAAAAATGTTTCTAAGTATTTAAAATAAAATACACAGGTTTATATAGGAGAGAATAATATTGGAAGTACACTTACTGAAATAGTTTTAAAATTAAGTCATGGTGTGGTAACATGTGCTTTACCAGCAATGTATTACATAACAAGATGTGACAAAGTCATAGTTACTTTATTTCTGAGTAATTGTGAGCATAAATATTTTGGAATTGTGGATCTGAAAGTGAAGGGGAAGGCAGGAAAGTTGAAGAATGTCATGCCTGATGGTCCCTATTGTCTGAGTGAAGGAAGAGGCTCAGTCGTCTTTAGAATGTGAGGAGTTGGGCTGGGGTTGGAGAGAGGTAAGGTTTGGGAACAGATGGGGAAGCATTGCTTAATTCTTACTATGCCTCAGGTGCTGTGCAAAACTTTTTATATATGGTATTTCCTTTAACCCTGAGAACACCTTCATGAGGAATAGTTGCCTTTGTTGTCTTTATTTGCCCAATGTAGCAACTAAGTTTGGAGAAATTACCCACAAATAGATCATTCACTATCCCTCAAAGGAAGTCTACCTAAATAATCCAGAAGCAATATCCCTGACTGGTAACCCAAAGGCAGGGCCACATTGGGGGCAGCATCATGATTCATTCTCAAACCCTTGATGAGAGCCTATCTAACTGCCTTTTGTCCACTTCCTAAATTGCAAAAGATAAAAAGAATTTCTAAGTGACTCCATGGGCCACCTGAGATTGGAAATCCCAAATTTGTCTATTCTAGAAGACAGATCCTGAAACTCATTGTTAGGTGATTTTTCTCCTGAAGCAACTATTGTAAAAACCTGAACAGAACAAGGCCAGTGAGTTAGGGGGCTGCAGAAGACAAGATGGGCTCTGGACTGGACAGTCTGTGTTCACACCTTGAATCAGCTCTTTTCAGGACCACAGTTATCTCTGCTGGAGAGGTTCTTCCTCTGAAAGGTCACCTGGGCACGTCTGCCCTGGATTCATTGACTTTATAGTTTTTCATCACTGCTTCCTCAGGGTTGTTTGGAGACATGTTGCCCAGGGTATTTTAACTTAAGCATAAATTTTCTCACTGTGGTTTAAGACTGGTGTAATTGAAAGACAAGAGGCAAAGAGGTTGGGGCAGACCACAGATAGGACACTTCATGGGTGACAGTCTCTAATAAGGGTCAGATATATGCAGGAGCCTTGGGACAGCTTCTGGTGCTCAGAACAGGAAGCATGTCCTAAGCACAGTACCGTGTATAGCCTTGAAAGAAAAACAATGAGGCTTCTGTATGTTTCTTTTTCCCAGCCACTCAAATAAGTACCATTTACCAAGATAAGTATATGCAGCAGGAGTGTATATAAATGTTCATTTAAACTGTTAAAAATCATATGTTGGAAGCTGGATAAGAAAGAGGTACTTAGAACCTGATTTGGGGGACCCAGTTCCCTCATTGCAGATTAGTGAATGGGAGATGTTTTTATTGTTCCATCCCAGACTCCATCAGTGAATGCAATTTCAATAAATTCACAGAAGCAGATATTTAAGAAACCATACACACCTCTCTAAAAAAAAAACAAAAAACCAAAACTGAACAAAACAGCCTTTGGTGGGGTTGGATATCTGCTCTGTCTCAAAACAAATGCTGATAAGAATAATTAGTCTCTGTCTTTGTTTTATTTGTTTTTTGGTCAAATATCTTTAAGCCTTCAGGCTCAAGGCCAGAAATAAACAAAAAATGTTTTATAGTCCTTGATTTGATAATGCCAGTACCAAATCATATCTGATATTCATAATAAATAAAGTTTCTTGGGGTGGGGGAGGGCAGTCCTTGGAGCAGTAGAGAGCTTTGTAAGCCAGCCTTCGAAAATCTTGTGAAACAGGAAAATTGTATTTCTTTTTAAATTCAGTACTGAGAATTAAGTGATTAAAATGTCATTTCGAACATTAATTCAGAGAGATGTAAAAACTATAGAGTTTAGAAATCCACCTAAGTTATAAGTAACTTTACAAATCTGGGTTTTTTTCAATAGAGTAGAGACCACATATCAGTGACTTCATCAGGGCCTACTTGTACCAAAAAGAACAGAGGGTCTTTTGGGGCGCCTGGGTGGCTCAGTGGGTTAAGGCCTCTGCCTTCGGCTCAGGTCATGATCTCGGGGTCCTGGGATCGAGCCCCATATTGGGGCTCTCTGCTCAGCAGGAAGTCTGCTTCCCCCTCTCTCTCTGCCTGCCTCTCTGCCCACTTGTGATCTCTTTCCTCTCTGCCAAATAAAAAAATAAAATCTTAAAAAAAAATTAAAAAATAAACACAGGGTCTTTTAAAAAAATTTAAGTAAATCAGTAATTTTGAGTTCAAGTAAATGCTTCATTCAGGGAGAGTAAGAATTTCTGTTTGATCTCTTGTAAACAATAATTTCAAATAATGAAATTTCCTCTAGGAAACAGGTGGTCTTTAATATTAACATAAAAAGAAATAAAAATGCAAATACAGAAGTATTTAGAGAATGTTTATTTTGTGATTTAAGAGGCTTGCTTTTCCCTCCCATCAGCTAAAAGATATTTAGTGACACTTAATAAGTACTCAGAATAAGATTTGTTCTAAAGCTTTCTGTATGCTGTAATTGTATGTTCCTTTTGCCCTTTAAATTTGAAATAAACTTGAAATGAAGGATGGAACTCAAACAGGCTGTTAGAGAAGTAGAAATGGTAAGTGATTGATTTTTCTCAGCATAGATAACATTGCCTATTTTGTGATTCAGCAAATGCTGCTATATACTATCAGTGAAGTGCCTCTTTCAATATGAGATTGTGATGTTGCCTTTAATTTATTTGCAAATGCTGCTTTTATGTCTGGGTTTTCTGCACAGCCCAGGTAGTAAGTGCAGAGGGGACTGTTTTCTGTTGAGAGAGGGTAGGAAAGACAGGCAGAAAGCATTCAGAGGCTAGCCTGTTTTTCCCCAGGACCTTCTCTTCACTTTTGTTTGTTCAGCCCCTCTCCCCTCCTGTGACTTGCCCTTGTGTTGTGCCTGTGTCAAGCTAGCATTCAAAATCAGGTCTGTGTAACTTCCCAGTCTCCATGCTTCCAACTGTGATAAAATACATGTAGGGAAGTCAGGAAAAGTGTGGTATTTGGTCAGGGTACTCCCCAGATGCTGTGTACACTGTGTGAGGTATCTTTGATAACAAGATAGGTAGAATCTGTCCAACCCTGGATGAGCAGAAGATGGACAAGCGAAGAGCCATGCCTGAACAATAAGCATTTAGGGTTATTCTGATTTTCTGAGTAGGCTGCTCTAGAGAATTGCTTGGTTGCCTGAGGTTTAAACCTAAGTCACTGAGAAAATTATAATAAAATAGCAGTTCTGTTCTCCATCTAAAAATTGGTCACCGCTACTAAGCTTTTGTCAGTCTCTCATCTTGGCAAGTGAAGGTGAGATTTGTGTCAGGAACCATCCAAGACCTTCTAAGATCTCACCTTTCTAGCCTGTCATTCCTTAGTTTTGCTCATACTTTTTCACTCAATTTTGCCTCATGTTTTTCCACCTCTGAGCTTTGTTACATCTTTTGTAGGCTGTCCTTCCTCTTTCTTCATGCTACTGCCTATGTACTGGCTAGACCTGCTGGTCCTTCCAAGGCGAGTACAAGGCATCCATCTGCTCTTGCTAGCTTCCCAAGTTCTCGAAACCCTGCCAGCAGCTTCTCTGAACCATGTGACAGACCCTATATCCCTGCTGCTGCAGGCTCAGCCAGTGTGCAGCATGTGTCCAATGCTCTCCAAGGCAGTGTCTGACCTGGTGCAGAAGCATTGCATGTTGTCTCCAAACTCCAAGAAATAAATTACAGGAAACTTTGGAGTTGGGAAAAACCCCATTTTTACTTTATCACAAGTTCCCTTGAAGCCAGCATGAAGGAACTGACTCAGTGGCACCTGGACTCAGTGACTCGTGCCCTCAGTTCAGAGGGGTGCACAGGTCACCTGCCTGAGCTCTGCTGCTACATGACCTGAGCCACCCAAGCAGAATCATACCTGCTTTCTTGTCCTGTATCGGGTGTCCCTTGAGTAGCTGTCATGAAGTTCATCCTCTCTTGCTCCCCTTTGAGACCTTCTCAGTAGAAGAATGATGGAAGGTGCTGGGTTGGAGAAAGGTAACCAACTGAGGCACACATGTTGGTCTTACCTTGGTTCTCCAGCCCTCTTTCCTTCTAAATCCAGTAGTACTTCACCTTGATTATTGTGATGACCATTGCAAAGCTTTTGTTACAGCTATTCTTATATGCCAGATTAATTTGGTTGAATACACAGATGGTATCTTTTTCATTTTTATATCTCCTTTCACATTTTGCAAAATGCCTATTATATGAAAGATATTTAATAGGTATTAAAATGGCTGAAAGAACAAATTAACACATGATATATAATAAGGAAACAATCATTCATTTAGTTAGTAAGTAGTTATTGAATACCTGCTGTATGTAGTCAGTGTTCTGGTGCTGGGATTAAAAGGTGCTTCCAGAAGGAATCCTATTTGATGAGCTTCCTGGTGGTGTATCTTCTGATCCAAAATAAAAAGTGTGACTAGGCTGTTGACATAGTACTTTTTCAGAGTCATTAGTTAATTTGTCAGTCTATATCTGAATGCAATGGCTTTTCCAGTTCTAGAATTCTTTTGTGCTTCTTACTTAACGTTTCTCAGGGCCAACATTGACTAGCTAGCCTTGTTTGAGTAAGTGTAGCCTTTGATCTGATCCCTACCATTTCTGCCCATTTTTCTGGCTCTGTCTCTTGACTTGGCTGAGATCATTCCTGTGCCCGTTCCTCTTTATCCTGCTAGTTGACTTTTTCTTAGCTTCTCATTTTTTTGTGGGGTGAATCTCACCAAACAACAAGAAGTGAGATAAATGGCTTCTGATACATATCATAAATCAGGATTTAATTCAACACATTTGACACCATAATCCATATATTTTAATGCTCTGAACTTGAAGTGTAGAAATAACTTTTCATGAGGAGGGTGGGGAAACACAGGACTTATAAGCTGATGCATGAGTATTCAGAATTGAGTTTTACTGTACCATTTCATAGTGTCTGCTATTTGTAATATCCTTAGATGGCTGAGGTCAGACAATTCTGTGTGGTGTGAGTGGTGTGAGTTGTCATATTAATTGCTGCCTCTCACAAGAGCAACCTAACCCTGTAGTGTCAGTCAGTGTTGGATCTCATTTCCCGTGTTCCCTTTCCCCTCTTTCGGCAGCTGCTCTTGAGCTCTCAGGGCAAACTGATTTCTCTTGGTATCAATCTACTTGTTTATCTGCTCCTTCTGACTCTTGCTCTCAAATGACAGCTGTTGCACCTGCTTTTCCTACTGGCTAAGGTGTTTACATGTCTGTCTCCTCCCCTGCACTGTAAGCTTCCTGCTGAACAACTCAGACTGTATTAGCTCAGTATTCCTCCAGTGCTGTTCCTCCAGTACTGGCCAGTACTGGCACCCGAGTGGTTGACTTAATGAATACTGATGAACAGAACATAAAATTTACAGGTAGAATTGAAAGAAGGTTCTCCTTTAAAACCTGTGTTTAAGGTCTTAGAGTAAAAATGCAAATTTAAGCCTCAACAATAGTGTTATCCATTGAGTCTAACATTATTCCCTCTTTCAGTTGGGAATGTTAGTTTGCTGTGTGGTGCTTGAAAAAAGTGTCTTGGGAGAGCAAGAGGAAAAGGGAATTAGCTAATATATCATTATCATTAGCTTGTTATTTGTCTGATAGTGAAACACTAATTAAAAAGCATTATGCCTGTTTTGGAATTACCTGCCTATTTATGGAAGGAAAAAAGAATCATAACATTGTCAAAACAACAGTAAAATCATACTACAAATCATATTAAAAGGAAAAAAAGGGGATGGGATGTGCTTTGAACTTCCAACTCCTTCACAGCTCATCATTTCTTGATGCCCTCTGCCAAGCTGTGTGCTCAAGGAATCTAATGATACACAAAGCCTCATTGCCAGATACTTCATTAATTCCTCAATCCATTAGGAGCCTTAATGGCCTATGCCATTGGAATAAGTATGGAAATCCAGTCCCCCAAGAAAGTACAGTGCTCTATAAATCATACTCGCCCGAGGATTCTCTCAGCCCTTGACACAGAAGAATAGATGAAAAATCATTGTACTTCCTGAATTGCCTTAGCCCACAGGCTCTCAGAATAATCGACATCCTTTAACTCTTTAACCCTCAACCCTTTGTTCTCAAAGTGTGATCCCTAGATCAACAGCATCAGCACCACTGGGAACTTGTTAGAAATGCAAATTCAGTAGCCCTAGCCAGGCACACTGAAACCCTGGGGGTGAGGCCAACAATCTGTGTTTTGTTTTGTTTGTTTGTTTGAGTAATCTGTGTTTTAAGCAGGAATCCCTGTGACTCTGACTTGCTCTAATATTCCTGTGGCATAGTTCTATAATGAAGGCTCTTTTTTTTTTTTTTAAACTGTTGAGGAAACATAAGCAGGTCTGTAGCTTCACCCTGATCTACTTGTTTGGATTCAGTTGAATTGAGCAAACATTGACTAAGCAGCTATTACATCCCAGGCATCCTCCCTAGAAAACCACAAAGGTAAAGGACACTTTAAAGTCACTCTAGTGTCATCTGTGTTATCATTTTGCTGCTGTGTTGCATTGGACTCCCTGGATGGCAACCCCGCCTAGACTTTGTTCTAAAGCACCCAAAATGATGGTCCTTGAGGATGCCTTGTTTGACATTTCAAAGCTTTCATTGATCGTCAGCCACCAGTTGGCTCTTCATCCTTTTCCCAGTGGGACCCTGGCACCTCCGTGAATTGCAGGAAGAATGACCCTATCTTTGTGAACCTTTTCTGCTTTTATATACCTGATAATCTTTCTGTTCACATCTAGAATTGGTATTGCCCCTCCCCCCATCCACACTAAGGCCACTACTAGAGAGGTTCTTTCCCACAGAAGACAGGCTGTCCAACCCTGATCTTAAGTGAGCAGCTCTATTTAGAGAAAGACATAAAATCTCTATCAAAAAGGGCAAAAAGAATAAAAAACTCAAAATAAACCTTCCTTCTAATATCTATTTCCCTAATCCAAGTCCGCATCATCCTGTGCCTCCCTATTTCTGTGGCTTCCTGACATTTTGTTTTCCCACCTCGATCCATCTTGCTGATAGAGTGATCACTCTTTTTTTTTTTTGTAATTTAAATTTAAATTTAATTAAATTAAATTAAGTTAATTTAAATTTAATTTAACGTACAGTGCAATATTGGTTTCTGGAGTAGAAGTTGGTGATTCATCACTTGCATACAACACCCAGTGCTCATCAAAACAAGTGCCCTCCTTAATACACATCACCTATCTGGTCCATCCCCCAGCCACTTCCCTCCATCAACCCTCAGTTTGGTCTTTATCATTAAGAGTTAAAGTGATCATTCTTAAGTACTAATTTTATTATACTAACTTCAGATATGTGCCCATAACTTCAAATATGTGCCTATAGCAGGGGTCAGCAAACTAAAGTATGTGCTTGCTGTTACAAATAAAGTTTTATTGGAACACAACCACAGTCATCATTTGCAGATTATCTATGGCTGCTTTTGTGCTACAATGGCAGAGTTGAGTGGTTGCAACTGGGACTCCATACCATACAAGCCTAAAATATTTATTATCTGGTAATTTAAGAAAAAGTTTGCTATCCCTGGTCTGTTTACACATAACATACTGGCATATTTGGGTTTAGTTCTGCCAACTTACACTATTCTTTCCCTTTGCTCCTGTTCTGCTTCTATTTCCTTCCCTTTCATGTCTTTGTTTGAATTTATTATTTTTCCTTATTCTGTTTTGTTTTTCACACTCTTTGTAATTGTACTTTTACCCCTGTCCCAGACAGTTCAAGAACATTATAACATTTTAAACGTCTTTTACCACTTCTTCCTTATATGCTTGAGTTGTTATCTGTTCATATTCTCTATATTTGAAACCCAGAAGACATTATTATTATTGTTTATAAAGTCAATATTCATTTAGACTTATCTACATATTTAGCATTTTGGTTGCTCTTCACTTCACACATACTTCTCATCTTTGTATATGAAAAAGAAAAGAAAAAGTCTTTATGTTTGCCCTCACATTTGAATGATAATTATGCTGAATATAGACCAAATTTAATTATCCTCTGGAAACTGAAGACATTGTTTCATTGTCTGTTAGCATTCACTGTTGCAAATTAGAGATCTGATGGTAATCTGATTTTTCTCTTCTCTGGAAGATTTTGGGATTTTTCTTTTTTTATTTTGAGGTCTAAGATGTGTCTATGTGATTTTTTTTTTTTTAACTAATCCTACTTGTTGCGCTTTTCTTCAGGTCTGGAAAATTTCTGTTATTTTCTCTTTTTTATTCCTATAAGATACCTTTTAGAAAGAGAACATCTGGATCTCTTTTCCATATTGCTTAGCATTTGTGTTCTATTTTCTTTTTTGTTTTCTTCTATGTTCTGTACAATCTCTAGGTTCCATCTTCCAGTTGCTAATTTGATCATTAGTAGGATACAATCCAATATTCAACACATCTTGATTCTTTTTGACTCACATTTTGAATTTCTTAGCTATGTAATTGTTAGTTTTTTCTAATTGATGGGATATATTTTGGAATCTCTATCATATCATATACTCTACTGCTTTTTAAATCATGTGCTTCCACTTACCTGACTCCTTAGGTCAGATATTCTTCTACTGAGAATCATAGCACCTCTCAATTATTTTTGTCTTCCCTCAATGTTTATGATTTTTAAAGTATCTGATTGTATTTAGTTGTGCATCAGGGGTGCACCTGTTTCTTTCCTCAGCCCAAATGAGAATTCATTTGCCTTATTGGTGAATAATAAGTCAGATCATAGGACTCCGATTCAGATCAGATAGAATTACCTCACCTGCTGATGATGATTGGGGCAGGATAGGCCGGGGACTGGTCCAACTGTGGGTAGCTTGTCTTTTAGCTGTTTGGTTCCCCTCTTGGCATTGGCTTTGCCAGAACTGTCTCCTTAGAGATACCTACTAATAACTGTTTGTTGGGGATCTGCTCCCTGGGATTAGTTGCACCTTTTCTTGGTAGCCAGTACTATTACAGTTTCACTCTTTTTCCTTTATCTTTACTTAGGGGTTAGAGCTGGGAAAGTTGTAGCACAGGCTGAGTCCACTATCTTGATCCAATCAGCCCTGTGTTTCCTGAAGGCTTTCTTCCCTGTCTTGCCTTCAAGCATAACTCATTCCACCAGTAATTCAGGTTCCATATAGTACTTTGTCTCTGGTCTTTTATAGTGTTTATTCCATTGTGACATTCTCAAGAACTGTCTATTTTTCCTTGTCTTTGTCCTGCTGAATTAAGTTCTGTAGCCCAGACATGTGTAGTTGTCAAATTGCCACAGATACCTCATCCAGGGTACAGAACAACTGGTTTAGTAGCAAGCAAGTGAAAATGGGGTTCGGAAATACAACACAGACTGTACTACAAAGATACAGTACTTAGCTCCCCTACTTGGTTTTATGTATTTCTCCATCTCCTCAAAAACCTGGTTGATTTTTTTTCCCCCAAATATGTTTATTTTATTTTTTTCAGTGTTACAAGATTCATTGTTCATGCACCATACCCAGTGCTCCTCAATGCCCACCACCAGGCTCACCCAGCCCCCCACTCCTCTGCTCCAAAACCCTCAGTTTGTTGCTCAGAGTCCACAGTCTCTCATGGTTCATCTCCCCCTCTGATTTCCCCCCATTCACCCTTCCCTTCCTTCTCACAGTGCCCTCTATGTTTTTCCTTATGCTCCACATGTAAGTAGGACCATAAGATAATTGACTCTCTCTGCTTTACTTATTTCACACCGCATAATCTCTTACAGTCCCATCCATGTTGATACAAAAGTTAGGTATTCATCCTTTCTGATGGAAGCATAATATTCCATTGTGTATATGGACCATATCTTCTTTATCCATTCATCTGTTGAAGGGCATCTTGGTTCTTTCCACAG
>CM053615.1:25267885-25327429 GCA_028646535.1 Procyon lotor
ATGGATAAAGAAGATGTGATGTACAATAGAATACTATGCAGCCATCAAGAGAAATGAAATCTGGCCGTTTGCAACAACGTGGATGGAACTGGAGGGTATTATGCTAAGCAAAATAAGTCAGTTAGAGAAAGACAATTATCACATGATCTCTCTGATATGAAGAATTTGAGAGGCAAGGCGGGAGTTTGGGGGGTTGGGGTAGAGAAATGAAACAGGAAGGGATGGGGAGGGAGACAAACCATAAGAGACTCCTAGACTCATGAAACGAACTAAGGGTGGCTGGGAGGCAGGGGGTAGGGATAGGGTGGCCGGGTTATGGACATTGGGGAGGGTATGTGCTATGGTAAGTGCTGTGAAATGTGTAAGCCTGATGATTCACAGACATGTACTCTGGGGCAAATAATACATTATATGTTAATAAAAATTTAAAAAAAAAAGAAAATTAAGTAGTAACACTAATCCTATATTTTAACATCGGCATTAGAATGAAGCACCATGGATATGGTGGAGAAATACAAATGGAATGTGTCAACAGACAGACAACAGGAAAGGGTATTTGTCATTCCAGCATCTTGTAAAGCATAAGAGACAGTGTTTCTCAATTCCTTCATGTAGAAAACAGTAATTAGATGCCATAGTCATAATGAAATCCATAGATACTGACAAAATGTAATGGAAGTGTAACTCTTTAAGACTATTAACTACAAACAATAGAAATGGCAATTAAAAGAGTTCCAACATTTCTGTCTAAAAAACTACTTTCTAGGTCAACATTACATGTCTGCTTTGAACCAGCATGATGTATAAAACTCTGGATAACTAAAAAGCCCTTGTGAGGTCTCATGGCAGGAAGCCAGTCAGCCTGGGGATATCTACCTTCTTTGTCCTTTTCCACAGGATGTTGGTAGCCATCTTGGGGTCTGATGATTTCACAGCTGCAAATCAGCACTTCTTTTCTTTCTAGGCAAAATTAGGTGGTTTCTTGACCATTTCTTTTTCTTTTTCTTTTAAGATTTGCTTATTTAGTTGAGAGAGGGAGAGTGTGTGCGAGCAAGCAACTGAGGAGGGGGGGGAGAGAGAGAGAGAGAGAGAGTCCCAAGCAGACTCTGCACTGAGCACAGAGCCCAAAGTGGGGCTCGATCCTGACCCTGAGATCCCGACCTGAGCTGAAACCAAGAGTCAGATGCTCAACTCACTGTGCCACCCAGGCACCCACCCTTTGACCATTCTTTATCTGAAATTGGCTTGTTTTCTTTGTGAGATACCATGGATTATCTGTTTATCAATCACCATGTATAGTGGGTCCGCAAAATTATAGAGGGCAGTATCTGAAGAAATGTAAGAAATTACTATTTCTACAATTTTAAATAAAGCATTATTTTAATTTGTCTCTGAGCCATTACTGAGATGATCTGGCATTCAGAAGTCTTTGGGGCAGGAGGCAAAAAGAAATGAAATGCTCTTTTTTGTGGGCATAAGATATCATAATCAGTTACTTTCCATTATGTTTGTCCCTCCTTGAGTACTAGATAAGGCTTTTGGTTAAGTTTGTCTCCCGATTTCCTAATACATTTCTCAGGAATTAGAAGAAAATACAAAATTTCCAAACCCTTATATTTAGTATTTTCTAATTGTACCTTCATATCTGTTAGTATATATCTCTATCATGTGTTTGGAATAAAGACTGGTGCCCTTACCAGATACTGACAAGAAGCTTTTGCCAAGGCTGTGGGCACCACAGAGATTAACTTTAGGTGATATTTGAGAAAACATGTGGGCTACAGTCATGAAACTGGAAAGGAAAGGTTCCTGCAATGGAATTTCTCAATTTTTTCGTGTCCCTTCCTGCCTCTACAGGAACCCCACACTTTTTCAAGCATGGTGTTAGCCACATAGATTCATTTAATTAACACTGGATAGAGAGGTGGATGGATATTTTCTTGATTAATAATGGGAAGATTTTGTGGGTTTGTCCTCTTTGATTAACATTGGTGAGGTAGCTAGGCAGATTCTGCACTTCTGTTGTGATGGGCAGTAGAAAGCTTTTGGCTAGCTTTTCTTCCACTGTCCCTATGGCTATTTCTCCTGCAATTTCAAAAGAAGGCTAGGAAGCTTCACTTTAGATCAGTCTCTCTCTCATTCTCTGTGTCTTTCCCTCCCTCCCCTCCTCCACCCACCTTCTTTCTTTCTTTCTCTCTCTCCTTCTCTCTCCTCCTTTCTTCCTCACCCTCACTCATGCTCATATTAGCTACTGTGTCTTTATAGAACCACAATTGCCTATCCCACCGTAATATTCTCTTCTATTCAAGGGGACAACCCTCCTTTGTTGGGAGCACTTCATCAATGTAGATAACATGAATAAAATTTAATGTAACAGCTAATATTTGTACAGTGCCTTCTATAGTTTATTGTATCCTTTCATACATAACTACATTATCTCATTTGGTCCTCACAGTCACAACCTCCCTGGTATTATGATTGTATATTTTATAGATGATAAAACGCACTTCAGAGAGGTTCACCAGGTTGTCAGGGTCAGAGCATATGTGACATTTCATTTAGACTCCTGTTTTGGTAGTCACTTTTCCAACTGGAGACTATGGCTTGGGTTAGCTTACATGGTGTCATTATTTACATGGGTTTCCTTCTTGGTGACACAGAAAAAATATAAAACCATTTAATTAGTCTGATTTACTTTGGATTTCTTTGATAAGAATATTTTTGGCATCTATTTTAGCTATTTTTAACTCATTCCCCAACTGTAATTGAGATTCAAAAGTCCTTTTGGAAAAAATACCATTTAGTGATACTTGCTTGCTTCTCTTTGTTGAAAATGCCCCCTCTGAGGTAATTTTTAAAAGTTGTATTACCTTATAATTGAGCCAGTGCTTTTCCTTCTCCTTCCCCCCAAGTTGTAATTCCTCCAACAGTGTTTTTTTTCCAAGATTACTTTGAGTTTTTTAGTCTTTGCATTTTCATATAAATTTTAGACTCAGCTTGTTAATTTCTACACACACAGAGCCTGCTGTGAATGATTGAGATTTTGTTGAACCTGTAGTTCTCTCCACATTTTATTATTGCTACCCAGGAAGCCTGAAGAGCCCCTGAAATGTAAAAGCCCAAGGTAGAGCTTCTGGGGGCAGGCATCCAGGGACTCCCATGTTCACTAGCAACTAATGAGGTTGGACATGACTTAGGAGGAGCTCGTGTCAAGTTCCATCTTGGCAGTGGGAGGTTTCCATACTCCTTCAGCTCCACCAGTCTAACTGATGTGAACCTCCCTCTCTGCTATTTTTGAAATAAATTGTTTATTATTCAGAATAGAAAGCAGGTGGTGCTGACCTTTTGAGAGTTTTCTACATTAACAGAGTGAGCATCTAAAAATGTTTCTCCTGTCCCAGTCCTCTTCACCTACATACCAAACAAGACCTCTGAGGTGAGCTAATGACTCAGATGGAAAAGAATTAGTTTTTTATCAGTATCCTCTATAGACATTAAAGTGAATAAGACCTTAAATCTACTGGGAAACTGCTTATTACCATTTCCCACTGTATTATTTGTTTGTACTTAAAAACCCACAAGAAATAAAAGTACACATGAACAAACAGACATGTAGAAAATTAAATACTTGTGACATTTTTATGAGTCTGCATGTGCATTTCTGTCATTAGAGCAATTATTTCTTCATGAAGCCTGAGGGATTCAGGTGTTTCTGGCTAGAAGATTTTTACCTAGCTCTTGTAATTTTACAAAGAAAGCTTTCATTATACAAGGCAAATTTATATGAGTGACTTCTACTGCATGAGTTTGGTGAAAGAAGAATAGTGTGTATTAATTTATTTACTCAGATCCCTCTAGGGATTTTTATAAAATGGTATCTTAAAAAATACAATAATAACATCTCATGGGTTATTAAATTATAGGAATTAGGGAGAAATAACTAAGTTGAAAGGGTTACTGGAGAGAAATGGGAATGTCTTTTTGGCCTATCAGTTGGAGAAGTTACTTCTTCAGCTTTGCTGGCTCTGCATACAGTATTATACTCAGATTTACACTCTTTTTTTTTAACATTATTATATAGATGGAGAACCCAGTCAGGGATTTTCCCAAGATGACATTTCTGCCCATGATTCATCTCATCAGATGGTGGGTGACCCTTCTTCAAGGTGTAGATGCAGCTGAGACTTTGCTGGGTCTGATCAGAGAAGATCTATCTTGCCAAAGTATAGGAATCTTCCTTCCTTCTGCCACACAGGACTCGTCCCTGAGCCTTTGCTTTAGAGGTCTTATGTGAACTAACTGCTCTCCACTCTCAAAAACCCAATGGGGAGAAATGATATTGGAGAATGCAGTGCACATTCCAACCTCAGTACTTAAGTTAGGTTCGTGTGTCACTTTAGGTCACCCCAGAATTACTCATAATTCCTCATTTCACAGGGGATGCCTTTACTGAGTTTCATTCCATTGTGTCCTTTTATCTTCAGTGTATACAAGTATCATTCTATAAATAATATTGTAATTTTTAATACGGTTGTTAGAAGGTTGACTGCTGTGCCTTTAAATATTCCAGGTGATAAAATCTTTTTTATACTTTAGTATCAAGAAAAATTTGTCTGTTAGAGGATGAGAAAAGATTTACAATTGTCTTCCACCAACTCTAGCTAGAATTTAACAAGTCCGTCAGTTTTGAGGCAGTGGTGGTATTAGCAGTTTCTGAGCCTGTCCACAGCAGAAATCACATCACCATTGTAACAGAGAGATTTCAAAATATTATGTTCTTCACAACTTTGAAAGTTGACTAGTAATAGTTATTAGACCTGCCACTAGATATTAGATATTTAATACATTGTTAAAGAAGCAAAGATATTACACCACAAATTTGTTTTTTCAGTATTATTTCAATTAGTTTCTTTTGTAATCTTCATTGTTTTGTTTTATGCACTTAAGAACACCATTCTGAATAGGTGCCCATAGGCTCACGAGGTAGCCAAGGGTGGGAGTTCATGGCATTAAACGCTCCACTCTGAGACCGCCTCCTTGATGTGTGTACAAGAGTGCCTCCTGGCTCCCTCCAACCTGGTGGAGAAGTTCCCTTAGTGAAGTCTATGAAGGGTCCCTTCCTGCCCTCACCTGGGCATTCTTAATACTTTGCATTTTGGTCAGCTATGTCTCTCTTTCCTACCAGCCTTTGAGACAAGGGACTCTCTGGTTCTTCTGTTTTAATCTTCAGCACCTAGCAAGGTGTCTTACTTGTAACGAGCACTTGGTAATTGCAAAAAATTGTAAATTTTTTCTGTGTCCATCCTTGCATTGCTTTTCCTCTTTCCATCACTTGCTAGCTGGTTCTTGGCTCTTTGGCTCAGAACTTATGGTCATAGTATACTTTTCAGGTAATGGTGATTTCTTTCATCCTGTTTCATCAACACTGGCTTTAAATTTTTTGGAGTTAGCCTATTGGATTTTGGCGTGCCTCTGATGACCCAATCTAGGTATTAGGAACATCTCTTTCTCCTTACTCACATTGCGATCACTGATGGTTAGTTGTCTTTCTTTTTTTTTTTCCCCCCACATGTGGCCATTTATTTCAACATCAGTAGAGTCTTAGGAAAGTTAGAGAGCTATGTAATGAGGGCCTGTTTCCTTTCTAAGCCCACACCTGAAAGCAACATAGTGGGGAGAAAACGCTTCTACATTTAAACAAATGGATCCTATTATTTGTACTACCCCTTATAGGTGGCTTAGTATGATAGGAAGGACAGGTATTGCAATGAGTCCCAGAAAGATTTGTTGAGGGGTTTTGTTTTGTTTTTATTTTGTTATTGTTCTTGTTTTTTTAAATAGAACCCCAAACCTGAGAACAAAATATGTTCGTTTTACTGAAATAACAGGTCTTAGGAATCAGTAATGATTATTAAGAACAAAATAAAGGCACTTTTTTTGTTATATCACATTTGGCCTAAATATAAGAAATAGAAGTTAAGTCAGATGAAATTTTTTAACTAAATTTATATGTCCTTCCACTTTACAAAGTGTACATTTTACGTCCTTCTTTTATCTTATTTATTTAACTCAAAGATAGATGAGAACATTGTCTTTTTTTTTTTTTTAAAGATTTTATTTATTTGACAGAAACACAGCGAGAGAGGGAACACAAGCAGAGGGAATGGTAGCGGGAGAAGCAGGCTTCCTGCTGAGCAAGGAGCCCGATGCGGGGCTCGATCCCAGGACTCTGGGATCATGACCTGAGCCAAAGGCAGACACTTAACGACTGAGCCACCCAGGTGCCCCAGAACATTGTCTTTTCTTATTAAATAATTTGGCTTCAGCTTTTTTTGAGCATATCAGTTAAGTAGACCTGACTGTTATTTAAAGAATTTAGAAACTTGCAAAGACTTTTATATTTTATTACATTTAGTGTTTTCAATAATAATTAAATAAATACGTAACAGAAAGTACAGAGAAGTACATGAAAAAGCAAATATACTGTAGTGGCTTAGAACAATGACAATATTGTAGCTGGTGATTCTGTAGGTCATACATTTAGGCTGGGCTCAGCTCAGTGGTTCTTCCCTCCCAGGCTGATTGCCTCATCCATCTATGGTCAGCTGCAGAACCGCTTACCTTTTTCTAACTGGGTTCATGTCGAGGGCCCCACATGTGACCTCAGTCCATGTGATCTCTGTCAGTAGGATAATTGAGTTTGTTCACATGACAGAAACTAGAGACCCTAGAAAGAAACAGCAGAAGAGTGCAAGGCCTCTTGAGCAAAGGCATTGGATTGGCATACTTCTGTTGTACTCTTTTGGCCTAGGTAGGCCAAGCTACAAGATGAACCCAGATTTGAAGGGTGAGGAAATAGGGTCCAGCTCTTGATAGAAGGAGCTGCAAGGTCTCATGGCAGAGGATCTGAAAATAGGAAGGAGTGAAGATTTATGGCTATTTTTGCAATTTACCACAGTGTGTATATGTGTGTCATGTGTACATATAGAAAAATGGACTGCATGTACAATTATACATTCTACATTTTTCATATCCAGATAGGCTCCAAATCCAAGTTGCTAATTGAACTCTGGGTATACCAAGGAGAGTAAACGATTTCTTACCTGAGAAATATCTCAACGGGTATGTAGAACAAAGGAGGTACTCAGTAAATCAGAAGAGAAAGAAAAAGAAAATGTAACTTCTTTAGGCAAGTGTGTGAATTCCATTAGGCTCACTTCCTGGTAGGTATTATTTCTTTTCTGATTTTTGTCAACATTTGTTCTCATGGTTGATGATACCAAGGCACTGAAGATAGGAGAGTGCCTGCTTCTGGGCCCCATGTTAGCTTCTCACCATCTCTGAGATCTTGGAAAAGGTCCTTGACTGTGTACCTCAGCTACTTTATCTATTTAATGAAACTAACAACTATGTCAGTGTTATTTGGGAGAATTTAATTAACTCAGGTATATGGATGTGTGTTGGTAACTCTACATGTGTAATTGTGCCCCAAGAACTCTCTGATGCTTTTGTGAAATGTCTGTAACATTTTCCTACTTAACATTTTTTCCCCATCCCCAGCATTTCTAGTTTCTAGAACTGGTTCTAGTGTTCTTTAAAAGAAGTTGTGCTTTTCTCCCCCACTTAAACCACTGTTCATTTCTGCTTAGTGCATGTTAAAGGAAATTTAACTTTCACAGCCTTACCCTGTGTACTAATCTTCAAAATACCATAGCCATTTCTATAATCTGATGGAACCTCTTGCATAATGTGTATCTTCTTTGATCAGAAATGACAATGTTAACATCAATAGATTCTTAGGCTTTTCTGACAGGAAATATTTTTGAGAATGTATAATCAGTTATGGGATATGCTTCTTAATAAATATTCCCTGCAAAAATAAGTCAGAAATCCTATCAAAATAGCATCATGGAAAAAAACCTATTTTCCTTAGTACTCCCCATAAAATGTCATGCCTGAAGCTCATGGAAATTTTTATTTAAATGAAGGCATTTAATTTGTGTGTTGACCATCTTTCCAACCAGCTAGTTTGCATAAATTTCAGGTCCTGTGAAGGAAAGAAGTGGTTAGAGTCTAGAGCCAACCTTTTCTCTATCAATCTGTATAGGGTTTCTCTTCCCATGACTGACTACTTCCACTTTCCAGAGTCTGTGAATTTTACCATAAACCTTCTTTATTGCCTCCCCAACCACATACGTGCCTATGCACCCTAAGAAAGAGGGCCATCTTCCTACAACTCCCCTTTGTTTTTCTTTTCCCTTTTCTGGACCATGAGTGATTAGAATCAGTCCTCTCCCATTTTCAAAATGTGTCTGTACCCATCCTCACAGTTTGTTCATTCATTTTTAAAAATTATTTATTCTTTCCTTCATTCATTCATTTGTTTTTCATCTAGCCGCAGTAGTGTTATATTGTGGTGGGTACTGTGAAAAAAAAAAGGCACGTAGGCCTGGCGCTGATGCATGGATTTTGTTTGCTCTGCTGTAGGAAGAATAATCAATGAAAATGTAATTTGGGCAGGGCTTGAAGGGAGTTGCAAACACAGGCTTTGGGAGCATTGGGGGTAAGGGAGGAGGCCTCCTTATGCCTTCCTTCCTAAGGACCATAGCTTTGTGCCTATGTTTGACAAGAGTTTGAATCAGAAGTGGATGACATAAAGCGCAAGACCGTGGTGGTTTAGGGCTGGATTCAGCCTTGTCAAATGAAATCAGGGTGCTGGAGTCATATATGCCAATTACTGCGGGACAGCAGAAAAGAGTAGCTTATTAACCTGGGGCTAGGATCCTAGGTATGTTCTCCACTTACAAAAATGAAACCAGTTAACAGTTGCTAAGAACCAATTGCCCATGAGTCTAGGTAGTTGATGTACTTTATCCTGTTTTTATAGCAAACCTTTAATGTAAGTATTATCCCTTCTACAGATGAACAAACTGAGGCTGATAAAGGTTCAAGAGCACAAGATCACACAGCTAGTAAGTAGCAGAGCTTAGAATTCAAATCCAAACCATTGTTTCCTTACAGGGTTAATTCCAATTTTAATAAAATATGCACGAAGGAGCTAATACCATAGTAAAATACAGTACTTACAATCCTGACCATGAGTGTTTTTAAGTTAGTTTGACAGAGAGGGACAACATCTACAGAAAGTGCTACAATTGCCACTCAGAGCCACTGTGTATGGTCCCACAGGTTGTAAATTTTGCCTCCTAAAGTTAGCTGTAAATGGTACAGTCTTGAGGAACAGTCATGGGCCCAATTTTGGAGTTATATCACTGCAGACTGTGCTTTTATCATATTCATTATTACATTTGAGTTGCTCTCTACCTTTGAAAGGTTAGATATATTTAAATGGGTTGGGTGGAGAAATGAAATAGGAAACTAGGTGATTATTTCATCACATATAACATACTTTTGCCTAGCTATTAATGATTTCTACTTCATGGGTACCTGGATGGCTTAGTTAGAAGAGTATACCACTCTTGATCTTGGGGTCATGAGTTCAAGCCCCCTGATGGGTGTACAGATTACTAAAACAAACAACAAAACAAAAAGAAAACTTAAATGATTTCTACTTCAAACATAGGCACTTAAATCACTACAGTCTTCTTACACCTACCTGTACCTAAAGGCAAAGAAAAATTCCCCAACCAACCCAGCAATCACTGGGGAATGATTTTGTTTTGTTAGGCATGTGAAAAACTAGATGTCAGAGCTCACTCTACAACTAGTAGACTGTAGGAACATACTTGTTGGGAGGGAGTCGCCCCTCCATCCAAATCATAAGCATTTGTCCTTAGTTTCTTACTTCAGGTCTTTATCTCCCACCTGACCCAATGTAGTAAGCTCCTTACTCACCTTCTTCACCTATAGCCATATAAACCTGGATCACTTTTCTTTTATACTTAAACCTCTCAGGGCCTTCCCTAGGCCCACAGGGTAATGTTCTGACTCCTTAGGATGGCAAAGGAACTGCCCTCCTCCCTTTCCCACCCTACCCCCATGACTGACCTGAGGGCCCTAGGCTATTTCTGCAGGCTTCTACTTTGTCGTCTCCTCTCCCATATAAGAGCAGGATGTGGGGCGAGTAGGAGACTCCTGCTTAACAGGTGCCAAGTGCCGGCTAGTAAATGTGGAGGGAGTGCCAGAGCAGCAGAAAGCAGCTTACCACCACCATCACAGTTAAGATTGGATCAGGCACAACAATTCATCAATAGATGCTAAACCTAAGCAGATATGTATAGGAACAGGATATTTGCATGGTATTAAAGTTTCTCCCAAAGATTGCTTACTAGTTGTAAGGGAAAAAAATAGTGATTATAATGTGAAGAGATTGGACTACAGTTTGTTTAGGATCAAAATGAACATCACTATTGAGAGCAGACAGACATTATGTGCCTTCAGATGTTATATCCTGAGAAGAATATGACATTATCTGTGTGGTGTTCTGGCCAGGAATGTATAACTTGAATCTAATCATGGGGAAACATCAGGCAAATGCTCAATTAAAAAAGGAAGGAAAGGGAGAATTGTATTCTTCAGAAGTATCACTCATGATCACAAAGGATGAAGAATGTTCTTTGTTCCAATGTTCCAGATTAGAAGAGGCTAACGAGAAACAGAAGCAAAGTGCAGTACCTGACTTGACTGGACCTTGCACTTGAGAGCAGGGGTCGGGTGGGGGAGTTGGAGAAACCATGAAGATCATTATTGGCTCAGTTGACAAAATTAGAACACACATCATTGATTAAAGTATCATATCCATGTTAGATTTGCTGAAGTTAGTAACTGTACTATGGTTATGTAAAGGGAAAATCTTATTTTTAGAAAATACACAACTGATGTATTTAGGAGTAAAAGCACATGAGCTTATTCTTAAATTGTTCTGGGTGGACTGTATATATATATATATATATATATATATATATATATATATGTACATACACCCAATTTTTTAATATATAAATATACATGTATATAAAATAGAGACAGAATATGCAAAAGAGAAATGGCAAAATGTTAAAAATATTGATAGATAACAGATGAATCTGGGTAAAGGGTCAAGAGTATGTAAGTATCTTTGTACTACTCATATACTTGTAACCTTTAGGTTTGAAATTATTCCCCAATAAAAAGTTTAAAAATTAAAAATATATATCATGACCATGTGAATTTTTTTCCTAAATAAATATATATTTTATTTTCTGTCCCTACCTTTTATCTTTCTCCTGTTTCTTTTCTCTCCTTTTGCTGTGCCCCTTCTTTTAGAAGTCCAAGGCTGGCGAGAAGGGTATCTCTGTGGGGCAGACGGTCATCACGAAGCATCGGAACACCCGCTATTACAGTTGCAGGGTCATTGCTGTGACATCGCAGACTTTCTATGAGGTCGTATTTGACGATGGCTCCTTCAGCAGAGACACATTCCCTGAGGATATAGTGGTGAGTAAATTCCTGGGGACGCTGCTCCCCAGTTCATTTTTGTATAACTACACGAGCCATAGCTTTCAGCCGTTCTGCTTTTGGCTTTTGGAATAACTCATTTCACTTAATATTTGATTCAGGTGTGCTTTTTGGCACTGCAAGGAAGTATTGTTTTCTAGGAGATTCTTAGTTTTCTTCATAGGGGTCATATGAACTTAGACTCATCTTCCCAAGTTCTTTTAATTAAATGAGAAGTGTATATGTCCAGGAAACATAAAATGCAAATTCACCTATTCTTTTCTGTTACAGAGCATGAGCATATTTGATTTCTTTTATTACCTCTTTTTCCTTATGCTTAACTGGAAAATGTGGCTTTTATTAATCTGACCTGACAGTGACATCTGTGATCTAACAGAAACATCTGTGCATGTTTCATATGGGAATAACAAAAGTCACACAGGAAAAGACCGTGACTTTTACTGATCTTCTTAACTGGTCTGGTCTATACAGGCAGAGTATGTGTGTGCGTATGCGTGTCTGTCTGTCTACTTCTTCTTCTGTCCCCTCAGTTAACACCTTGGCCACTTACTCAGAGAAACTAGTGAATGTGTCTCACAGGCTTGCTTTTTAATAGGATGTTTCACAAGAAGAACACTTTCCACAAAAGGTTTTTTGAAACTGAAATCAAATTACATACCTGAGACCAGGGTTAGTCTAGTGGTCATCTTGTTATCTCTTTTGTGGTTAAGGAAAATGTCATATGGGAGGAGCCAAGCCTCAAAAATGTAGTTGTAACCTCTGCTTTATCCTGGGTCTTATTTATACTTGGAAGGACATTTCTTAATGATTCTTTAATAATTATGTGTTATGTGCAATTGATAATTAAATGTAACTGTAGGAGATTGCTCATAAATATTTCTAGAATTTTTTTCTCTTGGGGCAAAAGTAACATTGATTCAGTCAGCTTTGTTATGCTGACTTTTCTGTGTCATTAAGAGGGACAAGTATGTAAACAAAGTAACCTTATTTGAAAGATTTTTAAAGCAAATTAATTTAGACAAATAAAAAAATCCCAGGACTCGATTATACAGACAAAGGGTGAATTGTGTTTCATTGCAGAATTCTACCCAGAGCTTCACTTTACTGCATTGCCATTGCCATTCATAATCAGCAGCCTAGATAACATGCTTTCCTTGTTAGAATTAGTGTCTTTTTTTTTTTTTTTTTAAGATTTTATATATTTATTTGACACAGAGAGAGAGAGCATAAGCAAGGGGAGTGGCAGGCAGAGGGAGAGCGAGAAACAGGCTCTCCACAGAGGAGAAGCCCCATGTGGAACTCAATCCCAGCTGAAGGCAGTTGCTTAACCAACTGGGCCACCCCGGTACCCTAGAATTAATGTCTTAGAGCACTCAATCCACAGTTACTGAGTGACTGCTGTGTGCCACCACTAGGTGCTGGGAAAAGGTAATGAGAACGTTCGTGTGATTCTAGGGGAAGGCAGGCTGGTAAATGGGTGCTTTCTATACCATGTGAGAAATGCAATAAATGAACCAAAATCAACTTACCACCTGTTGGGTCCAGAAGAATGGACTCCACAAGATTAGTCACAGCTGACATGAACATGTACCACGGGCCGGTACTGCATCAAGAACCTGTTGTGCTTGAACTGATTTCATCCTCACAACCCCACATGCTAGTCACTACTATTTTTTACCTTTTGCTGCTAAGGAAACTGAGGCATTAGGAGGTAAATAACTTCTCCAAGGTCACACATAGCTAATCAGTGTCAGGAAGAGTATTCAGACGCAGAGTCTGGCTCCATAGCCTCTGTTCTTAACCCCAGGGCAAGGGGTTAAGAGCAAGAAAAGGCAAGAAAGGGCAAGAAAAGCACAGAAGGATGCAAGAGACCAGGCCTGGGCTTGCAGCCCTGCCCAGGTCCATGCTCACTTCAAAATTAGCCTTCTTTTGTGCAGGCTGTGACCACTGAGCTGGCAGAGACTCCTTGGAGTCTTTGCTGGGCATTGTGGGGTGGGGTGGGATGGGAGACTTCTGAGCAAATAGTTAGGTCTTTCTCCACGGTAGTGTTTTAATGAATCCTAAATTCCCTTTTGAGTCTCTACCATACTCTGCCAGTTTTAAGCTTTCCTAAAATGTCTTTAGCTTGTATATTGGAAAAGAATGTCTGTGATCCTGGAAGTTTTTTGAAATTCTAAAAATCTCTCCTTTGACACCTGTTTCCTCTCTCTGTGAACCCCATACAAAGATGATTTTAAGTATGTGTGGGCGTTGTGAGAAGAACACAGGTCCTAAAATTCATAGGATCGTTCAGGAGCACCTTGGCTTTTAAGTCAGTAAGAATGAAGAAGCAAAATTCTTTATAGCTTAATTAGCTATTATGTGGCATATTTGATAAGGATTTGAAGTTTAGCAGCAGGTTGTATGTGGGTGTGGTCACAGCTCAAGCCTTGGAGGGAGAGTCAGCAGATACATGTGCCTGAATTTGTGTGAATGATCATTTCTGCAGGGAAAAATAAATTATAATAATCTGTGAGCAGGTCTTCTCTCTTTCGTCTGATCTTGTCTCCCTTGATAAAACTCTGCCATACCCCTCCAATCGCTTGCATTTTTGGTTCCTATTCCAGGCCTCTTATAGAAGTAGGAATATTTCAGTTGTGTTTTATTTTCAAATATCACATACTTTCTTTAATTTTTTTTAATTTTTTTAAAGATTGTATTTATTTATTTGACAGAGAGAGAGAGAGAAATCACAAGTAGGCAGAGAGGCAGGCAGAGAGAGAGGGGGAAGCAGGCTCCCCGCTGAGCAGAGAGCCCAATGTGGGGCTCAATCCCAGGACCCTGAGATCATGACCTGAGCCAAAGACAGAGGCTTAACCCACTGAGCCACCCAGGTGCCCCAAATATCACATACTTTCTGGTAGTATCACCATTTGATGGGTGCTGTGTCCTGTTCATCTTTATTATCTTGGCAAGGAATGAGATATCCCCAGCTTTACTACTTTGGTGACTTTATAGGAAAGAGTTTTTTTCCATTACAATGTTGTATTAATCAGAGTTCTTCAGAGAAACAGAACAATAAGGTTTGTGTGTTTGTATTTAATATAATAAATATGTTAAAACTATGTATATATACATCTTAAAAATCTATATATATTGTGTATGTGTATATATGTTATATATGACTTTTTTTTTTTTTTTAAGATTTTATTTATTTGACAGAGAGAAACACAGCGAGAGAGGGAACATAAGCAGAGGGAATGGTAGCGAGAGAAGCAGGCTTCCCGTGGAGCAGGGAGCCTGATGTGGGGCTCGATCCCAGGACTCTGGGATCATGACCTGAGCCGAAGGCAGACGGTTAACGGCTGAGCCACCCAGGCGCCCCTATATATGACATTTTTAAAAATTTTTATTTAAATTCAATTTAGTTAACATAAAGTGTATTATTAATTTCAGGGGTAGAATTTAGTGATTCATCAGTTGTATATAACACCCAGTGCTCATTACATCAAGTGGCCTCCTTAATGCCCATCACCCAGTTACCCCATCCCCCCACCCACTTCCCCTCCAGCAACCCTGTTTGTTCCCTATGGTTAAGAGTCTCTTTTGGTTTGCCTCCCTCTCTGTTTTTATCTTATTTTATTTTTCCTTCCTTTCCCCTGTGTTCATCTGTTTTGTTTTTTAAATTCCACATATTGATGATATGTGACATTTTTTATAAAGAATTGGCTTACATGATCATGGAGGCTGAGAGATCCCAAGATCTGCAGTTGGCAAGCTTGAGACCCAGGAGGGCTGATGGTTTAGTTTTGAGTCCCAACTCCAAAGGCCTAAGACCCAGGAGAGCTGATGGTGTAGGTTTAGTATGGGAGCCTGTAGGCTTGAGATCCATGAATAGTGGATGTTTCATTTCAAGTGTGAGGACAGGAAGAGCCAAGTTCCAGCTCCAAGCCATTGAGAGGGGAGGGATTCCCCTTACTTGGGGGGAGGGTCCCAGTCTTTTGTTCTATCCAGCCATTAATTGATTGGATGAGGCCTACCCAAACAGGGAAGGTAGTCTGCTTTACTCAGTCTATCAATTCAAATATTAAACTGATCCAAAAACACCATTAGAGACTCACCTAGAATAATGTTTGACCAAAGACTCTTTTCTTCACCTTGTCACATGAGAAGCTCTGATTCTATGGCAGAGTGTAGTTTCCTTTTCCATAAAGCAGCCACATTGTTTTGGTTGGCTTACAGCACTCTATAGATCCACTCTATTAGCCATATACTTTGTACTTGTCATCATCTAGCTTTCCCTGGATTTTATAAGGCAAACTTTTAAAATTTAAAGGATTATCAAGGATTGGTTGGGTTCTGTGTTTCTTACTGAAATTGATGAAAGCTGCATGATTAAATACCTTTGTAGTATATAGTATGTCAACTAGGCCAGTTTGAGATGGGGAATTTGGTGTTATGTTTTAAGATGTAATGTAGTATATAATTAAGTATATTATAAATCGATTCACATATGAATTATACTTACTCCTGTATATGATATAATGTAAATATATTGAGGGCACCATTTTTCAGGCCCTTAGTTGCTGCAGTCATCCCATTTCCACTTTTAATATCCATCTACACCAGAACTGTCCTCTGGGAGATGGGGATCCTGCCTAGTGCCCTAATGAAGAGTTTCATCAGGAAATGAGCAAAAATGTAATCAGGTTCATTGCTGTCTCTGCATCTTGCTGATGGTGGCAGAACAAAGGTTTGGTGGAAATAATAAATACATTCCACATTGCTCAGAGAAGTTTTGTTTTCATTCACTGATATACCTCTGGTATCTGACACTGGGCTAGAAAATGATTTTTTCTTCTGTTTTTCTGTAACTCTAATCCACACAATATGCTTATCAGGTGTGAATGCTTCTGGGAAGGCTCTTTCATCAAATAAGTATGACATCAGTGTTACTGGCTAGTGGAGAGCTAGCTTCTCTAAGCTGTGGGTATTTGCTACCTAGAACAGCTGTAAGGATATAGCACAATTTCAATTTTTTAACTTTGAAAACCAAATTGAGAAAAATCAAGTTCAATTATCCCAAGTTATATATTCATGTATGACATAAATGGGGCCCTTATGCAGCCTGAGGCTTTAGTGAAGAAAGTTGCAGTCCCTTAGTTGTAGATTCATTGATTACAGATCATTTATAAACACAGCAGAAGAAAAACCTCTAATGCAGAAAATAAACTTACCAGACATCAAAATGCCTATATTAGGATTACATAACTAGAGAGTATTTGGAGAGAGAAACAATCTTTGGACTACCAGGAAGTTTCTTTCTATACCTAGGTACATTATTTCTTTGATAGCTAGAAAAATGTCCAAAATTTTTTCTCTCAACAAGATACCTGCAGAATGTGTGTATCAGCCCAGTTAAACTCAGTATGAAATCTGTAGCTGTCAAGGGAAGTAATAAAAAATGTATTGCTACATGCCTCCATCTGTCAGTCTGTGAAATTGCGACACACTTCCTGATGAATTTTTTTGTCTCCTCCTATTTTGATGGGAATGAAAATTGCCCATCTGAGAGAACGCAATGAGCGCAGTGATCCTAGGGCCTCCTTTTAGCTGCTCCTAAAACCTGGGATCTTCTAGCATGCCCATGTGGACACGAGAGCAATGGCTGTTTCCTTTCATCTGAACTTAGAGCTCATTTCAAGGGAGGAGAATGGTGTGGCAAGATCTGGATAGCTCTAGGATGAGCACTTAACATTCACCACTGGGTGTGAGAAGAGAAATAGGACCATTTAGAAATTTGACAACAAGAGTCCATCACTGAAATTTCCATGAAGACTTGCTACATTTTTTAGCCTCTGTTGAAATGTGAAATAAACACAAGAACTATACTCTTCAGGATTCTAGGAATGAATTGTCATGGCCTTTAGTTTCTGTGGGAGGTACCATACAAACTCAAGTTCTTAGAGCTAATTATTTTTTTCTTGGTAATAGGCAAATTGCTTCAACTTTCACACCTCAGTTTTTTCTACCTGCTAGGATTATTGAAAGGACTGAGTGAGCTAAATATCTGACACAGAGTTGGTACAAAATCACATTTTTAGGATATTAATTTCATTCTGTAGATTTTTTTTCCTTTATCCTACCCATCTAGTTTATGCTGCCTTTTTCTGGTTTTGATGAAATTTGGTTAGAAAGTATGTTAGTAGGAATAGAGTTCTATTCCTACTTGTTAGTTAAATGGATTCCCATACATGTAATATTTCAGAGTCAGCTTACCATTTCCACTGCTGTAAAGCAGTTCTTAGCATCTTCAGACTTTATAATAAAGAACCTAATTCTCTACATTTATGCTTGTATTTTTCTGGGTGTTTAAGGTGTTATTTCAGTGGCTTTTTATAACAAACCCTGTTCCAAAGTAAGTTCATGCTCATTTCACAGGTGTGATACTTGCCGGGTCACAGAAAAAAATCTTTGAAAAAGCTTTGTTCAAGCTTCCCAAGCTATGTTGTGACACAGTTAGGTCCAGAATGCAGGTTGGCCCTCTGCATTCCATTGCTTGTTGCCTTCATGCTTTTGGTTACTTTTCTAGGAAGTCTGCTTGCTGTGACTTATAGCTCTGGTAGAGCACCTTGTACCTCTTTTGATGAATATAGTGTGGAAGCTGCTCAGTAGTTAGCATTTTACAAGGCCCCATTCGGCAAAAGTAAGTGTAGAGGTGACTGAATGTTCCAGAGGCAAAAGAAAATATTTGAGGGAGTTGGATAAACTTCTTAGTTGTTCCCAGAAACATTCTATACTATGAGATCCTAGGAAGCTTTTTCAAATTCTTATTGGCCCCTAGATTTTGAGGTCCTCTGGATTTTCAAGTAAGGTGGAAATATCACCCCATCCCAGACCATCTAGGTTATGTTTGCTCCAAATTTATATACCTTATCTTCCTCTTCCTTTGACAGTCTTGGTTCTTCTAGAATTGATGGAAATTTGCCAGAGATATCTCTGAGAACTTTTGCTGGTTTAGGATTCCTGCAGGTATGGCCCACAGGGCATTTAACTGCTCAGGAGTGGTGCCCTTGGTTCTCTTTCTGGACTGTGGAGCTAAGAGTCTGTGAGATGTAGGCTTTGCTAAATTCCCATTAACTTTTACTCCTTTGGGAAGCCTTTTATACATATAAAAAACTATCTGTCATTACTTAGATTTTAATTTTTTAATTTTTTTTATTATGTTAGTCACCAAATGAATGAATACAATGAATACAAAATATTCATTTTGTGTGTATAACACCCAGTGCTCCATGCAGTACATGCCCTCCTTCATACTGATCACCAGGCTAACCCATTCCCCCAACCCCTCCCCTCTAAAACCCTCAGTTTGTTTCCCAGATTTTAAGCTATTCGATTTAAAGTTTACTTTTCAAAGGCTTCAAATTCAACTGACTATTTATAAATTTAATAATTTTTGCATAAAAAATAAGTGCAAAAGATTGTTCCCTTGTAGTATTTATATATTACATAAATTTGACCAAATTCTAACCATTTTAAGTTTTTTTTTTTAACCATTTTAAGTTTAAGTAACCCAATTTCCTTGGAAATCTTAACATGATTATAAATTCAAAAAAAAAAACATGATTATAAATTCAATATATATGATTCTTACAAATGCTGTAATTTTTGTAAGCACTTAATGTCCATAACTAATTAATCAGGCATTAGCTTAGTAGTTCATATTCTCCTGAGTATTTTAAACATCTTCAAAAAACAACACATAAAGCAGTTCAATGTTTATAAACATGATTTGTAATGGAGAAATTATAGTTCATTAATTGATAGGTAAATAATTAGAATCTACCCAACTGAGGAGGAATATTACTATATTGACTAGGAGTTTATTTTAAAAAAATAATCAAAGAACTTCAAGACCATTGAGAGGAATATAGGGTATGGTTGTGCCCTTGAAGACTAAACCCACAGTTGCTGGGCAGGGGCTCCTACGGTCAGCTTTCATCTGTCAATCAGCACACAACTAAACGGTATGCCCTTCACTGAGGTCCTAACTGCTTTTATAGGTTTCATGAACAGTCTCACATTAGTGGGGATAGTTATTACCAGATCCTGGGATTTTATTCACTTGTGTGTAATTCTTTTTTTTTTTTTTTCACTTATGTGTAATTCTTATGTGGCTTTTGCATGAAAGCTTAAGTATGTGAATGGAATGTTGAAGCCATTGTTTGAGCTGGACTCTCTTTCTCTTTTATAAATTGTGTGTATCTCACTGACTACAGTTCTGCAGCCATCATATTGACAGTTTCCATTTAGCACTGATGATCCTCTGAAGAAAAAAGTGTGTCATCACCCTGATATCTCATGTAGGAGATTAACTAGTTGCCCTGAAGGCACAATGTCAGTTACATTTTTCTTCAAATATATACTTTCCTCACTTGACAGTGTTTCTCTCATTTCTCTTTTGGTAATTATCTCAAGGTGATTGGTTTGGGAACTTACTCCCAGGAGACAGGTTCTTGGTGTTTCCTTCCCATCCTTTTTTTCCAAGGGGGCTCAAGGTATATAACATCTCATCTTCAGTCTAACAAAATCAAAATAACTACCTTGAACTTGAGGGCAATGTTATTAATCCAGGACTTCACCATCTCTTCTCAGCGTAGAGCTTAAGCCCAAGAGTGGCAGGTACCATGAACCAAATCTACCCTACATTTGGAAATATCCAATTATATCAGTCATTTTTTAAAAACAATTATTTATTTATTTGTCAGAGAAAGAGAGAGAGAGAGCACAAGCAGGGGGTGTGGTAGACAGAGGGGGAAGCAGGCTCCCTACTGAGCAAGGAGCCCCATGCGGGACTCGATCCCAGGACCCCTGGGATCATGACCTGAGCCAAAGGCAGATGCTTAACCGACTGAGCCACCCAGGAATCCCTATATCATTCATTCTTTTGACCTACTTATTCAGCACTGTGGTAGGTACCATGGGGGATTCGAGGATGTATAAACATAGATGCAGAAGTGATCCTGGGTATTCTGGAGGTAAAATAAAATACCAAAGTGGGTCTGAAACACTGAGAAAAAAAGTTGTTCCCAGAAACATTCTATTCTATGGGATTCTGGGAAGCTCTTCAATTTTTAAGTCAGGTGGCTGTGCAAACATTACAGTGGTAGAGACCAGTTTGATAAAGAGACACCACTTATCATTAAGGCCACTTCAGCTTTGGGAATTTGTGCCCCATCTCTTTCTAGCCCATTTGTGTTAATTTGTCCATCATTGATGCCGCTTACATCCCCTCACCTCCAACCAGGAGCTGATCTGAAAGATTTTATAAGAAAAATACCCAGTGAAGGTTGTTGAGAAGTTCAGAGATGGAAGCAATCATGGGGCCCGAGTGTTGTGGAAGGTATAAGAAGAGGAGAGAGATGAGCTGGGTTACTGACTTGGAAGAGGTGTTTGTGTATTTTAGACACAAGTCCTTGTTAGATATTTTACTTTTTTTTTCTCCTAGTCTAAATAATATTTCATTGTATGAGTATAATTTATTTTGTTTATCCATTTGCTGGTTAATGGATATTGGATAATTTTGAGTTTGGAGCTATTATGAATAATGCTATGAACATTTGCTTTCAAGTCTTTGTGTGATTGTGTGTTTCCATTTCTCTGTGATAAATAGGAGTAAGATTATTGAGTTAATGGTAAATGTATCTTCAGCTTTATAAGAACCTGCCAAACTATTTTCCAAAGTGGCTGTACTATTTTGTATTCCCACCAGCAAATATGTGAAGTTACAGTTTCTCTACATCCTTCCCAAAGCCTGGTATTGTCAGTCTTTTGGATAATAACTCTTCTAGCGGGTGTGTAGTAGGATTTTGATGTGATTTTAGTTTGTATTTCCTTGATGGCTAATGATTTTGAGCATCTTCTTAAGTGCTTATTAGGCATTCAGACATCATCTTTGTTGAAAGGCCTATTCAAATATTTTACTTATTTTTTTGTTGCATTATAAATCTTTTTTTATTAGTCTATATATAAATCTTTTGTCAGATATGATTTACAAATATTTTCTCCCAGTGAGAAATATTATTTTGTGTCTTATCTTTACTTTCTTACTAGTATCTACAGAGCAAAAGTTTTAAATTTTGATAAAACCCAATTTAATATCAATTTGTTCTTTACAGATTATGCTTTTGGTGTCATGGCTTAAGAACTCTTTGGCTAACTTAAGGTCACAAAGATTTTCTCTTAGGTTCTCTTCTAGAAATTTTATAGTTTTAGGTTTTACATTTAGAACTATGATCCATTTTGAACTAATTTTTGTGTGTTAATTTATTATTCTAAGTCGTACCTTAGACAATTAGTATGTTATTTTAAAATCCATAGTCAATGTTAAGAATTATTTTTAAATTTGAGTGAACTTTTGTATTGTAACTTTCATGTCCTTTCCAGGTAAAGAATATTCAGTCCTTAGAGTGGGGCTGTTCTCCAGTAGTAGTCACTGCAAAAACCCAAGTCTTTAGTGTTTGGGCTTCCATATGTGATTTCTTTGAAGAAGAAAGTCTCTAGCCATGAAAAAAGTTTGAAACCACTGCTTCAGATTAAGTAAATTTTATGTACTGTGAAAAGAGGTCTAAGACCCATGGCGTTAATGCAGCAGCTATTACCTCTGTCTACCAGAGAGCATGACTGTTGGGAAATATCTCTAGTGGTCTTAACAGGCTCCCCCGTGAATATTCAGCTCCAAACTGTGAATATCAGTGACATCATTTCTAAATCTTAGAGTAGGGCTGAATTGACTTCCATTTAATAGAAAATATAAACACAATGAAAATTATTCATTTCTTTTGATAAATATGTGGCCAGTTATCATTGTTGCTTCATATCATAGTATCAGAATGTCACCATTCATTTTTACCCTCTATTCCCCTTTAAATAAAAATGGCACACTAGCTGTTTATGATTAAAGGTTTTAAACTTTAAAATCTTTCCTTGCTCAAACTTCATTTTGATCTCAAACCTTGATACTGACCCTGAGTGTGGTATGATCATGCATGTTTTATATGCCTTAAATTTTCTGGAACTGATGCTTCCTGTAGCATGGTTGTAAGCACAACATTCTGCAGTTTCTGAAATTTATAGTGAACACTGAGCGCTTCCTGAGGCAGTCAACAGGGAGATTCCTATTTACAAGCCCCTTTACATTATCTTTCATTTTTAGCCAACCCCAGGTGCTAACACACTGGGATCTAGCATATAAATTGGTGTCACATCCCAGAAGATATTGAGCTCATAAATCACCAGAGCTTATGTCCCTATTTGACCATGAGGTTTAAATTATTTTGGTAATAAACTTAAGATTATTATTTGATAATAAGTCAGTAGTTATCCAGAAGTCAATACTATCTATTTATTGGTGAACTAACACTGCCCTCATTTCATTATTTCCTTTTCATAACTTAGTTGAAAGAGGTTAGCCGATTTTCATGGGTGAGAGAGAACAAGTAATAAGTCTTGCCTTCTATTTTACTAAGCAAATGATATTTTGAGGTTAAAGTTTGTGGGTAAAGGGAGAGTAAGAATGAGGTAAAGAGAGAGAATAGAGTGTGTTTTTCCTTCAGTTTCTAGTCTTTCCCTCAGTTAGAGAATGCTCTCCGCTGAGAAGTGAGTGGAGAACCTGGAATCTGTGACCTGCTATAATATTTGTTGGTTGCAAGTGTTTCTGCAGATCAGCTGCCTTGCACCATCTGATTTCTTGGTTTTATAAGATAGAGGATGTTATGTCTGCAAGTCTTCTGTGGTTTAGATGTTTTTTCCAATACCATTAAACATAAAGAATGTTCACTCCTTCTAAATGTTATAATAGCATAATGTGCTGAATAATATTTTATACATGGTTTTTCAGATGCAAGCAGGGTTTTCCAACAGTACTTTATTCTGATGTGATTGGTCCCTGAAAAAGATGCCTCTGCAGATTGATGGCTAACAGCTCAGTTAAAGGGGAGGAGTGTTGTAATTATGCATATTTACAGTAGGATAGTTATGATGATATATATATAGGTTCCTGTTTTTAAAACATGCTTATATTTACCCTTTTTAGCCTTTAATTAAGAATAATCTGACCTAATGATTCCTTTGTGATATCTTCTATTTGATGGGGAGTAAAAGATAAGATTTAATCTTCTAAAGCAGTTTACTTGATTTATACCATAGGTAGTGACTAGCACAAAATAAGTGCAGCCTGTTGAAATAGGGACTATAAGAGAGCAGTTGAGTAAAAGTAAATGTGAGTACCATTGACAGTCAGATTCTGTAATGAGATAAGACTTACCCTATGGAGAGTATCTCATCATGCAACAAGCCTTATACAATGCTGCTAGTAGTGGGCTTTATAACTTGGCTTCTTCATACTAGGTACTTTATTCCCTTCCTGGGCAAGGAATTCTTAGATGATTTGTGTATGACATTTAATATTTCATTTAATTTTAAAATTTATTTCAATACTAGTAATCCCCCCCTTTTTAAAATTTGTACTCTATCCCATGTCATTAGTTATGTTTCTACAGAATTTTGTTTCATGTTACGCTTTGTTTTTGTCTTCATATAAAGTTGAAAGGGCAAATATTTAACCAATATCTACTGGTGAGTTCCTTCCAGGGGAAGTCTAATGAGGATGGGGAAACAGTTGTGTTGGTGCTCAAGTCCTTTTTCTTATCCAGGTGTGAGGGGCTTATTTGGATGTGGAAGGCCCAGGAGGGGCCTCCCCAGGAGGCCCTTCTTGTAGAGGAGGAACTCCTGCAGGGCCAGGTCTTTGATTAGCTGCATCTGGATACCTGCAAATGGTGTATTATGGATTCCCTAGTCAAAGGATATATTACTCTTCAGTAAGTGGTAGCCTTACCATAAAAATGTATTTATTGGGGCGCCTGGGTGGCTCAGTCGTTAAGCATCTGCCTTCGGCTCAGGTCAGGATCCCGGAGTCCTGGGATCGAGCCCCGCATCGGGCTCCTTGCTCAGCAGGAAGCCTGCTTCTCCAGCTACCATTCCCTCTGCTTGTGTTCTCTCTCTCGCTGTGTTTCTCTCTGTCAAATAAATAAAATCTTTAAAAAAAAATGTATTTATTGTCAGCTCCTATTACATTCTAGCCATTGTGCTGGCCCCAGGAAACATGATGATGGTAAGAGATAAAATTGAAATGATTTTTGCTCTTATCAAATTTACCATGTAGAGGGAAAGAGTAATATACAATAGTCACACTAATAAAAATGTACTTAAAACTGAAATGAGCCATGGGATGATAGGAATATAATCCTATAAGAACATGTAACCAAAAATGCCTTCTATAGATGAGCAGTCATTAAGTAGACAAAGGACAGAGGTTGAGTATCCCAAACAAAGCATGCACAAAAGCTGTTGCAGGAAGGAGGATGGTCTGCTTAGGTTGCCGAAGGAGGTAAATGAAGAGCCCAGAGAAGGAAGAAAGAGCCAGACTAGGTTAGGTTTTGAAAAGTATGTTATACAGTTGGGTCTTTATTCTAAGAGTGGAGAAAAGCCATTGATGCCCTTAAGCAGAATTCAATGTGAAGAAATTTGTTATGAAGTGTTTTCTTTGGCTTGAGTAGAGAAGATGAATTGGAGAGTGGGACAGAATAGATGCTGGGAGGCCAGTTAGGAGAGCATTTCAGTGGATCAGGGGAGAAATGGTGCAGCTTGGACTAAGTTAGGAGCAGTGGAAGAATTGGAAAAGGACTCAAAGGTAACCTAATACTGGGACTGAGGAAGAAAAGAGTCAGAGGTGATCCCCAGGGTTCTGGCTGGCTTAGCCAAATGGAAGGTCACACCTATCAATGAAGGAATGGTAGAAGAAGCAGCCCAAGTTTTAGGGCCAAGATTATGAGTTCAGACTTGGCCATATTGGCTTTTCTTTCCTTCTTCCTTACTTTTCCCATCTCAAGCAATTACTGCATTTAAGGGCCATCCCAAGACCCCTGGTTTTCAAAGCCTAGGTTTGGTTTGTTTTTTTGTTTTGTTTTGGTTTGGTTTGGTTTGGTTTTTGTTTGCTTCAGAATTGAAGGGATGCTGAGTGAAAAGGCCCCATGCCTCAGTGTGAGAACAGATATCCCATATTTCAGAAATTTCATGGTCAGGTGCTTCCATTTTCATCTCTGAATGAACATACTGTCACACATAAATACACACACGCACACACACACAATTGCCTCTCTCTCAGCCGTTTGATAAAACAGTGAATGTTTGCCAAAGTAATTCTTCAACATGACAATATGGCCACCAAAATTAATGAGCCACATTTAACCTTTATGGGGCTTTCATCTTGACACACAAACATTTAAATTGAGCATAATTGCACATATATAGACTTTGGCCTCACTGTACAGCTCATCCTAACTTCTTTTAATCCACAGCTCTCTTTAGTACTCATTTACCTGATTTTGCTTCCTCCAAGCCCTGTTTTCTGTGCCTGTAGCCTGGATGCTCCCTCCCCCACTCTGGAACTTTTAGGTCCTTTTGCCTTCAGTGGCTGTGCCCTGTTTCCCCAGGGCTCCCGCGTTATGTAAGGGTGATGCATCTGCTATGTGCCCTGGGAAGAGCTCTCATTTTCTGAAGGAGATGGACTGTGTGGCCTTCCAGAATCTTGAACATGCCTCGTTTTGGAGATTCATTTACCTTGCTTTAAAGGGAAAGGATCAGTGTTTTACATTAGTGGACAAAATGTGTTTGGTTGGCAGTAGTAAGAACTAACAGCTAGTATAATAATCACATATGCATAATGTACCCATGACTAGCTAACATTTAAGAAATACAGAAGGCTATGAAAAGGAAAGTGCAAGTCCCTGCAGTACCACACATCTGGGTACTGCCCCACTTGCTGCTTTGTATATCCTTCCAGGATTTAAAAAAAGCAGATACAAGCTTTATGAGTGCATATGTCCATGCAGATTTTTGTTTGTTTGAGTGCACTGGGCATAATATTGACTTGCTAAAGCCAGGAATTGTACTAAAACCATGTACTATTAATATTATTGCTAATTGGTTGTTAATGATTGATGTTAAAGCCATTTTCTGGAAAGCCATCCCCTTTTCTCTTCCTCTACTTCCATATGTACTTTTTCATGGTATCATTTCTGGGGTTTTACCCACATCTATTTCCCTCTTAGTTTAACCTATAAAGGTAAGCTCAGCTGTTCTGGTGCTAGCCCTCTTTTAAATGTCCATATACCTGTAATTCTCCCTTTGGCATATTTTTGGTTCACACTTGCCAGTACTTACAAATCTACATCAATTCAAAACTGTGGCTATATGTTTCAAGGAAAGTAATGAGGATGCTAACAAAACTTCATGTGTTTTTTGGGGGGGGAAGTGAAAAAAGACCTATCATATTTGAAATATTAATTGACTGATGACTCAGTGTTCATTAAGCAAGTCAGATGTTTCAAGAATCAGACTTCAAATAAAGATTAATAACCAACATGAAAAGAACAAAGAGGTTCCCATTTCAAAGATTTGTTAACTCTCAGAAAGAGGGCGCAACAGAATCCTCAATGTAATGCTGAACCAAGCATTCCAGGCTTGAGTATGATCAATAAAGCTAAATTCACTGCCCTTTTCTAATGTATTTTTAAGTCTTTGGATTAAAAGCTCTTGTTCAGATAAATCTGACGATAATGTATTATCTACATATCATTTTCATTCTTGTCTGGGAACATAAAAACAGCAAAATTCTCCCTAATTTCACATTAAGATTATTTTGATTTGACAGTCTTTTTGACAACACAAGAATCATTTGAAGAGTTTCTGAAATATCTGACTTCCCTTTAAGGGTAATAGTGTTGAGTAAATAGACTGATTCATTATTCTCTTCTCAACTATCTTATTTATCTGTCTGCCATTTGTGACAGACTAGTCTCTGCAGAAATAGGTTGGTAGTAATTACACACGTCCTGTTCTTCATAAGATGGTCTGTTATGACATGATTGTTTAAGTTTATGCATTTGCATTAAATCTGAAAAGAAGGATGTGAAATTAACAGATAGAACAAGTGGCTTACATGGGAAGTATTTATAGAATCGGTTTGCTCACATTTTATTGCTATGCTCAGGCACATTTGCAACTTTGAGGAAATTCTAAATTACTTCATTTGTACACACATATACTTCAGGACTTGTCTGTTTCTGAATTTAATATAATGTGGGCTGGCATTTTTTTTTTTTTGACAAATCCTTTCATTTGCCTTCACTCCTTCCTATTTCTCCTGTTTAAACCTGTATGTGGAGTCCTCTCCAGATGTTACTCATTTGCTCAAAATCTTGCACTGCTAGGCTGTAAAATGCAAAATTAAATTAGATGATAGCCATCTCTTGGTGAGTTGAGACTCTATGCAAGTCATTTCACTGTTCCGTCTTTCTCTTTAAAATGAGGACATCGTCCTAGGGGGATCTGTTAGGCCTCTTCTGACTCTGGCAGGGGAAAAAGCAAGTGGGTTATCCTGACTCATTTCTGACTGAGTATCAGAATGTGCCCCTGGCATAGATGTCCACTCTTTTGCACACACAGTCCCAGTTCCTGATTCCAGGTCTTGATGACCATGGGTGGTCATTGTGAAGGGGCACATCCTGGGCCAGCTTGGCGGAGGCCTAGAGCTGGGAAGTGGCTGTTGGTTTGTGTGCACAGCCGCATACTGCATTGTGGCATGACATTTATAAACTACAACATCATTTGGAGAATAGAGGACCAAGCTAATCTTTGGTCTCAGCCCAGGAATAATTAATCCTTGACATATTTTTACATACCATGATGCCTTTTTGCAGTTGTACATTTTAACATAGAAGCTTCATAAAAGCCATTTCCACAGCAGTAGGCTCTCCACACACCTGTCTCTTTCATAGTTTCTAGGCTTTTTACTTCACCCACTGGCAAGTTACCCAGTTGGTTAGGTAAAAACAGACCTTCTTGTGTGCCCCTCAGAGAGCGAGGTTGTGCTGTATGAATAGATTTCCTTGGGGTGTTGATCCAAAAAGATACTCAGTTTCTTTGACCATGGAAGAAGCCGATATTCTGAAGAGCTGAAGAAGCATAGCCAGCTAGTGACTGAAATTAGATTAAGGGAGACAATAACTGTCCATCTGTGCCTGATTATTCTTCCCATTCTTTGTATACTCCATTCCCAATACTTTGGTAAAGGAGGACTGACACATGACAAGAGTTAGAGAAATTTAGGAACCTGAATCCTAATCCACTGTAACTTCAGTGAGGCATAAACAGGATGCTCAATGAGAGAATCTGAGCCAGGGGGTCTCTTATCTAAAAGCTCTGGTAATCGTTGGCATAGTTCAGGGCCTCTATATATATAAGATAGGCTAAACAGTAAGTCCCCTCCCACCACAGCCTTTAACTACCCATTCCTTCCCCTTACTTTCCTATGTGACTCCCTCAAATTCCCACCCACTGCAAGAAATCTCCTGTACCATAGCTGTGGGGAGTGATCCTTACGTCCATTGTTGAACACTACAAGTGATAGGGAGCTCACTACCAATCTGTTGCTGTAATTATTAGGAAGCATTGGCTTTTTTTCATGGGCCTAAATGCTGCCTCTGAACCACCTGAAGAACAAGTCTTATTCTTGACCTCTAGAACAAAACTGAATAAACCCATTCTCTACTCACAGTTCTTCATGTTTGTGTAGAGCTATCAGGTTCCTCCTGAGTCTTCTCAAGTCCAAAGAAAATATTCCTCCTGCCTCACCTATTTGCTGTGGGAAGGAATGAATGATCTAATGAGAAAGTGGTTTTCAGACAGGACACCCCTCAATATGAAAATTTTTGGACAGTGTCCTACTCTCAGATGTGAGAACACTGTACCTTAAAGCCAGTCTGACCATGCAAGTGTGACAGACAACTCCTTGTTCTTTTCATCTAGCCGTTGAACACTTACCAATGCAGCTAGGAGGAAGATTAAGTGAATTATTTATGCAGCTATTAAAAATCATGTTTTCGTGGAACACTACATCAAAAACTAATGATGTTCTGTATGGTGACTGACATAACATAATAAAAAAGATCATGTTTTCAAAGGATATTTAATGGCATGATACAATAAATGGCAAAATCAGTATATACAGTATGATCCCAATTATTTATAAAAGTATAAATGTACAAAAGGGAAAATCCTCAAAGGAAATACACTGAAACATTACTGATTATCTCTAGAAAATGTAATCATAAGTGATTATGATTTTCAGTTTTATCACCTTCTTATAGTTTCCATATGAGCATGTTTTATTTTTATAATAAAAAAGTTATTTTTTAAAAAGATCTGAACCATTCTAAGAACTCCTTATTTTGTGACTCATTTTCCCTGGTTTTCTCTATCTGGATCCTTTCAGATTCTTGTGTCAAATTTTCATTTTAGTTCTGTCTCTTGAGGTATCTTGAAGCTCTCTGGAATATGATAACCACGCAGTGTGCTAATAATCATTCTGCTAAAGTATTTTGCACTATAATTCTATGACAGAGGAATTCTTATGCTTATTTTTTTATTTTTATTTTTTGTTTTAATGTCTGTATCTTCCACTGAGGAGTTGCATGAAGTAGAAAGCCACATCTGTTTTTCTTAGAATACAAGAAATGCTTGAAAATTGGGTGTTGAGTGAATGACTGCCCCACTTGTCCACTTATTGGCTGGGTTACCTGGGACACATAACTAACTGTGCTTCTGTACCTAGATGGGAGATGACACCTGCTTACTGACCCTTGGAACCTTAGCTAGGATAATCTTGTCTGATCATCTTTTGTAGTAGGTTCTTGGCTTTTCAGTGTATCTTCTCCTCACAATTTTAAATCTTAAGGTTCATCTGCTCCCAAGGTTTTCTGTCCCCTTGCTATCATCCTCCAGATGTTCCTTGTTGATATGAATTAAATCCAGTCACAGTTCACTTCAAACTCACCAGCTGTCAGTTACTGTGCTATGCTTTTCTGTTCTCTTCTCCTCTCCTTTTAAATATATTTTAGCTTTAATTCTCCCAGCGATCCTTTATTGTCATGTTATTATATGCGTTTGATTGATAGGGAAACCAGTGCATCAAGAGTAGCGTGGGTCCAGTCACTTCTTTGACCCCAGGCACCGTGACCCCAGACCTTGCAAGCCGTGCTCTGTGCCATGTCAGTTGCTCTGGGAAGTAGAACGTATTCTGTGGAGCAGAATGAGAATCTACAGAGGCCAGCGCCGGCTAGGCACTGCTCTTCTGACTGCAAAGCCCCTACTATGGCATATGAGCACAGGAAAGCCTTCTTGTCCCATAATGTTTAACCCTATCTTTCCTTTCCTCATCTTTTTTCAGCTTTTGGAACTGATATTTGTTTTTAGAAACCATGACCAAGAAATTCACCTCAAGACTGTCTTTCTGTTTTGCGACATAAATTTTTATTGACATAATAAAATATTTTGTTACCCTCATGCTTGTTAGCCTTTGCCAACAACTATAAAAAGGGAGAAAAGATCTACCCTATAGATGGCAATGTTTTCTCCTTATTTGAGTATGAAGAGTTCCAGTCCTAGCGTGCTTATGCCTTAGTGTCTGCAGGAAAAACAGGAGGAAGATGCAGCCAGTCCAGAATGGTGTTGGCTGTCCCTCCAAGGTGGCAGGAACTCGATGTGTAGCAGGCAGCCATGCAAGCCTGGGAAAGGGAGTTGATACCAGTTACCTTAACCCTAAAATGCACATAATACTAAGTATCAGGATTATTGTTGAAATTATTGAAATATAATGTCTAAAGAAGTTTTTATGGTGTCTAGCACATAATAAACACTCAAGTAGTGATGTGACTGTGTTTCTGGTTATTATTGGTGGTGGTGGTGGCCAGTAATCTTCAGTTAGCCCACTGGTTAGAAGTCCTTAAAGCATAAGATTCCCAGTAACACTTAGAAATGATATATCCTCCAAAACTTTATAAAAGGAGAGGTTATTGAAAGAAGATCTAAGAAGAAGTACTAAAAAGTTTGAAACATGCAAATTCCCTTTTCCACATACTTTTAGAAGATGACCATGAAAGATATCCTGTTTGGGTTCCTGGTGTGATGGGGCATCGGTCCTGTAATCATTGGTGACGTCATTCCAGAACAATCTCAAGAGGTAGAGAAAGGGGTCAGGGCTACAGCTCTGTCCTCCTGAGTTGGCCACCCTGCTCAGCATATTCACTGGGATCACTTGACCAACTGTGGTTTCCCCAATAAAATCAAGCTGCTAGTGCCAAAGCCTTCAAACAGTGATCCCCACAAAGTGCTTCTGGAGCTACTAGCTTGCTTCTCCCTCTGACATCTGTCCTTAAGGATTACATAGCTGCTCTCACCACAGCTTACAAAGTGTTCACATTTACCTAGCCAAGTGAGTGCAGGAGAGTCCTGAATTGGGGCTCTTTAATTAATTGAGTTTATGTGGAGGATGACTTATCTTTGAAGGGAAGACATGAGGAATTTTGGCTAATCACTAGGAGAAAATCCTTGATACAAATTGTTGTCGCAGAAGGGTGAGTCATGGACAGAGTCTCCACCTCCCAGCCGCCTACCTATTACTATACATGGTACCTCATATTGTAGATATTCATAAGAATTATTTGAGTCCCCAACTGGACTTGAATTCCTTGAGAGAAAAGACTTCAAAAGGACTCTTTTTGTCTCTATATTCCCAGTGCGGAGCTCAGAACGAGGCACAGAGGAAAGTCTATGCCAGAGGGAGAGAGAAAAGGCTGGGAAGGGGTGTGGGTCTCTCTCAAAGGTGGGTAGTTGATAAGTGATGAGCCTTTCAGTTCCATTAATCTCTCCACTCCCAAGAATCCTTGGGATTTCATTTCATTTCAGAGCCACCACCAGTAACAGCCTCTGTGTCCCTCTCTCATATGCCATTGCTGTTAGGTCAGCCCCCCACTGTCATCCCTGTTCTAGTTAATGACTTTTCTTATGCTGTATCTTTTAAAAGAACTAGAAAGATAATTTACAAAACAAAATGCCTAACTTTGTATTTTCTGTGCCTTTTAAAGCCTTTGCTGGCCAGAATCTCACCTATTTCTAATAGTGTAACTTCTTTTAGAAATATATATTATCTGAGGCTCGATGCTGTGGTAACATTTAGAAACATAAAACAACCTCCGTCTCTGGGACCTCAATATTTTTACCAGGCAGGGTATCCACTCTTGGCTTTTGGAAAAAGGGAAAGTATGTGCTAAATTTGGCCCTCAGGAATTCACCAAATATGTGTCAGTGTTGTTTTTTTCTCTCTCTCTGGAGAAGACACCATATTTTAGAAGACAAGTGTGGTTAAGTGTCAGGGCATTGGCAAAGGGTGACTGCTGGGAAAGAATCTAGCTGTTTGAGGGAATAATGAGGCATTGCCCCAGAGGAACAGAGACAAGAGCATCTTGGGGGTGGAGAAGGGGTGTTTGTGTGTGTTTCCCTTACAAAAGAAAAAACTATTAAAAAGGAAAGCTAGACATCAGAATTGGAATTTTCCCAGAATGATGAGTGTCAGTGTGGAAGCAAGTTGGCTTGAATCCATTATCCCACAGGCTACAGTGACAGTGTTTTATAACTGGGAAAAAGCACAGATAAGATACTCAGTGCAGAGGTATTCCAAGTTTTCTTTCAGGTATATTAGATATCTCTCGCTGTAGAAAAGCTACACTCAAGGGAAGCAGCTTGGAATTCGTTTTTTCTTTATATATAGAAGGTATAGTGTATTCTGGAGATAATTTCAAGCAGTGATTATCAACCTGGCCAAGCATCAGATTGTTTAGGAGTGCATTTAGGTTGAGCTGTACCTTAGATTGACTAAGTCAGAATTTTCTGTGGTGGTTAAAATTTATTGCAGTAGAGAGATGAGTCTGATGTTGAATTTTTCAAAGCTTAATGAAATTAACTTTATAAATAGTTTATATACCTTTTTACCAACTTATTCCTGTTCCAGAACTCTACTCTAAAATATAGTCAGTAATTTGAACAAAGATTCATGGAGAAAAATATATAATAGCATTATAGATGATAGGAGAAAATTGAAATGACCTATATATCTTACAATGGGAGAGTGGTTTAATTAATTGTGAGATAGCCATAAATGTTGCATGTATTCAGCCAGTAAAATGGAGCTTTAAAAAGATAATTAATAACTAAGAAGAGCCTCATAATGTAATTATAGGTGATAAATGGCAAGGCACAAAATCATAAATGTACACAAATGGATAAATATTATATGATTTCACTTATAATGTGGTACTTAGAAATAGTCAAGTTCATAGAGACAGAAAGTAGAGTGGAATTTGCCAGGGGCTGGGGGTAGAGGAGGATGGGGAGTCAGTGTTTAATGGATGTAGAGTTTTAGTTTGGGATGATGAAACATTTCTGGAGAGGAGGGCGGTGATGGTTGTACTATATTGTGAATGTACATAAAAATGTGTACTTAAAAATGGTTAAAATAGTAAAATTTATGTTATGTCTATTTTACCACAATAAAAAGGAAGACCTCTTCCTTCCAGATGCTGTGGAATGAATGAAGGAACAGGGCATGAGCTGCAATACTAAGCTTTTCACAAAAGGCAGCCTTGTCTGCCTCTTTGGAAAGCTCAGTTGTGCTCCATGTGAAAGAAAATAAAGTTTGTAGCTGTGAAAAAAAATTGTTATGTATAGGAATATCTTTTTAAAAACCCATAGAACCATAGAGATAAATCCAAATGGTAACAGATTTACTTTAAAAATTTTTTTTCATTCTAGTATAGTTAACATACAGTGTTAAATTAGTTTCAGGTGTACAATATAGTGTGATTGAATTCTATACAGTACTAAGTGCTTATCATGATAAGTATATTCTTAATCCCCTTCACTTATTTCACCCATTCCTCACCCACGTCCCCTCTGGTCACCATCAGTTTGTTCTCTGTAGTTAAGAGTCTGTTTCTTGGTTTATCTTTTTTCCTGTGTTTTTTTGGTTTTATTTCTTAAATTCCGCATATGAATGAAATCATACAGCAATGTCTTTCTCTGTTTTGTTTTGTTTTGTTTTTGCTTAGTATTATATTCCCTTGCTCCATCCATGTTATTGCAAATGGCAAGATTTCATTCTTTATATAGCTGAATAATATTTCATTGTAGGTATATTCTACCTCTTTATTCATTCATCAATCAATGGACACTTGGGCTGCTTCCATAATTTGGCTATTATAAATAATGCTGCTATAAACATCCAGGTACATATATCCTTTTGAATTAGTGTTTACATATTCTTTGGATATATCCCCAGTAATGTGGTTACTGGATCATATGGGAATAGTTCTCTTTTTAACTTTGGAGAAATTTCCATACTGTTTTCCACTGTGGCTGCACCAGTTTGCACCAGCAGTACGTTACAGTTCCTTTTTCTCCACACCCTTGCCAACGCTGGTTGTTTCTTGTGTTTTTTATTTCAGCCATTCTGACAGGTTGGTAACAGCATTTACTTCTAGGTAATGGAAATATGGGTTGTTTTTGTTTTTTCTATCTTTTAAAATTCTGTAATTTTCCCTACTGAATTTGTAGTAGATGCTCAGAACAAAGAATTACTAAGAAAAATAATATTAAAATATTTTCTATCTTTGTTATCTCCACACGAAGGGTGATATTAAATGTGACTTCCATTTAACAAATAGTCCAGGATTTAATGGTTCATTCCCTTTAAAAGAGCCCTTGAGAGACTACCATTGATTCAGATTCTTGGTGACTTACCTTTCTGGCTTGGGAAATAGTCTTAGAATATATCCCAAGCTCTTTAGAGAATATATATATTCAGGTTGTGGTATTTAGTGAAAACTTGGGGACAGTCACAAATGATCTAGAACCAAGACTTGTGGTTAGGAAGGTGGTCTATGAATTTATTCTTTTCCTTTTTAAAAGATGGCTTTCCTCATAAAAACATTGAATGAAGATTGAGTGGTCTGGGAAGCCCTCCAGTTTTATATTCCACCATTAAATGAAAGGTGTCATCTCTATTTTGTGAGAGGAGGAATCTGCCATCATCCAAACAGCAGTTACTTACCATTTAGGGGGTTGTCTGTTGTAAACAACAAAAAATGACTGTAAGTGATTGAAGCACTAAAGAAATTTAATGGAAAGTTATCAGGAAACCCACAGACTCTCCAGGAATGCAAAAGAACAAGGTCAGAGAACTGACAAAAACAAGGGAGGCTGCTCAGTTGGACCATGGGCAGGACCAGGCCACAGACCCAGTACAGGAAGGACACAGCTGCTTCCCCTTGTGTGGTCAGCCTGGCCCCGGGCTCTGCCTTTGGTGCGTGTTTACAGCTGCCACCGCTGCCCTCTGAGAGTGTTCTCCCCTCTGCTGCTTCTATGCATCTCTGATCACAGGGTCTGCATTCTGAGTAGGTGCAGCCAATTGACCAGGCCCCCATCCATGTCTGCTGCCAGAGAAGCTGGGTAAAGGAGTATCTGGCATTTTCCAGTGTCTGTAATGGCAGGCCAGTTCTGCCTCCCACTGAGACTCTGAAGGGGAGATGAGGGTTCAGATGCCGGGCAGCCAAACAAATGATAGATAGCTAGTACAATTAGTACATGGCTATCAGTCAGTCTTGTTAATCCCTGCCAGTGTCCAGTAATGAGCAAGTGATTATCCCTCAAAATGCCAGCAGCTGCTGGTATCAGTTTGTTCCCCATCACTTAAGCATTTTCCCCAAGGGGGGCTATCAGAAGTACCAAACTATATGCCAGTTAACCACTGGGAGTTCCAGTACCATGTCTTCCTGTACTACAGCTGGACTGAGAGACAGGGTTACCTGCTCTGTGTTTTATACTTGTTAGGAGTAGAGGTGGAGCTGGGTCAGGGGGAACATGGCAAAACAGGGAGCATTCAAGCACAGCCGCTTATAGAAGTCCTTGCAGAGGCCCCAATAAGAGGCTCCAAGAAAGCAGTGACTTCAGAATTCCAATAATCTGCCTGGTGGTCAGGCTTTTCTCTGTATTTGTTGGAGCAAGCATGGGAGTCAGCCCTGACTTTGGTAGCAGTGTGATATGATACTGCGTTCTCGCCTAGGTTGATGACCCATCCCAGTCTTTTCATCAGAGCCCTTTAACCATAGCCAGAAGCCTTCCCTTGACCGTGATTATGATTTCTGTTTTTAATTTTCACATCATCTATTTAGGACTCTATCTACAGGCTTAGCGGCGGCTCCAGACACCAGTGTCCATGTGGACAAGGCTCTGGGAAGCTTTAGGGGAGTTAACACATTTCTGGAGGCGGTACGGCAAGTGGTAAACAGCTATTTATGTCAGGTGAAACCAAACTGCTTCTGAGAATCTAGACAGCAATTGGGAAAAATGCATTAGTCAAGGTTTTAATGCATATAATTTTCCAGTAAAGGTGTTTACTTGCTCCAGCAACACACTAAGAACTGCATTAGGAAAGACCTCTTTAGCATTTTACATCCTTGACATCCTTTAATAGACCTCAAATACTAGAATGCTTTAAAAAAAAAAATCACCTGGGTCACACAGAGCTATGGGGAAAGGGAGGCTGGAATCTTCATTTCGAATGTGTCCCTCAGTAGTTGGGACCATACTTTAAGGAGCTATGCTCTTTGTGCACAGCCCAAGGAGATGTGAGCCGGCTAAAGGCCTTTAAGAGAGAGGGCGGACCATTCACTGGGGCTTTTCACAAACTAAATCCCCTCATGATTTTATTTTTCAGACTTTTTATTTTTAAGAGAAACTTTTTTTTAAATATGAAATCTTGTTCAGATTATTCAGTCAGTAAATCTTATTCAGTCCATAAGTCAGATGAAGTTCTTGTCTGGTTGAAGTGATCATGGCGACCAAAGCTCACACTCCACAGCGATCTCCCTTCAAGGACCCTGAGGCACTCATGCCATACAGATATAGGGCTCAGTGTGACAGGCCTCCAGGTATGGACAAGATGCCCTCTGTCCCTAGCTTGGGGAGCTGGACATTGTTCATTCCTCCAGTGTCTTACACAGATGGTCAGTAAATAGATATTGGATCAATGATTGTGACAGTTTGGGAGACTCCTGCTTTGGAGGGACCAGGAAGACCTCAATAGCAAACCTTTCAGCTTCTTTTTATCAACCCGCATGCTTCTACTTCCATTCCTGTTTGAATGCTTTTTACTCCATGTAGTCATAGAAAGTTTCTGGCAAACTCAAAATTTTGACACAGCTGGTGAGTTGAAATCATCTCTCTGTGGAGGAAACTAGATATCACAGAAATACATTTTTTTAAGTTTTACTATGAGCTGCCTTAAATCCATTTGGAAAGTAGCTAGGTTGTAAAGAGTGAATAATACTAAATGAAGTTATATGCAAATCAGAATAAAACCACTTCCAGCTAACTGACCTGGCAGAGAATGAGAAGGTAGCCCTCAAGGCTAAGAGGGATGCCTCCTGGTGGAGGATGAGGAAAGGAGATTCAGAGAACAATTTTGTGTTGTTATGTAGTTGATTATTTTTCTTTATTCTTCTTTACTATGAGCAAAGAAAAAAAGAGTTCTGAAAGCAAGATTGAGAAAGCAAACTGAAGTGTCCTTTCTAGATTTTGACATGAAAGAGTATGAAGTGATTTTTTTGTGACTGATAGAAAGCAAAGTTGGGTAGAGGCTGAGCTGTAAGTTGCTCTGAAGTTAGGCACTGTCAATGCCAAATTAAGACTTGCAAGTAAAGGGTAAATTGACAATGAGACAGATATAAAACTGCATCTCAGACATTTTATTTTCAAACATCTTTTTTTAAAGAAAAGAATTGTTTCTCACTTGGTAAAAGTTGCATGTGTTTAGTTCATTAATAAAGCTATATTTTTATGATAAATTGCTCAAATATCTTCATACTTTGCTTAGGCTACATTTCCAGGGCCAATCCCACACCTTCAGTGATATGGTACTTAAAATTTCAGGTCCAAGATTTGTTTTGCAGAATTATTTTAAAGGCTAGACAATCTCTGTCAAAGGTTAGATCTCTAAAAGCAAGGACCTAAGTCTCTTACTTGGCAGTTATTTTTGGTGGGTGAATAAATAGGGAGTGCATCCTCTGTGTTCCTTCAAGGTCTTGAATTCCCTCCCTTGGGACTGAAGGGCCCAATAAGTAGAATTATCTTGCCTGAGGAAAAGCAATATAGAGAGACAATGGAGTCAGTATTTGGAGATGGAAAAGATCTTCATTATTAATAAAGCAGAAGTTGTAGCATGCTGTTTATATCTGTGAGCAAATAGGTTCCTAATACTGGATTTGAGGATTAGACAGGCCTCCTAGTGAGTGACAAGGGTGCAGGATACCACCAGCTCCCCTCCAGGGAAGGAGCAGAGCAGAACTTGAGTTCTCTGTCCACAGGGTGGCTCCAAAGAGAAAGGGAACATGAGGAGTAAAACCAGTTAGCCAAACTTGACTGACTCCCAGCCCCTGGGTATCTCAGCATATCTTTTTTTACACAGCTCCATCTATTAAGTAACTTTGGTCTAAACAGCTTAAGAGTAGTAGTGGTAAGGTTGGTGTCTGACGAATGTCACTGTGTTTCCCCTGAAAATATCCCACAGAGCCCCTGCGAGTTTGCTGGGGTGCCCCAGGGCCCTGTGGTACGTAGTTTCAAAAATGCTGTGTCTGTCAGAACTCAACAACATAATTAAGTCGCTGCTTATTCTCTTGGAGGAGTGGATGAAGGAGAGTGGAAAAGATGCCGGGAACATTACCCCAGTGGAGCTCCTCCACATGGAAGAAAACTTTAGGATACAGAAGACACATACTCTTGTGCTGCCTCCCCACTCCTTAATCCTATCCCCAAGGCTTCCAGGTTTCAGCTCAGTTATCTGAGAGCTGATGTAGCTTCCCAGCCTAGGAGACTGGATAGTATGTGTAGAGAAGCTGCACCCTCCAGCGTTCTTGGTACCAGGGACACCTTTGGAAGGGAAATGCCAAGTGAGATGATAACCCCAGGGACATATGTGTAATACACTTCTACAGCCTACCCTTTTGATTCTGCATGCCCAGAGGTCAAATACTAAGAAGGCCAAGGAGAAACTTATTTTTATTTAACTAAGTTAGATGCAGACTGTCGATTCTATAGAGCCTCTGAACACACAAATTTTTCTTTGCCCATAGCTTTAAATGGAAGGGAGTCTGCAGTGAGAAAAATGAATAGCTAAGCCTCTCATGTATACTCCAAACCCAACAATAAAATGGCCACTCCTTTATAAAGCAGAATTTCTATTAATAATGAAAAGTAATAGATGGTGGATTTGTAGTCATAAACAACTAAATATTTCCTGTGTGTGCCTCTCATTTAAATGGTAGAACCATGACCACCCAGTCTGCATTTATAGCTTCATTGGTCAAGTGTGCATTTCCATCAGTCAGATTGGCCTCACCAGTAAAATACTGGTATTAGAACACAAATTGCTAAATGTGCAAAAAATTTACCAAAGAGATCAAGTACTTGTTTCATTTCTATTAAAATTTTACTATGTCATACCCAGTACATACAAATTTAAGAGTTTGCAAACTGTGTGTGAAAACATTTTATCTGACCTGTTACCACTCTTCCCACCAAAAAACAAGGCACCTTTCAGGATGGACTACAGGGTTTGCTCTGAACTACTCTCTTAGGAGGAGGCACTGTTGAGTAGAAGACATGAAAAGACTGGCTATGGTATGCCACCCACGGATGCCCGTGGAAGGAAGAGGGGTGGTCACTTAATGAGCAGCCGGCAGAAGCCTGCCCCTCCAGGGAGGTGCAAGGATCCTCTTAAGAGGCCTGCCAAACAGCACACACCCCTCCCAGCCTCACTTGCCAGCCTGCAGGTGCTTCTTGCTTTCCTTTTTACCTTGCTGTTTTGTCACAGCCTGCTGGCTTGGACCTCACGCTGTTCCTCCCTGGCCCCATTTTCCACCTGTGTCCCAACTCTTATTCTCCTATTCAGCTTCACTCCTCCAGAGATTCTGACAACTTAAAGGAGCCCCCTTGGAGGCTCAGTTTCCTTGTCAGTAAAATGGGGATAATTAATAATCTCTGCCTACTTCATGGAGTTGTATGTTAAAGCAGTTGGTTAACTGCAAAATGCTATGTAAATGTCAGGTGTTGTAAATCATGAGCTGGTCTCTTCTTCAGCTAAAGGAGTTTCCACGCATATTTAAGTTACCCTCTGAATGAGTCTTTGTCAAGTAGCAAATGTAAATGCTGCTGTTTTTTTCCTGCTTGGCTTATGGTGGCTCCTTTGCAACTTTATGATGTAGTCTGAATCTTTAAGTACTCCTTTGGCTCATATCTCTTCCCCTGAACACCCATGCAAGATCATAATCCATAAAACACAGAGGCAATAACTCCTTTTAATTGCCAGGAGTTCATCATTTGCTAAGTTCTAAATGCAGTCACTTAGACACTTGCCTTGAAAAGCCTTGTCTCTATTTCTTCCATAGAGCCGAGACTGTGTGAAACTGGGTCCTCCTGCTGAGGGAGAAGTCGTACAAGTCAAGTGGCCAGATGGCAAACTCTATGGGGCAAAATATCTGGGATCAAATGTTGCCCACATGTACCAGGTGAGTGCTGTCCTATGTGAGATGTTTGCTGAGATGGACAAGAGAGGCCAGAGGGCAGATATATATCCATTGTGCTGCTGATCAATAAGCCACATGAATTTGGAGCACCTCTTATTTTATAAAGGAGGCAAAGATTTGGTTTCTAATGACCCAGATACTGGAGTTTTATTATCAAATTCCACACTGGGAAACTAATAGCATTTGATGGATGGTTTAATTGTAAAGAATATAGTTAGGCCACAAAGATAAGCAACTAGATGGTAGGCTGCTTTCTTGTGTGTACATCATATGGAGAGAGACTAACTGGCTGCTTCATCTCACCATAAGCCAAGACAATGATGGCTCTTCATCAGCCAGCAGCCCCTGAATGGGTGGCTTTTGCCTGAGAGACATACCCCCATTGGGTGTGTCCTCAAACCTAAATCAATTATTTGATTGACACTGTTGTGGCCACCTAAGCTTGAAGGAGTGCTTAGTTCATGAAAAGTACAGCAATCAGTTGGATATTCTGTTCACTAGGGAACTCTACATATCACTAAAGACTATATATACAATCAAATAATGAAAATATTTTATCCCTATCAGAAATGAGAAAACAACATGGACGGCAGATGTGCATTTATATTCCTTTAGGCTTTAAAAAGGAACACATTTATTAGGATCAATACATCGTAGTGCTTTCAGTAACACTGTAGCAGAAATCACTGTTCTCAAGTTAAGCAATAGGGTAAAAACGGGAATATTGAGGTAAAAGAAGAAAAAAGTAAGAAAGTTCAGGCCTGTTAAGTTAAAAACAGCTTGAGAATGACAAGACTGCCAGTTTCAGCAGAGAAATTGTTCAAGGACTGATAAGGGGCAGGGGCTTCAGCAGAAGAGCACATTATAAGACATTGCACCAAGAACTAGATAGAGCACAAGGTAATTAAAGGGGTTCAAGGAGGTTTAGGAAACTTGAACATTTTTTAACGTCTAGGAAAGCCCAAGGTGAGTAGAGAGGGGAGGACATTTATACACATGTTGTGTATGTGTGTACTTGTACACACATGTATGCATGTGTGTGTAAAGGCTATTTTCCCCTTTGTCATGTGGAACTTCTTTGTATCAGAATGTCCAGAATTAGGCAAAAATCATAAGACAGACTGATTATACTGGACACTCCTAGAAAAGAAACATTACTACATCATTCAAAAAGAAATAATTATATTTAATTAATTAAATGAAAAAGTGAAGCATCTTACATGTAGCAAAGCTATTAGCTACCTGAAAAGTATCATAATGAGAGCATGCTGAAATTCAGGCTAATTAGTAATCAGTGTGTTAACTTCAGTTGAATTTATGATGGCCTATCAACATAGAACTATAAGCATATTTATAGACTCAATGAAAAAGTTAAGGCTAATATTAAAGTTGTCTCTCAAGTACAAGTAGTTTAAAGTTCCTCGTTAAACCAAGGGCTCTTTTGAGATCATTTTGTGTTTTGTGTCTAATTATTCAATCTCATCATTGAATAAGCAAAGACGTTTACAAAAATAGATATTACCAAAAAAATTATTATTGCACAGTGCTAAATATCCTAAGTGTATGTACTTTTTTGACCCTCCCAATAGCCCTATAAGATAAATGTTTTTGACTCCATTTTACAAATGAAAATAAAAAGGTTACATGAATTTAATAATTTGTTGAAGAGCATACAGCTGGTAAAGGGAAGGGCTGTTTCCTCTCAGCTCTGTCCCAACTAGTGTGAACAACCATCGCAGCTTGCTAGGGAATGTCCTTGATTTTAGCACTAAAAGTCCTGCATCCCAGGAGACCTATTGGTCCTGGGATGATTGGTCATCTCACCATATTCCTTTTTAGTTTTATAATTGCCTTTCTCTCTTTTTAGAATTTTTAAATTATGTAAAACAGAAGAAAGGTAGGCACAAGTAGTCCTAGCTATGCTATCAAATTGTACAAATGAGATGACACCTTGGCCTAATTAAATATTAAGCTATTCTACCAGAACAAGGCCAGGAAGAGAAGCCTTCTCATCCCAGCCTTCTGGGAAGTAACAGGGGAGCTCTCCTGTGACAGAGACCTAACTCCACCCTATTGTTTCAGCTTAGTCAAATGTGATAAATTTCTTATCATGGATAAGAAATTTAATTATATGTTATCCTTATTGTATTATTTTTTTAAACTCCAGCAGATTTTTTTTTATTTATGCAGTGTAGCTGCATAGTTTCACTTACCTTTTAACTGGAAGTGCAAGCCTATTTTTATAGCTTACATGTAAAGAATTCAGACAGACAACTTGGGGACTTCAAAAATAACATAAATTGTTCAGGCTTAGAACATAGTAGATATATATTCTGCCCTGATTTCATCCCTTTCGTTGTTTGCTCCTGGTAGAGGTCACATGTGGTTAAACCTAAACCAAGAACAATTACTCTGAATTTAGCCAATTTACTTTTCTGTGACAAAATCTCCTAAAATGTTGAAAAAATTAGTTATGAAATTATTTGCTGCCATTTGATTAGCTTGAAGAAAAAGTTTTAAATTTTCATTTCAGATGAAAGTTTTCACACATTGTGGTTTACATGTTAGGAGGTTGAGAACATGGGATTTTCCTGGCTGAATGGTTTAATTTGACAAAAGTGAGTTGTGAAAGTTAAAGTTCTCTAAGAACTTGAGAAATTACTTTTTCTGGGAGGATTATTATACAAGAGTAAATATATCATCCTTTCTCCCTTGTATGATATCAGAGGCTCTTAAAGAAACAAACCATATGTGCAGGCCCAGCAAGTCTTAATGCTAAATTGGTCACAATCTCATGTTCTGAGAAATCATTTGAGCAGCAGCTATATTTCTTTGTTTTTGCTTTGGGGTGAGGATAAAGTTTTCATATCACATATTCCAAGACTCATTTTCAAGAATTTTGGCCTATTTGAAAACATATATTGTTCTTATTTTGATAAGGGAAAGAGCTTTCCTTCCTTCCTAGCTGTTGGCTGGTTCTCTTGTTTGTTCTGCTTGAGTCCTTTTTTCCTTTTTTTTATGTAGTTAACTGGGACCTTGGAAAAAAATGGTGAACACTTTTTTGTGTATGAATGTGTGTGTGTGTGTGTGTGTGTGTGTGTGTGTGTGTGTGTACACATATATCATGATGTCTTATTTCTCATTAGGTTGAATTTGAAGATGGATCCCAGATAGCAATGAAGAGAGAGGATATCTATACTTTAGATGAAGAATTACCCAAGAGAGTGAAAGCTCGTTTTGTAAGTGCTGGCAAATACCCCTCAGGGATCTGCCATGGGAATCTCTCATCCTCTCCCTCTGTTTTCTAAGCCCAGCAGGAAACGTACTTCAGCCTTTGGATTGATTTTCAAGAAGGCCAGTGCAACTTTTTCCTTACTTAGGCAAACCTCAGATTGGCTCCAAACAGGAAACCAGTGCAGGTTCCTTGTTTTCCTTTCTAATGAGGTCAAATGATCTAACACTTATTGGCATACCAGAATAGATGTTGAATATGTACTCTGTGCAATGTGCTCAGAATGTACAAAGGTACCATCCAGGCATTTATAATCTTGTCAGCAGAAGCAACATTACAGGAAGTTTTCAGTAGTAGATTAAAGGGGACACAGTATAAACGAACGTCTGGTTTTCTATAACCTTATCATATATTGATTAACATCTCTCCAGAAACTCATTAATGTTTGTGTCAGTTCATAATTAAACCAAGCTCTCACTTTTATAACTAAAGGAATAAAAAAAATCCCCAAAACTAGGTGTGGGAATACTAAAGCTTTTTTTTTTTTTTTTTTTTTTTAAAGAAAATGTTTTTTAGTTTTAAGCTTTATACATGCCATTAAGAGACAAATAAACATGGACAAGTGATCAAAACTGAAGTTGTTGGGGCGCCTGGGTGGCTCAGTCGTTAAGTGTCTGCCTTCGACTCAGGTCATGATCCCAGAGTCCTGGGATCGAGCCCCACATCAGGCTCCTTGCTCTGCAGGAAGCCTGCTTCTCCCGCCATCATTCCCCCTGCTTGTGTTCCCTCTCTCGCTGTGTTTCTCTCTGTCAAATAAATAAAAATCTTAAAAAAAAAAACAAAAAAAAAACTGAAGTTGTTAAAAAATACAATTCACAATAACTTAGTTTTCATTATTGTATCATAAAATATTTAGTGGACCCTGAAATGAAGTCAGTTTTACTCATTAGAATTGCACCTACTACATCTGCAAAATGATAAATCCTGAACAGGGAAAACTGAATGAATGGGATTTTTCTGACTAAAATGAAAATTTTTTTTCAGAATAAATGACACCCTTAGTTTTCAGTGATTGCTTGTGATAATATTTTTCTGCAGTGATAGAGTTACCTTAATTTGGAAAATCCTTGGATTCCTTAATTCTTCAGTTGTATATTTAGCTCCTTTTCTTCCTATCAGATGGGGTCCTGGGAACAGGGTAACTGCATCAGGTATTAACTGACTTTCTGAGCTACATCCTTGAGAGGAAGGTCTTTCAAAGTGAAGTAGCGAAGAGCAGAGTGATAATAACAACATTGCTACCCACCCAGTGAGAAACATGACATGAAGGGGGCCCACACACCTGAAAATAGATTAACCACCAGATAATCTGCAAGGAAAGAGAAAAATCAAATATTCCTATTATAAAGACATTGGCTAATTCCTAACAAAGATCTAAAAAAAAAAATCTATCCATGCCCTACATCTTAAAAATCTCTTAAGAACAACTTTCTTCTTTAAGATGCCAAAGATGGCAACCTCTCATGCTGTGCTCCTGTCTTCCCTAGATTCTCCCTCCTCTTCCTGCCCTCCATTGCTCCCCCTCCTCCATTCATTCATTCATTCATTCGTTCACCTAGAGATCGAAGGATGGGGAATGGAGTAGGTAGTCCTCTCTGAGTCTCTCAGGTCTTTGATTTTCAAATGCGCGTGTGATTAAGCACCAGCTGGGTCTTGTAGATTTCAAATAATATTTCTTAATCATATTAAAAGAACACTTTTTGTTTTCTGCTCAGATCACACAATCTCTTTGTTCCATAACAGATTTGTCTCCAATATTAGGTTGCCTTCTTGCACAGCTTTTTTTGAACCCAGCTCCTGAGTTTCCCACGATCCATTTCTCTGAGCAGTCACACTAACATCCAACTTTTTTTTTTATTCTCAGAGAAAAGTTTTTAATTAAAAATAAAAGTAAAATAATAAAAATAAGAGTCAATAAGAAATATATAAATCACATATATTATCTGAATGTAACCTATTATGTCAAACAATTGAACTTAATAGAAAATATCTTCAGGAACAAAGGCTCACAGTCACTAAATCTAGTTCACTACCTCTGTTTTCATTGAATTGAAGACTTATGTGCTCCTGTTATAGCAATCCAGCCTTTCCTTCAGGTCGTATATAACCCTCTGGCCCTTGGTTGGTCTCTCTATGACTGCTGTTTTTTTTTTCCAGTTGGTCAAACAAATCTAATTGGAAAACTCATTGATGGAAGATATTTTATGATTAGAGAAATCTCTTTTGTTTTTTTAAAACAGGGGTTTTAGCTTCACTGCTAAACAGGAGGCTTCATATTTTAATGACTTCTGCTCACCCAGACACACGCTGACTTGGGAAGAAATTTTTCAAAAGAGTCAGCAGTCCACCTCGGTGATTTTGTGGGGGTTCTTTCCCACTAACTTCAGAAACAGCCCCATTACCTTTTATTGTCTCACAGAATAACCATGGCAACAGTGCATAATTAAATAGAGCTGCTGGTAAATAGGTTTTATTATTGTATTTGAGAGGCTGACTTTTGCTGTTCTCACACAGTGGCAAGACTTTCATAGATGTTTTATTTTTTCCTTTGATAACTTTTAGCACTTATAAAAGGGAAAGATTACTCAGAGGAAGTACTCTGCCAGGAATGAATGAAACAAAAATGTTTTCTCCTAATGGCAGAGGGTATCCAGCAAACCCATAATCTTTTAGTTATTTTCTTCCTGAGTGAAACAAGGTAGTGTCTGGGGGTCTGTGCAGGTAGCCTATTAGCCTGGATGACCATCTTGTGAGCTGGCCGGGAACATGCCTGCTGTGCACTTGGGTCCATTTTTTAGTTTTCAGGCTTCTTTGTAACTGTTCCATTGTTTATCTCTTCTTCATGATTGACCATGTGTTTCAAGTCCTCAAAGCTGGATTCTGCCTCTGTAACCAACCAGGGGAGGTGGCCTCAGTGACAGTGAGATGCACTGTGCAGTGGCATCATCTGGAGTGATCTACCTCAGTGAAAACCAGTTGAAAATGCACTTTAGGAGATAAAATAGTAGGGAATTAGGAAGCAAAAATAGTGTCTTAATGTGGCCTTTACCTGAGCATAACAGAAGAAGCCCACATTCCTTTACCTGGCTAAAACTTAATTGAGCAGTGACTGAGTGCTAGACATGTTGCTTGGTGTGGAGAACATGTAAAAATCAGTACTCACTCCCTAATATCCTCACCCTCAAGGGATTCAGGAATACTCAGTGGAGAGAAAGTTAACTGCCTCTCATCTCTGCCACTGACCTCATTCTGCATTGATGCATAAAGTCTTACAGGAACCTAAAGAAGGGCCCTCAAGTTTTCCTGTGTCACAGAAAACAGAATAGTGTCCATGCAAAGGAGAAAGTGCACCTAATGACAGAAAGGCATGAACCAGTAAGGTGTGGCCAGGAACTGCAAATAATTCTATCTGACCAGCACATGGGGTAGGACCCCTTTTGCCAAGTTATATAGGTCTAGAATATTTGGATGACATCTTAAAAGGCAGCAAAGCTATTAAAAGATGATAGGCAGGGATGTCATATAATCAGATAGTTTGTAGAGCACTTTCTTCTTGTGGTTCTGTAGCAAATAGCCTGAGGGTAGAGCATTTGCTGCAGTGATTTAGGGGAGGAGATGTGAGGCCTGGTACCATGGGGCCAGCAGGGACAAAGAAAGGATGGATGGCTTTAAGGAACATGTAGGAGGGGCCTTGGACATGATGGTGATGTGGGACATTTACAGTGACTGTTAGGTTTCTGATCAGTGTAGCTACGTGGATAGCATAATTATGCCACGTATGGAGTATCAGAAGGATAGTAACAGGGAGGAAAGACTTTGAGTTCAGTTTAGGGCAGGTTGATTTGAAGTGCCTCTGGGATCAGTACTCTGAGATGCCTGCTGGGCAGTTGGAGATGCAGGCCTATTGCACAGAAAGAGGTCTGAACTTGAGTGAGAGGTATGAGCTTCCTTGGAGAAAAAGCAGGAATTGAAGCCATGAGTGTGGATGTGAGGGCTCAGGAACATCTGTGTAAAGGAGAGACGCAAAACATCAGGAGCATCAGAGTTGAACAGATAGTTAAGAAAGGAGAACCCCTGAGACATCAACAGTAAGCAGCCAGAGGAAGAAGAGAGGCAGGAGGAAGGGCTTATAAAGTGTCAGAGAAGAGAGTGATTCCAGCAATACTTAGGAGACAGAATAGTCAAATGCATTTAGGGTGGAAAAGTGTCATAGGAACTGGACTGGAGCAAGGACAGTTTCAGGGAAGTTGTATGGGCAGAGGCCCAGAGGTGAATAGGAGTGAGGTGAGTTAAAGATGACTATTGACAGAGTTGTCAAAATCCTGGTTAGGCAAGAACCAGAGGGGAGATGGCGAGTGAGGGAAGATTTAAATGAGAAGATGTTAATCCCGCTTCTACTGTAGGGGGAAAGTCCCTGGGGGTGGGAGATCCTGAAGAAGGTTGGGGCTACATGGAGGCAGAAGCCTGGATGGAGCAGGTGGGGCCAAATCCTGGGCTAGTGTCCTGGCCTCTGCATGCCACCCTGAGCTGGCTAGATCAGATCTCTGTCCATTCTTGTCATGGTCAAATGCCATGCTTTCCGCAGCGTGACACTGGCTCTTTCTAGTCCACAGCCTCTGATATGCGATTTGAAGACACGTTTTACGGAGCAGACATAATCCAGGGGGAGAAAAAGAGACAAAGAGTGCTGAGTTCCAGGTTTAAGAATGAATATGTGGATGATCCTGTGTACCGCACTTTTTTGAAGAGCTCTTTTCAGAAAAAATGTCAGAAGAGACAATAACCTTCATATGCTGCTGCAGACAACAGAGCAACGTGGACCGGAAAAGGAAAGATGAAGGGACAGCCTTGGGGCTGTGCGATGTGTCTCACTGGGGTAGGTGATGGGGTGTGTCTCTGACAGTGGAAAATTAGGCTTTCCAGAGTTTGGTCACCTGGACCACCGATTACAAGTGTTATTAATTGGGCAATCTGAAGTCCTCCCCTAGTCTTGCATTTACTTGTGAGCAGTTTGTCTTCGATGATCCCAAAGAATTTTTCTAAGTGAAAGGAAATAATAGTGAATCATCCACCAAAAAAGCCACTGACAGAGGAGGGAGGTGGGTCTTCACCTGTGGCCTAATTAGGCCCTTAGTCAGGAAACACATGGAGACTTCTCTCCCCAACCCCAGCAAGTGGGAGCCTCGATACCCGGGTAAGAGAGTGATAATTTATATATTTTCCACAGTCATGGAAGGACTCTCACTTATTTGTTTTAAATGGTGGTTTTTATAAAACATTTTTAAAACACAAATGGCCTGTATGGTAATGAGATTTACCTGTGTGCTATCTGTAATTTCCCTTGTACAGAACTTTTACATTTTTTTATATCCCTATTACTTTTGATTGTGTCTGATGAGAACTGAGTTGTTGGCCTTTGTGAAATTTTTGGCTCTTGAGAAAGAATTCTTATGAATTGTATGGGAATTTTATATATTTAAAGAGGGAGATCTGGGGCCGTTATTTTTAAACACTTTTTTTCCATAATATTCTGAGTAGATATTTATAAAATATATTTCTTTCATTATGTGTTTGTAAAATTAGAGTTTAAATAAATATGCTTTGATGCATAGTTTTCAACTAATATGATTTTTCCTTTTTAAAACAGCCTGAAAATGTACTAGTGTTTAAAAATAAAGATTTCCATTTTCTCCAATTCTGTCTTCTGACTTGCTTTTTGGTTTATGTTTAAATCAACAGAAAAACAAGTTTTCTTTAGGAGCTGACTAAAAAGTTTGTCAGGCCCTTCTTCGTTCACAGACCTTTTACATAACCGGACACATTGCCAGCCCTTTCAGACATGTCACTGGGCATAAAGGCTCCCCTGCCTGCCCACAGTGTCTGTTGAAGTGTTTCCCTCAGCTTATTCTAGGCCTTGAAGAACTCTGAGCACCTAGAGTCTGGAGCTTCTGTCATCCCAGTTTTCTTGTCCCCAGTGACCTTTAGAAAAGGCTGTATGGACCCACCAGTCCCTCCCCTCACTTTATAGATGAGCGGTGGAAGACAGGCAGGGAAGAGAATGCCCAGGGTCACAGAGTCCTTAGTGACTACTTCAGTTAACTATGGTCTGCATTGCAAACAAATCTCAGTGGCCAGCCATTGGAAGACCAGGTTGGCTGGTCTAAGCTGGGCTTGGCTCGGCAACTGGGCTGACCTTGGCTTGGGCTAACTCATATGTCTGCTCCACATGTCTCCCATCATCCCACTGGACCAAGTGAACTAGCTCAGCTATGTTCTTCTCATGTCAGTGGCAGAAGCTGAAGAGCAAGTGAGCCCAGCCAAGTAAGCACATTTCAGTTCACTTGGTGGTGCTAGTTAACATCCTATGGGCCAGAGCCAGAGCCAAGGATTCGAGGGCATTTCAGAGTTTCATGGCAAAAAGTGAAGATGTATCATGTTACTGGATAGAGAGTAAAGAACTGAAACTGTAATAACAGAACCATAGTTAAATCTCAGTTCTCCAGACAGCCTGCTGGCTGATTGCTCATTTTCCAGAGTGCCTCATGCCTTAACTCTGAGCTGGGGAAGAGCCTACCAGTCTTATTTTACAAGGATTGAGCACTCCACATTACCTATCAGTATCATCATATATTTTATCAAGTAATCAAGCTTGTGTTTTCTACCTCCAGGTTTTGAATGGAACTGACCTGCCTTTCCCACAATATGCCTGGGAAGTAAGCCTGTGTAAGGCATTAAGAAGAATTAATCTAAATAGGATCATTCGTTCTGTACAAGTTTGCCTGTCAGCAAGATTTCTGATTGGCTGCCATAGGGAGGAAATGTGCAGAGTCCTATGTGATCTCAAATACAGCTGTTTTTTACAGGCTCACTTAACAGTACGGCCATATATGGCCTCGGCAAAACAGTGCTGGCCACAGATGCACTCTGGCTCTTGAGAAAGACACCTTTGTTTCACTGCATTCTGCATAGTCATTATTAGCTTTATGATCAGATCCTTAAAGCTTTTTCACTTACTATGTGACACTTCAATTGTAATTTTAATTTCTTTGCGTTACACTAACTGCATTTTTAGTGTGTATGTGTAACATGAAATCAATTGAAGGCTAGCTTCTGGTATTAAAAAAAATTGCTAGCTGTGACAATTCTAATGTAAATCTAATTGCAAGCCCTTTCTCTGGAGGTGAGAGGATTAATAAATACTGCCTGGCATATTTCACAACATTTTAGTTCCTTTATGTGTGTTTGAAATGAGAACAGTGTGATTCTTGTCAGTTTACTTTTATTAAGGTACTTTTGTTTAGTTCATCTAGAAAGAAGCATCCACTAGAATATCACATGGCTTCTTGGAATACATTATAAGTTGCTTCTGGCTAATAGTATATGAAAACATGTAGACTCAGAATACAAAAAGACAAAAAGATGTAGGAGTGAATGGGCCTGCCACTTCTCCCTGTACCGATCCAATGTGAAACAAAGCTGAAATGCATAAAGTATTGTAAATAACTGGGAGGTCTTTTTTTTTTTTTAAGGATTTTATTTATTTATTTGGCAGAAAGAGAGATAGGGAGAGATCACAAGTAGGCAGAGAGGCAGGTACAGAGAGAGGAAGAAGCAGGCTCCCCACTGAGCAGAGAGCCCAATGCAGGACTCAATCCCAGGACCCTGAGATCATGACCTGAGCCAAAGGCAGAGGCTTTAACCTACTGAGCCACCCAGGCGCCCTGACTAGGAGGTCTTATGAGTAATCATATTGGAGTAGTATATGCTGCAGAATAATACTGTGCACTTTTTTTTTTGCCTTTAAGTAAAAGGGATCCAAAATGGAACTTTATTTCAGATATTAATCGGCCTCATAAACCTGAAGCTACATAGAGGCATTCTCATTACATGAAGTAATTATAATTGGTTGGTTGCAAAATTCAATTGTACTATAAACTCTTTCTGAGAATTCAGATTTGCAGTCACTGCAAATGTTACTCATTCTTTTGCCCAGTATGTTGTAGAGACATATAGCACTGACTGGTGGGGAGAAGGATTCCTGGCCTCTGAGGAAGCCTGAACTCTCCAACAAGTGGGCTGACAACTTAGAAACTTCATGCTCCATCCTCAGTAGGTGTAGGACCCTTGAAGAAATTGTACTTCATCAAGAGCCGCTGATATTAATGATGTGTTGAGTATCTATTGTGAATACTGAGCCTGGTAGGCTCCTTAGTGGCATTTATTTACCTTGTTTAACCTCCCCAAGAAATCAACAAAGTAGCATTACCCACTTTCATGGAGGGAAACTAAGGCTTAGAGAGGTGAAGTAACTTCTAAATCACTTAACTTTCTTGATGCATGAAGAAAAAAGGATTCTAAACCTGACCCAAACAAAAGACATTGGATAGACAACTCTGAGGCTCAAAAGACAGATTAGCACTAGAGGAATAAATGAGGAAGGCATCATTTGTATTGGTAGATGTTTTAAAAATACATGGAGTCTATCTTCTGGCAAAAGCAAAACTGTAGGGACAGAAAAAAGATCAGTGCTTGCCAAGGATTAGAGGTGGGGGAGGGGTCAGACAGCAAAAGGGTTCCTTCATACTTCATCCTTCACTTTTGGAGGAGTGGAAATATTTTTTTTCTTAATTATGCTGGTAGTAACAGGACTATATGTTTATCAAAATTCATAGAACTGAACACTGAAATAGGTGGATTTTACTAGGTATAAATGTCACCTCAGTAAACCTGACTTAGATAAAATCTAGGTGAACAGTGGGCAAGACTGTGAGAGAGAGCATGTCCTGTGAGAAGAGACCAGCAGTCTGAGATAGCTAAATAGCTAGGTAGAAAAAGAGCCTGGGCATGAGCACTGAAAGGGAGAACCAGGACCCTCTGATGTCCAGTCCCAGACAGTAAGGGAAGACAGTGTTCCTAAAAGGGAAGAGGGTTGACAGAGAAAGTACCGCAGAGTTCAAGTAGGATCATTTCATTATTTATGAGGAGGTCAACAGTGACCTTGATGAGAGCATTTGGAGTGATTTCAGATGAGAAATCTATTAACATTCAAATCGGAGTTCCCAGGGGCTCAGTTGTTACGTGCTCTCTCAGACATTAGGAGTCTGCCTTCCAGCTCAGGTCATGGTCCTGGGAGCACCCCACGCGGGGATCCTGCTTCTCCCTCTCCCCCCGCTTGTGTTCCCTTTCTTGCTGTCTCTCTTTCTCACTCTCTCTCTCTCTCTTTCTGTCAAATCAATCAATCAATCAATCAATCAATCAATCTTTAAAAACAAAACAAATTGGTGTTCCCTATTGGACAGGCATCACTCTCTCGCCAGCTTTCCTTCTTCCCTGGATCATTTCCCCTCCCCTTCTCTCTCCTTTCAAGATTTTCTTGTCTTTAGTTTTCAGGAGTTTGACAATAATGTTTCTTGGCTTTAATTTCTTTGGGTTTATTTCATTTGGGATTTGTTTAACTTCTTGGCCTTTCACCAAATTTGGGAAATGTTTAGCCATTATTTCTTGGAATATTTTTTTTAATTCCGCACTCTTCTCTCCACTTTAGTAAATGTTGGGTCTTTTGTTGTTGTTACATGGGTCCCTGATAATTTTTTTTTAAAGAAATGAAAACTTTCTTTAAAGGTTTTTATTTATTTGAGAGAGAGAGCAAGAGAGAATGAGTAGAGGAAGGGGTCATAAAAGAGAGAGAAGCAGACTCCATACTAAAGCTCACTTGCAGAGAGCTTGATTCCAGGACCCCGGGATCATGACCTGAGCCAAAGGCAGATGCGTGACTGAGCCACCCAGGTGCCCCCAGTAATGATTTTTTAAAGTTTATTTTTTCTCTGTTCAGATTGGGTAAATTCTATTGATCTGTCCTCAAATTTACTGATTCCATCTTCTCTCATCTCCAAACTATTATTGAGCTCACTGAATGAATTTTTTTATTTTGGTTATTGTATTTTTCAGCTCTATAATTCCAATTTAGTTCTCTTTTGTATCTTCTATTTCTTCACTGAAATTTTCTATTTTTTCATTTGTTCAAGAGCATTCATGATTATTCATGGAAGCGTTTTTCTGATGCCTACTTTATTTTTTTATTTTTAATTTTTTTTACTGATGGCTACTTTAAATCTTTGTCAGATAACTCCAACATTTGATTCATCTTAGTACTATAGTGTGTTGATTGTCTTTTCTCATTCAAGTAATTCTCCTGGTTCTTGTCAGAGCAAATGATTCAATTATAACCTGGACATTTTGAATATTATGTTAGAAGACTTTGGATTTTATTTATTTATTTATTTTTTTGCCAGTAGTCATGGCAGTCACCCTGTTTTGGTTTAGTGCTTAGGTCCGGGCCTGCTTTTGTGGGCTGTGGTTCCAATAACAATTTAGTTTTCAGAGCTCTTCTGATCTGTTTTGTTTGTGTGCTACTCAGAGGCCACTCTGCAAACCAGGATACTATTCCACACTTTAGTTCAGTTCTCAAACTTTTTGGTGAGTTAATTAAATCAGTTTCATGTGTGAGTCAGTCAGCAAATTCTTGTGCATATTTATAGAATTCCTTTCTCTGGATCTCTGCTCTCTAAGGTTACCCTTACATTCTCTAGTTGAAAAAGTGAGGAACACTGCCTCGTGATATTGGGAAAGTCCACTCAGTCTCCGCTGATAGCATGCTGACAGGGAGGGAAATGCCACCCAGGACATCCAGGCTTCAGGATTAGAGGACAGAGGTGGAAGTCCAGACCCCTCACTCAGTCTCCACCAGCACAACACTGAGGGTGAGGGAAGAGCATCCCAGGTTTCTTGGCTGCCACCATGTAAGGGACAGAAATCCAAACTCTCCATTTGGTGTCTCCTGACACTATACAGGCAGGGAGCATTCATTATGTTTGATTGGGGTACAATATTGTAAAAAAGGATTTTGTCCTGCTATGCTGCTCCTTTCTAGCTCCTTTGACTATAGGGAGCAGGTTTTAAATGGTTTTGTTTTTGTTTGGTTTTTCCCCTTATGCCTGTTGGTTGATCCAGTTTTCTGACTTTGCCATTTCCAAGTCCAGGATGGACTTGGGAGATGAGAAGAAAACTCAGAGAACACTTATTCCTATGTAATTCTTAAATCCTGAAGCCCCTAGAAGTCGTCTTGCTTCTTTCAGCATTTCTAGCCTTCTTATGGTTGTTCTATTATGTCCATGACTTTTAATTATGCTTGGCCAGGAGGAGTTCGGAGAACTATTGTCTTCTCCCCCTTATCCAGAATGAAGAGTCCTCACTTTTTCTTTAAGATGAGAGAAAACAATTTATTGCTAACAGCAGGGGTCTAAAAATTGAAGATCTAAAGAGAACAATTGATGGAAGAATCCTGAAAGAAGGAAAAGAGATTGAGAGCAGAGGCAGAATGGTTGGTCTTACACACAGGAAAGGAGATTTCATCCACGGAGACTGAATTCTTGATTTTAAGAGCTGAAAAGGAAACGATAGAATTGTTTTAGGAAGGGTCTTTCTAGTGGGTTTGGTGTTTGAAAAGGGTGTGAGGGAATTAAAGATGCTAGAGAATAGTTTCTTCCTCCCCATTAGTCTGGGTTGAAAAAGAAACATAGTTGACATCAAGAGGGAATTGACTGGAAGAAAAGAGAGGGATGTAGGATATGGATGGCTATAAAACACTGTTTAATACTCTGCCCCCTGCCAAAGATGTCCACAGTCTAATCCCCCAAACCTGTGAATATGTTACCTCACATGGTAAAAAGGATTTAGTAGTTGCTATTAAATTAACTATTTTGAGATGGGGAGATTATCCTGAATTACCTGGATGTGCCCAGTATAATTAGAAGGGTCCATATAAGAGGGAGGCAAGAGGTTCAGAGACTGAAAAGCAGATGGGTTGAAGGAAGAAGGGGTTAAGTGATCTGCTTGGAAGACAGAGGCAGGAGCCAGAAGCCAAAGAATGTAGATGGCTATTAGGAGGTGGAAAAGGTGAAATAGATTCTCCCCTAAAGACTCTGTAAGGAACCAGCCCTGTTGACGCCTTGATTTTAGACCAGTGAAACTGACGTCAGACTTCTGGCCTTCAGAAAGTTAAAAAAACTACATGGTGTTGTTGTAAGGCTCTAAGTTTGTGTAGATGTTGCAGTATCAATGGGAAACGAAAACAACTGTTAAACTGCAGGGCAGAGGATGAGAGGACGAGAGGAGATTGGAAGCAGTGCTCCGAGGAAGAGGGATTCGTTTATAATTTCTATACTTGAGTGTTGATAAGGCTCAAGGTATGGTCATGAGAATGGAGTGAAGCTGAAAGTCATTTCACTGAATAAACTTTTTTCTTTTAACTATTTAATTTTTTTAATTGACAGTACATATAGCATAAAATTCACCTTTTAAAATGTGCAATCCAGTGGGTTCTAGTATATTCACAGTGTTGTGCAGTCATCACTACTTCCTATATACAGAATTACTTAGTTTTAATTCAGCACTATTCATTCTATCTTCATATATTATGGTGTTTTAAAGAACATTTCTGAAACTGAGAGGTATGAGGAGAATATCTTCATGATATTTTGAGTATGAAGGGTTCTTCTGGACATACTATTTAATATACTCACCCACTTGAGAAAACTATACATACTTGGCCAAATGAAGACTTGCCAGATTGGTTTGGTCAGCTTTGTGAGTGTGGTGGTGGTCATGGTGGGTCTTCTTAGTGAAAGACATATTAGTAACAAAGGGGGAAGGCACACCCCAGCCACAGAGCTGCCCTTGAAGGTGGGGCCCAGGAGAATGTGTCAGAGTGTGGCCTTCAGCTCCAACAGCTACTGGGAACACTAGAGCACAGCCCTTTTGCAGCAGGTCTTTGGAGGAAGATGAATCCATGAATCCCTGGCCCTACACTCATGGGGACTTTCACACCCTACTAGCCATTTAGTCCCCAGGCCCTCTATATAGGTCAGTTCTCTCAGTTCACTGCAACTTGGCCCCTTGCAGGAATGTTATGGATGATCTCATCACCCCTTTCCCTCTCAGGGCCCTTTCCTCTCCTGGATGGCTGTTCTTTTGCTCCTGAAGATTTTTTTTCGTAACTCCTAAATCATTTAGTAGGAAACTTAACCTGACCTGAACTGATAGGAGGCTGTTTATGTTCTTTATCTCACTTAATATGAATACTCAAACATACCACTATAGAATAGTCATGTTGGGTGCTAGATAATATGGGATATTAGGTATGAAATTGCCTTTCTAAAATACTAAAAACTCTGAAGTCACACAAAATAAATCTAGCCCTATGGATTTTGGATAAAGATGTGGACCTCTTATTTTATACCCACTATTTACCCTCTGCTATATAGGACCCTATTCATCTCCATATTTCCTGACTAAGCTTGGTTGAATGCCAGCCACTTGCTTGGTTGAATGCCCACTCACTTACGCTATCACTGGGCTGGGGACTGATGGCATTTATCTTAGGTTTGAATACTAAGCTAAACTTACCAGGCTTGAAAGTTTCAGTAGTACTGACCAGGGGCAGATTTCTGCCAACTGAGGTTAACTTTGAACACACCACAGCCCTGAGGAGGGAAATGGTGGCACTGAGTCATTCTGGTGGCTATCAATGGAAAGGGCCAGGTATCACCAGAGGGTGGGAAGGCTCATTCTCAGAGGCTGACTCATACTACTTAGGTTGCCAATTGCCTCCCTGACTCTAGAGAGCAGGTTCTTCCTTAGGTCAGAAAAAGGCATGGGCTAGGCTACCTAGGTAGAGAGAAATGCTTCTTGTTTGCCCGGAAGCAGAGATTTGGATTCTAGGGGAGGGATTTTCCAAGGCCTACAAAAGCCGAAAACTGAAATGTCTGCCTAGTCCACAGAATGCCTTGCATCAAGGCTTTGAGACCACCCCCTGCAGGCTCTCACTGTGTGACTCCAGTGTGATATGATTATGAAGCTATTTATTTAATGCCTCCTCCCATCAAAGACAGAATGAGAAAAAAAGCCCCACAATAATTTCTGCATATTTTGATAACAAAGGAAATGGTTGTTGATGATAATAAAAATTGCTTCTCACAAATTTGTACCCTTTGTTGCTGTTTATAAAAGAGACCTTGTAGAATGAGCTCATTAGTAGCTGAACTTTATTTTGTCAAAGGAAATGGAGTCAAGAGAGATTATGTTTCATCTTTAATATGGCTGTTCAACAATGCCATTATCCTGAATTTCAGATTAATTTAGTTGAACCTTAATGAACAAAATTAGTTGTTTTACACAATTAGAATCCCATTTCAATGGGTTAGAAAATGAATAGAATGGGAAATGTGGTTGACTTGATTTTCCTCAAGACTGATCCTCTAGGCCTTTTTCTGCCTCTATGTTTTCTCCCTCCACTGAATAAGAGACTAATATTTTTATAATTTAAGAAGACTTTTGAGTTGCCAGTTTTTTTCCCCCAGACAACACAAAATGTCTGGGACCTTCAAGAAGGTAGCAGGGTGGGGGCAGGGCTGGGGCAGGGGCAGGGAAGCAAATGAACTGGCCAGTGGGAACCAGTTACAAAGAACTAAGTTTACCTTAGTTTACCTTTACACTCTCAGCCCAGTGTGGCCCAGCTCCTTAGACACCTAACCTCCCTCCCTTTCTGAGATGAAAAAGTGGATGTTGAGCAGCATCTAACAAAAGGTGAAGAGGGATGGGCTTTACAGTCATGCAGATTTGGGTACAAAGCACCCCCTACCACTAATAACTTTGTGATATGGTGTTTGTCTCTTCATATTTGAACCTCAGTTTCTCCATCAGTACAATAAGCATAATAATATCTATTTCTTAACAGTGATATTAAGCATTCAGTGAGAGAATATATACCAAGTAATCGACATATTGGCCTGTTTAACAAGTGGGAGCTGCTAACCGTTATTAGTATTATTAGTCTTTATCATCACCACCATCACCATCCTCATGGTCTGCATCTTCATCTTCATTCTTACAACCTCAGGAGTCCTTGCTTTATGTGCTGAAAATTACATAACCCACCTAACTTAGGTTTGTGTTTCTGGTCAACAATAAGCTTTCTCAAGTATTATTTTACTCAAGTGGAAGAAGGAGGTAAGATGAGAAAACCATTTTCTTAGGTGTTTGGGAGGCTTGGCACTCATCTTGGGAAGAGCAGGAGGAGCTGGTAACTTGATGTGGGGGAAGGGCATGGTCGCATGAAATTCCTGCAGAGAATCACAAAACACTGCTATCAATTCCCGCCCC
>CM053615.1:25327929-25365364 GCA_028646535.1 Procyon lotor
GAGAGGCAAGGAGGGAGTTTGGGGGGGTGGGGGAGAGAAATGAAACAGGAAGGGATGGGGAGGGAGACAAACCATAAGAGACTGCTAGACTCACGAAACGAACTGAGGGTGGCTGGGAGGTGGGGGAGAGGGTAGGGATAGGGTGGCTGGGCTGTGGACATTGGGGAGGGTATGTGCTGTTAAGTGCTGTGAAATGTGTGAGCCTGATGATTTACAGACATGTACCCCGGGGCAAATAATACATTATATGTTAATAAAAATTAATTAAAAAAAAAAAAAAAAAAAAAGTCTCTCCTTCCAAAAAAAAAAAAAAAAAAAAAAAAAAATGACTTATGTAGAAGAAGCTCCTTAACAGAGGTCTCTGGATTTGTAGGTACTTTGGGTCATGCCTGTCTGATCTGGTGAGGAACTCACACAGTACTCAAAGTCATCTCCATCCTCCACTGGCTGAGTTATTGTTTACAAGCTCATGTATCAACTCCTTCCTTAAGGCAATTCTTCTCTGGAAGGACTCTTCTCTCTCCTGCTAAAATGTGTGTGCTGGTCTCTCCCATTGGCCTGCCAAATGGCTCATTCTTCTTTTACTCTCTGGGGTAAATAAAATGCTGAAGGTCTTGCTATACAGCTCTCTTCTCTTTCTCCCTATTTTTTGACCTTTCTCAGCTCAGAGACCTTCAGGTTCTAGAAAAGAGGCCTCCTCCACTGTGCACTACTGTGCATTCATATACATATACCTGCATTATGATGCCAAGATGCTCCCTTTTTGACCTAAAGGTATTTGTTTATATTTTTCGGCTAGAAGGCCACCTGAGAGCCAGGAATAACATTTCTAGGGCTGCCAATCAGATAATGAGTACAACTGTTTATTATTCTTTCCCTCTGGCTCCTAGGAGAGCTAAGTTCCACACAAGGTCCTAAGTTATCCAGGAGGAAGTTTTTCAATTTAATTTTTTCAGGAAGTTGAGTCCCTGAAGTCCCACAAGCTGAAATGGAGCAGCTGAGGGAAATGGCAAGGGAGTCTCCATGATGTGAGTGGGCAGCCAGGTAATGAGGACAGAAGTGAGCTCTGTCAAGGGCCACAAGGAGGAGCAGAAGGGAAGAAACTATTAACTTAGACTGTGGCAGCCTGGGATGGCTGCCATCTAGACAGCTAAATTGTTAATTTCCAGAACTGGCATTTGATTATCCCCAACTTGAAGACTGGGGGACCCCTCTAGACCACTTCTAGGCCCTTTAGGGCAGTGGTTTTCAATCAAGCTACATGCCAGTGTCATCTAGGGAGCTATTTTTAAAAAATCCAGATTCTTGGGCCACACTCCAGACCTTATAAATCAGAATCTCTTGGAGTTTGGGTCCAAAAATCTCAAGACTATTTAAGCTTCCACAGATGGTACCAATGTAGACCATTATGGGCCAATCTGGGCACTATGTGGGAGATGGATGCAATCCTATTGGGTTTCACACCATTCTGGGTCAGTTATAAAACAGAAATATTACCACTCAGAGAAAATATAGACCTAAAGAAAAGCATTAGCTTTGGCATTTTCCTGTGTTTGAGTTTCATCTTTGCCACTAAGCTGGATTCTTCTGGATAAGTAATTCAGTATCTGTGAGTTTCACTTTCCTCATTTGTAAAATGGGAATAGTAACACCTGCCTTGTCTACTTCGTAGAGTTGTTTCAGGGACCAAAGAAGATAACTACGTGGAAATGCTTTGGGAACTGGAAAAAAATATTCAAATATATGATGTAGAACTCTAGAGTAATGCTATTTGTGCTCTCTTGATGAATTTGTGTAAATCCTATGAAACAAACACGACTGTGTGTTACCTCTTCTCATTCTGCCCCATGTACAAAAAGTGCACAAGCAAGACAAGCTTATTTAAACTCTTTACACTATGTTTATTTGGCCCTATCAACAAGAAGAAATTACCAAGATACAGAAACAACCTAAATTTCCATCAATAGTTGAATGGATAAAGAAGATGTGCTGTGTTCATACAATGGAATATTATTTATCCATTAAAAAGGAATGTCTGCCATTTGCAACAACATGGGTGAAACTGGAAGGCATTACCCTAAGTGAAATAAAACAGGTAGAGAAAGACAAATACTGTATGGTATCACTTATATGTAAAATAAATTTTAAAAAAGAGTCAAATTCATAGAAATAGAATAGGAAAGTGGTAGCTTGGGTGTGGGGGAAATAGGGAAAGGTTGGTAAAAGGTTAAAAACTTTAGCTACAAGATGAATGAGGTCTGAGGATCTAATATCATAGTTCTAACAGTGTTAAATCATTGAAATTTGTTAAGAGAACATAACTTAATGTCCTCACCAAAAAAATAAAAGATAAAAAAATATGTGAGGTGATGGATGAGTTAAGTAGATGGTAAGGATCCACTCACAAGATATATGTATATCAAATCACAAGATGGACATTTTAAATATCTCACAATTTTAGTTGTCAGTTATACTGCAATAAAGTTGAGGGCCAGGGTGGAGGGGTAGAGGGTTGGACTGGGGAAACAGTTGCTTGATTTCCAGATGAAAATAGGAGAAATGGGTACATGCATTTATTCTCTTCCTTATTCTTAAGCTTACTTAGTAAAGTTACAGTAAAATGATTTTTGATAATATAAAAATACAAAGACATAGAAATGAGAAGGAAGACAGTATTTAAAAAAAAAATGAAAGTTAGAAAGCCATAGGATGGAAAAAGATTCAGTAGACTTGAAGAAGTTGAGTCCTAAGCTGGCAGTGGCAGAAAGCCATGGAATAATGCCATTTAATGCCACTCACAGAATCCTCCTGTCCCTGCAAGGCTCAGGAATTAGGAATTCCATATATATCTAAAAATGGGCATGAGGGTAGGGCTGAAAACAGAAAAGTTGTTGAAAGATTATTTAAATACAAATGAAGAAACAATGCAGTGGACACCCCAGCATTCTCCCCAAAGACCCTGAAATCGGTGATTTCATTTGTCTGGAAGTGGGGGTGAAGATAGAACTGGAAATAGGAAAATTGTTCAAAGATAATATTTAAGGACATCCTTGTATCAGGAGGACTGACTTTTTCAGTCCCAAGAAAAGACTGAAAGTATGATTTCTGCAAAGTATAAGACAGAGAACTGTGGGCTAGAGAACAACAGGCACAACTGAGAGCAGAACCATGGTGGAAACAAGAAAATTAAATGAAGTATCACAAACTCACTGAGACTCTGCTTTCTTCCCTTACTTAGTTTCCAATGTGCTGGCAACTAAGCTTATAGTCTATAGACAAGAGGATAGAATCTAGCCCAAAAGAAAACATTTGAAGATTCTGACAATGGAAAACTTCCTGACAAAATGGCCAAGACATTTACCTAACAGAAAAGTCCAGAGTTGCTAATCCCTTCCCAAGTGCACTGAGCTTCTATCTCACTTGTATGTGTGTGAGGGATCACTAGAGCATCTAATATGAAAGCCATAGACAAAACAAAGCGAACAAGAAAACTCAGTTTGAGAAAATTAATTGTACTTAGAAAAACTTAAAAACAAACAAAAACCCCTTTAAACCTACCTACCATTAATAACCTCAGGAAAACAAGAACAAGACACTACAAAAAGAAACATTCAGAGAATTTATAAGTACTTGAAAATTGATATAAAGTTAAGTAAATCTCTAAAAACTAAAGCAATATAAAAGCTAAAAGAAAAGGCAAACAAAAAGATAAAGAACTAGTCCTGGAAGTTAAAGATACAAATTATTGGGATTCCAGAAAGAGAAAACAGTGAAGAAATCACAAAGGAAATAATTCGGGAATTTCCCCAAACTTAGGGACAGAAGTTTTAATGGGTAAAGATCAACTAAGTTCAGCATTCAATAATAAAAAAAGAGCCATACAAAAGTCATCATTTTGGAATTTCAGAATTGGAGGTAGAAAAACTAAGAGCTCATGTAAGCTTCCAGATGTTTTTAAAATATTTTATATGTTTATTTGAGAGAAAGAGCATGGGCACACAAGTGGCAAGGAGGGGCGGAGGGAGAGAGAGAAGCAGACTCTCTGTTGAGCAGGGAGTCCCACATGGGGCTCAATCCCAGAACCCTGGGATCATGAACTGAGCTGGAGGCAGACACTTAATGGACTGAGCTACCCAGGCACCCTAAGGTTACCAGATTTTATAGAAAGAATAAACTCTTAAACTGGCAGGAAACTTCTCAAAAACAATGATGAAATATAGAGGACAAGAGAGTAAAGAAGCAAAATTATTTCCAACCTTGAATTCTATATCCAGCCAAACTATTAATTTAGCTTGAGAAGAAAAGATATTTTCAAGATTTATAAACACCTAAGTAATTTTTCTCTCATGTGCCCTTTTTCATAAAGTTATTGGAGAATGGGGTCTACCAAAATAACAGAGTAAACCAAAATAGAAAGACATGGCTTGCTAGTTATTCTTAGTTTCCTTCTTCAGTTCTATTCTTTTTTTTTTTTTTAAGATTTTATTTATTTGACAGAGAGAAACACAGCGAGAGAGAGAACACAAGCAGAGGGAATGGTAGTGGGAGAAGCAGGCTTCCTGCTGAGCAAGGAGCCCAATGCAGGGCTCCATCCCAGGACCCTGGGATCATGGCCTGAGCCAAAGGCAGACGCTTAACGACCGAGCCACCCAGGCGCCCCTCTCCATCTATTCTTGGTGCCCTAGGAAACTGATCCACATTACTGTACTACATCACCTGAGTGCCCTTGCTGGGGGATTTAGAAGTGGGTTTAACCACTAGAGATGCTGGCAAGAGATCAGCAGGAAGAAACTGAGGTGGTAATATTTATTCCCCAGGCTTCCTCTCTGCTGGGCTTCAGCTGGTCAGAAGCTGTCCTCCATCTAATACCATGATTCCCGTTGTCTGACCCTTCCACCACGGCTCTTACCAGGTTCAGATATCAGTTTCTTCCTTTCCTATTATGGCTTTCTACTGCTGCTACATAGATCTTGAGATAAGACAGTCTAGATTTGAGCAATTCAAAAGGCTCTGGGAGAGGTTTCATTAAGATGAAAACAGGGGCGCTTGGGTGGCTCAGTGGGTTAAGGCCTCTGCCTTAGGCTCAGGTCATGATCTCAGGGTTCTGGGATGGAGCCCCACATAAGGCTTTCTGCTCAGCAGGGAGCCTGCTTCCCCCTCTCCCTCTGCCTGCCTCTCTGCCTACTTGTGATCTCTCTCTCTGTCCAATAAATAAACAAATAAAATCTTTAAAAAAAATTAAAAAAAAGATGAAAACAATAGGATCCTTAATGTGCTTGAAGGTATTGAAGAGAGATACACAACTGGAGGGCAGATTTGGGTTGAATTAGTGTCAAGTACATAAAAAGCAAGCAAAGGTAAAACAATACATATATTAAATTCAGGATAAACAAAAAAGTTGTGCTGGACAGGAAAAGTAATTTTTGTATACTACATGGCTCAGCTAAATGCTTTTATAATCATAATAACATAACTGAAATCAATCTAATTAAAATCACAATAGGACTTGGAATAGCGGGGGCGGAGGGGCAAGAAATTTTCTGTTAGTTTCTGAGAGCTGGTGGTAGTGGTGGTGGCCAGTGGGATTTATATCCTCATCTTCCTCAGTGGCAAGTCAATACCTAGAAATAAATACCAAAGAAATACCATAATATATATGGTATAAATAATCTATAAACACATTATCTAAAGAATATCAAAATAATCCATTAAAAGAGGTAAAAATAATCGCCTTTGGGGAAAGAATAATGAAGTAGAGAATTGCTGGCTCTATTTTTATTTATTTATTTTTAAACAAGACAAGCAGACCTATTGCCTCTAAACTATGGTCAAGTATACATTTGATAAAAATAAAACTGCTTTTCTTTTAAAAGGAGGAAAGGCAACTAACTTTTCTCTCTTTTCTCTCTTTTTATTTCTATCTGAAATACTAGAACTCCCTGAACTCTGACACTGCCTTCCAGAAGAATAGAACTTAAGAACAAAAACATTCCAGGAGCAAGGAGATAGAGAGGATGGGAAAACTTTGTGTAAGGCACCATTCTATTGGGATGGCTAAAGACCTACCAGTGATGGAGAGAACAGATGGAAACTGTACCCAAGGAAGCTCGAAGTAAAAATAATCAAAGAACTCAAACAGAACAGGCTGAACCGTTCTAGACATCAAGAGGTAACCCTAGAGGAAGGAGCCCTGGAATTATACAGAAAGCCAAGTTCATTCAGCAGGGCCTCAAATCTGTTGCCAAGCTCCTGGTAGCTAAAAACCAAAACTAGGGCATGAACTGTTATATAATCTTTATGATCAGAGAGAATTATGGAAATTTCCTCAGGGAAGACAGAAGAGCTTTTCTTAGCAGTAAATTCTAAAGAAATATCTCGTGTGGGCTCTTATATGAGACGTGCAGCGATGTAGGGACAAGGCCCTCAATAACGCTGCCACTGGAGCCATTGAGATACGTTGCCTGCACTTCCTTTGACAAAAGCCCAAGGCAGAGAGTTTTGCAAGGGTGAATATAGCCTGGATGAAAGGCTTTATCTGAGAAATGCCCAAGGATGTCTGGCTCTGGGGTTGACTAAGTATCAAAGACAGAAGAATATGTTTAAAAAGTCTGAGAAGTGTGGAGACTGATATGGACAGCAAATGAAGCAGATATTGGGAGCCACTTTACAGCCAGAAAAGTAAAGCAGGAAAATGAGAGGAGCATCCAGTGGGTGTGACGACAGTCAGGATGTATCTCGGCTGCCAGCAAAGAAAGTGATCTAAGGTTTAGATAGAAGGATCTCTGCTTCCTACAAGGACTGGGAAGGAATAAGAAAAGCCCTAGGTAGCTTGGAACTAGTCACTGAAGGCTTGCACCTGCTGTTGGGAACAAAGAGTGTGGCCCAGGGTCTGATGACTAAGCAGGGGAGCATTAATTGTGTCCTGTGTCCCTTGTCAGTGTATCATTATACTCAAGAGTTTTCTAAACTTGGTAGAAAATTTGTTAGACCTTTGATGTGCTTATTCTTCAAAAGAAGACTTGACAAAATAGGGAGACTTCTGGATTCACTAAACTTAAATGTGCTGTAGAAGCTAAAAGGAAGACAAGTTGTATTCAACTTAGGAAGTTGGAGAGACTTCCTAGAGGAAGTGGCTTTAGGATTTAGGACTTGATCGATGTGGAGGACATTGGAGCTGGTGACAGCATTGACAGCCAAGAACTCAGGGACAGGATAGATAACAGTGGGGGAGTGGTTAGATATCTAGTTAAAACAGGGACTGAACCAAACTAACTCTTTAACTCTTGAGGGTACTACTTTTGGGGGCTATGACCTCTGCAGCTCTAGGTGATGCCAGCTGAGGTCTGTGGCATGGCCAAAGGTGTCTATCTGCAGAGACATTAGCTCTGAGACGTTCTTCCCTCATTTCCTGGGTCAAGGTAGGTGTGGGAGGCAGTGATGTGGACTCCTCACGTTAATTCCTACTCCCTCACAGGGAGTCTGGCCACAGGACCACTCTTACCAGCCAGGAAGTGGGCAATTAGACAGGCTTTCTCCCCACTTCCATCATAGTGTCTAAAATTTCATTACTAGAAACCTATATATTTTCTGCCTTTGGAGTGTCCTATTAAAATTCAGATACCCCTGGCAAAGACTATATTTTAAGTACCTATTACCTGACTTCTCAGCTAGGAATGTTTGAATGAGTTAATTATGGGAAACCTAGAGTCAGAACATTAAGAGGATAGGATGGGGGTGGACTGGAGGAACAGGGTTGCTAACAGCAACAGAAATGGAAGAGGGACATTGAATGAAGAATTTCCAGGCACTTAGGGATAGCTCTATGTAACTATACCAATAAAGACAGGTTCTAGAGTTTAAGTTAAACAAAATACATTAATCAAAAAAGTTATCAAGCCAGAAATAGGTAGGGAATTCATTCACTCATTCACCCATTCATCCATCCTTAAAATCTATGACAAGGACTTACTTTGTGCCTGGTAGTGGGCAGGTGTATAAGTGTTACTTAGGTGATTGAGATATGATCCCTTCCTTCTGTGAGTTTCCAGTCTGGTGGGAGAAGAGACAAGATATATGAAAAATGACCACCAAACAAGATAGTAAGTATTAAGGCTCGTAAGACAAGAACAGATACAGTGCTCCAGGAGTTCTGAGGTGGACAAGGCCAATGACCCTGGACAAACCTTCCTAGAGGAGGTAACAAATGAGTCAGGCCTTAAAGAGTATCTAGGATCCCAGCACATGGAACCATGAAGGACATGAAGAAAGGAAAGGAGACAGGAAATTGGAGGGTGTGACACACGTGCAGTGAAAAGGGAGGAAAGGGGATGCTTGGAGTCAGATAGGCCAGAAAGGAATTCCCAGCTTGTCTTTTTGCTTTGCTGAAAAATTGAGAGCAAGCTGTTAGGTTTTCTCTGCCTTCACTTTTTCCATCTCTAAAATTCCAGTTTCTTAAAGGAAAATATTTAACATAACTAGGCCTAAAAACATTTTCAAAATTTCCGAGGCTAGAGGCTATGGCCTCATGGCACTTTCCAAATTTTTTAGCAATTGTGAGTTCTAGAGGAAGCTGAAGTAGTGTCTGTTTCAACTCTCCTGAGTCCTCCCTGCCACGGAACAGGCACATTCTTCTGGCTGATGGAAGCTGAGGATGGTGGAAGTGACAAGATTAGTAGGGGACCAAGTAATTCTTTCCATTCATGTGCTGGATCTTGAATGTAGAACAGAGTTCCAGCCTCAGAGGCAGGATTGTGCCTGGACAGGGATGCTGCACATTGAGAACTGGCCCAGGGTGATCTGCAGTCAACACGCAATCAGGGTATTGGAGGTAAGAAGGCATGTCATCATTTCTAACAGTGAAAAATTGGAAACAACCTAAATGTCCAAGAAGAGGGGATTGATAAAATTATGGAAGAGACATGCTCTGAAATATAGTAAGTCCATGGTATTGGTTTAAGTTTACTTGTGAAGTAGTATTATTCTAATACAGCCAATTAACCAGTAGATTTTAAGATAGCATGTAGTAGTATGAGCCTATTACAAATTTCTGTATGTTCTCTTCTATTACAATTAATAAGTGTCCATTATCCTAGGAAAGACCCATCACTCTGCTTGTGCACAAAATTCTATTCATTCATTGTCCAGGGTATAGGTCCAATTGTTATGTCCTCTTTCCTTCATTATCATCCCCTTCCCTCTATTGGATTATAACCATCACCTCAAAAACCTGCCATACTATGACTCATCCAAAAGCTAAAATAAAATATACAACCTTTCTTGACTTCCCCATATCCTACCCATTACCTTGTCATCTCTCTGCTTCCTTTCATTGCAAAACTTTTTGAAATAGTTATTTCTACTTACCTCTACTTCCTTTCAACTCACTCTTTCTTAAATTTACTAGGATCATGTTGTTTTCCTATTGTTCTACCAAAACTACTCTCACAGGGTCATCAATGCCAAATTTGGCACTACTTTGTCAATCAAATGATCAGTCCTATTTAACCTCATCCTATTTAACCTTTCAGCAGCCTGTTACAGCTGATCATGCCTGCTTATAACACTTTTCCTATTTGCCTTCTGGGACATGGGATCCTCCTGGCTTTCCCTTTACTTCTGTGGCCTCTTAGATGATTTTGCAAATTCCCCTAATTTTCCTTACTTTTTAATGTTCCTTTGCTCCAGGGTCCAGCTCCCAGGCCTCTGTTTTTTTCTGCTCTCTGTAGGGAATCTCATTCAGGTGTATGGTCTATGTATACACTGTAAATTCCAGAATGATATCTCCAGTTTCAACAAATATCTGCTTGTGTGCTTAATAGGCATCTGAAACTTAATTCTTCCAAGTGGAACTTGTGGCTTTCCCCACTTCATATGCTCCGTAGTGCCCACAACTCCTAACGCCCCCCTCTACCCATTTAGGTCATCTTGACTCCTGTGTTTCTCTCACATTCTACAGCAATGCATCAGCAAATCTTGATGGTACTATCCAAAATCTGCTCTAACTGCCAGCGACATCTTAAAACTTCCTGAATCTGACTCCTTCTCATCACTATGTAGCTTTCACCTGGTCTCTGCTACCAATATCACTGTCTTTCTAGTTCTCCTTGGTCTCACTGCCTGTTTTCTCTACAGAGCAGCCAGACTTTTCCTTTTAAGACATCCATCCCTGCTTACAACTCTCTGTGGCTTCCATCATACAAAATAAAACCCCAAGCCCTAACCATGCCCACAAGGCCCTGGGATCTGGCCCCCACTACCTCACTGACCTTTTTTCCCACCCTTTTCCTCTTGATCACTACTCTCCACCTATGGCAGCCTCTTTGGTCTTCCTTGATGATGCCCAGAACATTCCTGCTTTAGGGTTTTTGCATTTGCTATCCCCTGCCTAGAAGTCTCTTCTCTCAGATTCCTGCTAAGCCTGCTCTCTCATTTTCTTTAGGTAACTCTTAAATAGTCCTTAATCTAAGAAGTATTTAATACTTCTTTGTATTAAAGACCTCTCATTTAATAAAACAATACTCCTCCTTTATGTTGCTTTATGTCTCCCGTTATTATCTATTGTGTATAGTATAGGAGCTTTGCCTAGCTTCTATGAAGGTCATTCATATTAGCTGCAGTGTGATTGGTTCCCCTGGAAGTCTGCAGTGCACAACTTGCATAACTGTATATGACATACATCTAACACACATTATAGCATTAATTAATCAATCAATCAATCAATTAATTAATTAATTTTCTGACTCCCGTACTAGCTCCTCCAGGAGGGGGACTTGGCATACCCCAGCATGTAGAGCAGGACCTACAACAGGACTTCGTAGATGCTCAAAAATTATTTGACATATGAACTAATTCTGTGTATGTGGATGCATAGGAAGAGAAAAGAAATAGATGGTGATTATAACTGACTAATGAAATTACATGTGATTTTTCACTGTCTTCTTTATCCTTTCCTTAGGACAAGGATATTTTAATAAGAATGTATTATTTTTACAAACATGCAATTATTTTGGAGTTAGATAAACCTGAAGTTGAATTCTGTCTCTACTCTTTACTTGTTAAGTAACCTTGGGCAAACTTATTACCATTTTTGTGTCTCTTTAAAATGGAGGTACTATCTAGTTTATTGGGCCATTATGAGGATTATATAGACTACGTACACCAAATCTTGTCTTTGTAAATAGTACTCTCTCCTCTTTTTAATTATTATTGTTTTTATTATTCTTCTTGGGGAGCGATCATTGAGATGTAAATAAAATTCTCTAAGCCTTGAAGAACAAACTGGTCTATGTTCAACTGCAGTTGTCTTTCCTTGATGGCCAGCAAAAGAGAATCACTGGGAGCAATCACTGGGAGCACTAGGGTCTGCTGGAGGGGAGAAAAGCTGCAGTGAGCCTGCCAGAAGCCCAACGTGCCCACCCTGGGCCAAGTGCCAGCACCAGGAGCACTCTTTTGCCTTGGCCCAGAGACTTGGGGGGACACAAATTCCAATCTCATCATGCTATCTTTTAGCTCAAACAGCAAAGGGTGATTTGTTAGTCATGGATTTATGGTGATATTTATCTTGGTCAAAACTCATGTTCATGTCTATCACAAGGATGTACTTCATCGCTCACCTACGGGCTTTCCAGAGAGCCCACCAGAAAATGTTTCCATTGTTAACTCTGACAATACTTCTGGCCTGAATCCTGCTATATCCCACTATGGGAAGCTCAGTGAAATTAATTTAGAGTGAAACCTGGAGGTATTGCTTCTTCTCTGTCCTTCAAAATTGGAACAAGCTTTAAGCAGGAAGCTTTCTCTCTCTGACCTCTGGCCCATCCTCATACCTATAAGATTTCCAGAGCCATTCTAACTAGAAAACATCCCAAACCCTAAAACACAAGAACAGCAACAAGGAGGACAAAGGTCATTGCACAAAACCTCTGATTAGCCAAGTGTTTTCAAGTCCAAAAGATATCTCTGTCCAAACCTTGGACCCTAAATATTTCTCCCTAGGCATAAGTAAAAGCAGATAAAGAAAGCCTTTGTTTCTGGTTCACCTACAGGCACTCCTGCAGTTCTTATCTTATATTCTTATGAGTGCTTTTCTCAATGAAAAGGAGAGAGGGCAGGCTTTTTTCCTTCTTTGGCCTCTAAGCCATGTGACCAGAAATATCCATCATGTGTCTATCATATCCTTCCATTTTTCTAAAAGAAACAGCCTTATGTTAGCACCATGCTTTAACTCAGCACCATGTTCTCATGCCAGTGACAGCTTAGTGGGCCAGGAGTGGAGGCAGATAAAACCTTGGCTGACAACAGTGGCCCAAGATTTTATGTGGTGCTAGAGACTCTGCTCTGACAGGAAAGAACAAGGGCAGTGAGATTTCTGCCCTTAGGAAGCTGAAATGGAGAAGATCTGAGACTGAAAGTATGCATCTCACAAGACATGAGGGGTCATTAACCAGTTGAAATTGGGATAAACCAAAATTATGAGAAAACAAAAAGCACTATATAGAGAAGACATACATGCATTAAAGGTGCTGAAGTAGTTGTTGGGCCATTGAAAGAGGAGTGGACATAAGCAAACACACTGTTACTCAGAATCGGTTGCCCTCCATGGAATTGTTTGTGGGTTTGATAGTTTTATAGTCACGACTTTGACCAACTGAATAAATTGCCTTGTAGTAGAGAGACTAAAGCTAGTTTTGCCAAATTTTTTTTTCTGCAGTACATATAAAAGTTGGTATCAGTGTCCCGCTGGGGCCTCAATCTTCCAGCAAACATTACTAGCACATTCTCAGTGTTCAAAATCAGCCTTGACAGCTGTGCTCATCGCTGACGATCTTTGACGCTTCTTAAAGCTATTTTCCATCGAGCTTCTGTGAGGCTTCCATGAAGATGACATCAGGGGTAGTTCTGGTTTTCTCTCTTTTTGGCTCCATTAGTGCATTTGGTCTATACCGAGTCACAGCCCAACAATTAGGCACATTTTTCTCCCTTCCTGTGTTCCCACAGTCCTCCAAAGGGAAGCCTGGTGGATTCACACCCCTCTAAGTATGTTTTACATATGGTAATAGAGCCCCCAGGGGTTACATGTGAAAGGATGAGACAGAGAGCACAAGTCCTCAGACACTGCTTTATATTGAATCTTCATTTTTGCCTTAGCTCCTCTAGTTTTTGCCTTTAATTATGTTCACAGAATAACCCTGGAAGCTGCAACCAATGAGAGGATCAAAAGGGTAATTGGAGGTCATTTTACTCCTCAGAAAAGGCTTAGCCCTAATTGTGCGAAGATGAAAAGATCGTAGAATTTCCTCCAGTTCAAAGGTGTTCAGGGATACACATAAAAACAATTTAAATTTTTTAAAAGCCAAAGAAATGCAAAATAAAGAAAATATGGCAGCTTGGTAGATATGACAAATTTTGCCTGAGAAGATGAAATAATTGAGAAATGATCCCTGCCAGAGACACATGGGAATCTATGTGTCCCATAAGTGCTGTGGCAAAAATTCGGTCATCATCCGACAAGGAACCTCTTCTGTAGTTAATAAATTACAGCAAAAAAAAAAAAAAAAGGCAACTCTGAAAGTACTTTGGGAAGATAATCCCAAAATGGTTTGGGATTATAAAATGAGCATCTTTTAACTTCAGATATGTAATTAACAGAATTTTTAAAGAAAACTATAAATATAGGGGTGCCTGGGTGGCTCAGTGGGTTAAAGCTTCTGTCTTTGGCTCAGGTCATGATCTCAGGGTCCTGGGATCAAGTCCTGCATCAGCCTCTCTGCTCAGTGGGGAGCCTGCTTCCCCCACTCTCTCTGCCTGCCTCTCTGCCTACTTGTGATCTCTCTCTCTCTGTGTCAGATAAATAAATAAAAATCTTTTAAAAAAAAGAAAGAAAGAAAACTAAATATACATTATTAATATTTTTGCATTAAGGGATCTGTGAATATTTTATCATTTATAAAATTTAAAAATAATTTAGCCTATTAGAATAAAGACCTGTCTGGTAATTCTAATTTAATATGTATACTTCAGTTAATCTATTTAAAGTTATGATTTTAAGCTGAAGTTGCTTTATATATAATATTGGAACATGTAAAAATTAAGACTTAATTTGATAGCTTTATGAGGGTTAAGCACTTAGTTTTATAAACTAAATCAGACAATTGTTACACTTAAAAAGTCTACAGGATGGTAATGATGGTGGGTCTAACATCCATTATAACTTCTCTCCTGAAGTCCTAATAAAACTATAGCAAGGTTTTTTGTTTTTTGTTTTTCAAAAGAAACCCATAATGATGGGGAGAAAAGGCAAAGAACAATAGCAATAAATTTTGGAAGCTGAAAGCAGACAGATGACTGTTAATTTATTTAGCAGAAGCGAGAAATCTGAATCTTAAGCCTGAAATGAAGAAAGCCAAGAATATCCTGATCTAAACCACAGAACCCTCAAAAGGCTTTGAGCTGAAACTGGGGACCAAAGTGGAGGGTAGTGGCCGAAAAAGAAGCATTGGTTGAAAGTAGTCAGGGATCATAAGCCTCTAGGTAAATGCCTCTCCCTGGCACAATAAACATAGAGTTTCTTGTCTGAGAAGAATCAGAGGGACTCTGGCTTGGAGAACACCAAGCCATAGATAACAGCGTGAGTGTACTGAAGAAAGAGTAAATGAATATGTGCACATGACCCCCACAGCACTCCATACCTCCCTATCCCCATCCCCTAGTCTTCTTCTCCCACTCAATTCCAAATACCACTGAGAGCTAAGCCTCTCCCCATTGGAAGTGTATACTCTGAGAAATCTGATCAATCCAAGAAGAAAGACCTTGGGATGGTGGCATCAGGGATTTCTCATCAGTGGCCCAGACAGATCCACCAGGGGAAGCTCAGAGTGAACACGTCCTAACCCTAACTTCCTAATTAGAAGTTCAGGACTTCCAATCTGCTCTTACTTACCTCACTTTTAGACAGGAACAAACGGACAGGGTTTGCCAGACATCTGAGAAATGGCTCTAATATGAAAAACAGAGACCAAGACAAACCAACCAGCCAGTTGGATGGTGCAGAGACCACACAGAGATAAAAAAAAACTTAAAAAAAACGTAATTGTCACAATAACCACAAAAAAAGCACATGTTTGTTGTACTTGCATCCATGAAAAAAGAACAAGGTGGAATAAAAGGAACATTCAGTGAATAAAAAAAAGAGCTCTTGGTGGGGCGCCTGAGTGCCTCAGTCGTTAAGCGTTAAGCATCTGCCTTCGGCTCAGGTCATGATCCCAGGGTCCTGGGATCGAGCCCCGCATCAGGCTCCCTGCTCAGCAGGAAGCCTGCTTCTCCCACCACCATCCCCTCTGCTTGTGTTCCCTCTCTTGCTGTGTTTCTCTCTGTCAAATAAATAAAATCTTTAAAAAAAAAAAAAGCTCTTGGAAATGAAAAACTTGATAGCACTTATGAAAGAAATCAAAAGGGTTAAGAAATGAAGCTGATAATGAACAAAATAATGGGCATGGGAAAAAAAGATAAAAGAAAAACAATAAGGGAACAATTTAGGACAACCAACATCCAAATAACAGAAGTTCTAGAAAGAAAGAAATGAAAAGAAAAAAAGCAGTTGAATTAATCATCAAAGAGATAATTAAGAAAATTTCCCAGATCTGTAGGATAGGAGTTTCTGGATTAAAAGGGCTCATCAGGTTCTCAGCAGGATCAATGAAGATAATACATGGAGTCACAACACTGTACATTATCAGAATTGTACACATACATAACTGTTAGAAATAAATAAATAGGGTTTCAAGAAATAATAAGAATTAATAACTGAAGTGGAATGAAACTTCGCAACTTCTATAATAGAAACTGGAAGATAACTAAACAATGACTTCAAAATAATTTCCAACTTAAAAAAAATAATTTCCAACTTAGAATTTTCTATCCAGATTAACCAAAATTAAATGTGAAGGAAGAAAGGAGATATTTTCAGACAGAAATATCAACACATTTAGCTCCTAAGCACACATTCTCAGGAAGCTAGTGGAGGATGTGTGTGATCATTGAAGTAAGGGAATTAGTCCACCCCATCAGAAAACAAGTGGAAATGTTGAGTTCCTATATTCTGATTTTCATTTAGGGTAAGAAAGTGGGTCACTCAGCTCTGTGTTAGACTGTTGGACATTTGAGAATGATTAGGATTCAAATAGGAAGAGATAATTCTGAAGTGTTCTATATAATAGATAATTTATATAATAAATTGAATAGGGACAAGAAAACCATGGTCTAGCACAAGACACAGTGGAGGAAATCATCAGGATGGCAGTGAAAGGAGATGTTGGTAACACCATGCAGGAAGGATACCCCCTGAGACCCAAGCAGTAGACAAATTGACATCAGCACATTACTGGCCAGCATACCCTCTTTCTAAATCTGCTAAACTAGTAGAGGATGTACTCCAGTGAAATAGGGGATGGAAGAAGACATGGGATCCAGGACATGAGATACTGTTTCCTTCAAGAAGGAGGAAGACTTGAGTTCCAGGGAACAGGCTTCCTGCCTGTGAGAAGACAATGGTAATTCCTGGGATGACAGTAAAGAGAAGTCATGGGTGGTAGTATGTGGTAGGCCTAAACCAGCCCAAGTTGAAAGAGAATGAAATTCTCTGGGAGAGAGGTCTCCAAGGGGGAAAAAGGCAGTAAGTCAGTGTTAGACCTGACATGATAAAATTTATGAAATACTGTATGGAGAGATTTGTAGAAATTGTGGTAGAATTAGCAAAATGTACAAACAAAAAACTAAGCAAATTTTTTTAAAAGGCAAGCAATTGCAAACTTCAGGGAAAGCAAAAAATAAGAAACAAAACAATTGTAGAGCCCCCAAAGCTCAGCTTAGAATAATGTTTACATGGACAAATAATGTGACCATTAAGAATTGCTTCAAACAAAGATCTTGATATCACTGTAGTGAAACAGTGGTCTGAAGAAACAAAGGGGAAGGTGGCATGAGAAAGCAAAATCCTCATCTGTTATTGTAGAGCAGGAGAAATGGGTCAAATTGTGCTACCAAAAGTTAGCAGTATATGCAGATATTTAGACATATGGAGAAGTGTATATTCCAAAAAAATGGCTGAATGGTCAAGAGTAGATGATCTTAAAAAAAAAATAGGAGTTCCTGGGTGGCCCAGATGGTTAAAACGTCTGACTTCAGCTCAGAGGGTCCTGGAACTTAGTACAGCATCAGGCTCCCTGCTCAGCGGGGAGTCTGCTTCTCCCTCTCCCATTCCCGCAGCCTATACTCTCTTTATCTCTCTCTCTCTCTCTCTGTGTGTGTCAAATAAATAAAATCTTTAAAAAGAAAAAAAGAAAAGTAACTGATCTCTGGAAAAGCAGAGGGGGTTTGGAGGTAGGGGGGCAAGGGAACCTTTTTTGTGTTACAAGGGTTTTTGTACCATTTGTGAATCATGTGCATGAATTACTTTAACAAAAATAAAGTATAATTTAACAAAATAGAAGAGAATATATTAAATATATAAATACTATTTAAAATGATTCTTAATTAAGTTTGTAAATGGAATTGGGTTTAACCAAAGTCTCCTAAAAGTGATCGTCAGATTTCCCGGAATTATATATAAAATAATAAAGTTTATATGTTGAACATAAAAGCCTAAGGAAGGATTAGGTTCAACTAACTTGAATAAATTTAATATTATTTCAAAAAGGCTTTAGTAACTTCTGAATATCCTTTTGTCTGCATAAAAGTCCATCTTGAGAACATGAAATTCCCTGGTGGTGTCAGATTTAAAAGCTTGTGCTGGACGGTAGAGGAGGGAGCGATGGCTGGGGTGCAGAGCTGGCTCTGCCCTGGAAAAAGGAAGCCGTCTTCAGCTGTGGGCTTTTCCCCAGCACCCATCATTTATAGACTGGACAGACAGACTAAGGCGGGCACCTCAGGATCTCACTGACCCAGGAAGCTGGCCTCCTCCAAGTGTTTCTGCCTCAGAGGATCAGAATGAGCTATTTGATCTTGAAGCTCTGTCTGTTATCCCTGAGTCACACAATGTATGGAGCAGCCTCCTCCACCGCTCTGGGCAATTCGAGGTGGTATAGACAGTAAGGCTGACAAATTGCGTTCTCAGCCCTGTTAGTGACCTTCACTCCCCCACAGTCATTAGACTCTGGGGAAATGAGCAGTAGCTCCTAAACAGGAAAAGTGTGTGTGTGTGGTGGGGGCGCTGGGGGAGGGGGTGAGCAGGCGGTAGAGGATGAGTGGAGATCCAGGGACACAGGTCAGAGACTTTTGTCTAAAGAAGTCCAGCCTGAAAGGAAGGACAACTGTCGAACTAGTCCACACAAACATGCACTGATTTGAAAAGATTACGAGAGACGTTTCCACAGTCACCCTCAGGAAACATTTCTCCCCCCAGATTTTATAGTCCTTTCTAGCTCTTCAGGATGTGGGACTGGGAAGAGTAAATTTAAATAGGCAGGATGATTCTGACGTACTGTATCCAGCAAGACTTCAGAACAACCGGATAGTAAAGATCAGAGACTTTGTGGGTCCTGGGAACTGTCACAACTGCTCAACTCTGCCCTTGTAGCACGCAAGCAGCCTGCAGTGTATAAATATGAGCATGCTTGTGTTCCAACGCAGCTGTACCTACAGAAATAGATGGGCCAGATGTGGCCCACGGACAGTTGTTTGAAGATCCCTGCCTTAGAAATGCTAAGGAATGGTAGAATTTCAGGTTGTTTAATAAGCAGACAAGTGAGTGAGACCATCAGTCAGAATATTATCTGTTGCAACTGCTGGAAGACAATCCAAACTTCCTAAGCCAAAAAGGAATTTTTTGTTTATAACTGAAAATCTAGAGGTGGAACTGCTTTAAGAGCAGTTTTAAATGACTGCTCTTTTTTCTCATTTTGGGGCTCACATTTTCCTCTGTTGAGGGCATTCTCAATTAGGTTCTTAAGAGTCATAAAGTGGCTGCCACCAGCCACCAAGCCTAGGTCCTTCCAAATTCACATCCTGTAGACAGAGCACGGAATTCCTGGCAGATGCCTTGAGATGCATTCGGATTATACTGGCTTTAAGTATAATATAAAGTATTAAGACCTTGATAGATATTGTCTTGATAGATGCTAGGATAAAGCTCTTTCTTTGCTTTGCTTCTTCAAAAAGGTTTTGATGACTCTTGGGCCTTATTCTTCCATATAAACATTACAATCAGCTTATCAAGCTCCATGATAAACATTGGTGAGCTTAACTGGAACTATATTAAATCTATGGACAAATTTGAGAAGAATCAACATCTTGACAATATTGTCTTCATATTTATGAATCCACATTCATGTACTTCTCTCCATTCACTTAGATATTTTTAATATCTTTTAATAATGGTTTTAATTTTCCTTGTAGTGTTCTTAGATATATTTTGTTAGATTTATTTCTCAGTTCTTGTTTTTTTTTTATATGACTACAGGGTTATCTTTATTAGTTTACCTATTGCTGCATGTTACTCTAAAACTTAGTGACTTAAAGTGGGAGTAAACATTTGTTATCCCCACAGTTGCATGGGTCTGGATTTTGGGGCTCTCTTGGTGCTGACTTGAATCTTTCATGAGGTTGCAGTCAAGCTGTCAGCCAGGGCAGCTGTCATCTGAAGGTTTGATTGGAACTAGAGGATCACTTCCAAGGTGGCCACTCACGTGGTCAGCAAGTTGGAGATGGCTGCATGTGGAAAGCCTCAGTTTCTTCCTGATGGGGCCTCTCTACAGGCTGTGTGGTGTCCTCACAACGTGGCGGTTAGCTTCCTTCAGAATGAGTGATTCAAGAGAAAGAGAAACCTGGGAAAAAGCTATCTTTTTTGTGATCTAACCTCAAAAATGGTGTGACATTACTGTATTTGTTAGAAGGGAGACACTAATCTGTCTCATTTTAAGAAGGAAAGCAATTTTGTGCCACATTTTGAATCACAGGAAGGAAACAGGCACAATGCCCGAAGTCGGAGAGTTTTTGTTTTAATTAATTAATTAATTAATTTACAAAATACCGATTTGCTTACACAGAAATGGACATTTACAATGTCCTAGTTTTACAATGTGCTTCCACTAGGTATTTCGGTAAATCCAAAGAAGATCCTGCTTCCTTAACATGGTGCAGAGCTGGCCACAGAACACTGTGGCCCCTGAGGGCCTCTGCATGACAGCCACATTGAACTGATTTTAGCTTCCTATCAAGGCTCCAATTACTCTTCTGCATATGTTTTTTCTCTGCCTGGAACACATTTCACCTGGCTTATGCCCACTGAAGCTTTCCTTGACTGAGTCTGGGTAGGATGCCTCTTTACATGTTCCCATCACACCCTATACTTTCACCTGTACAACACTAGTTACATTATAATACAATGGTTCTCAAATCTGGTCCTTGGGCAGCATTAGCAAAACCTGGGCATTTGTCAGAAATGCATACTCACTTGTGAGAAATGCCCTGCTCACACCTCCTGAATCAGACACTTGGCTTGACCCCAAAATCTGGGCTGTAATAACCCCTCAGATGATTCTGGTGCTCACTCAGTTTGAGAACCATGGTTCTGTCTGATGCTTGTTTACTGTTTAGATTGTTCACTGTTTGGTTGTTTGCTTTTGATTGCTTGCTTGTTTACTGTTTGGATCCCACACTGGAGATAGGACCACAGTGTAAGGCTGCATCTGTCCTATTCACCTCTGTGTCTGCCAAGCCTACAGTAGGTGTTCTTTCAATTCTCTTGGGTGGAATCCAAAAGACAAAGGTAAGAGTGAGTGAGAGGATGTGATCAGAGGGAGCTGCCAAGTGTCTAACCTGCACTTGGATGCTTTCACCTGCCCTGGCCCCCCTACTGCCACCAAAGTCAGCCACACTAGATGCTCCAACCTTTTTGTTTGTTTGTTTGCTTGCTTGTTTGCTTCTTTGCATTGCCTGGGGATTCATTATCTTCCAAATAAAATTGATTCTCAAGAAGCCAGAGGTCCTGGGGCCCTAGGCGGGCACCATTAGCTTAAGGATGTGCTCTGGGACAGGATAGACAGCTGGACTGGGGCAGGTGGAGGCTCTGTGTCAGCCCCAGGGTTTGGCTGAGCTCCAACTCTATGCCCCTCTCTGGGGACTTCTGACAGCTTGTGGCGGGGCAGGTGCATTGTCTTCTCCACAGGAACCCATAACACAGCACAGGAAGTGTAATGAGACAGGACAGAAGCCAGATGACTGTGAGCACCAAGGTTCCAGCAGGGGCAGGTGAGGGTAACAATCCAGGGATGACTTTGCAGCAGCAAAAGGCATTTTAACTTAAGTCAGAATTCTTCTATCCTTCTTCCCATCCTTATCCATCTCCACTGTTTCTCTTACTCTATTTCTTGATGTGGTACCTTTCTTATGTGGTCATTTCCGGATAGGACAATGGACCCAAGTAGAAACTTACTTTTTTCTTTAAATAAAGCAGAACATTCATGGTGTTTTGGATTGTGATTTCTGGAGGATCAGGCTTCTCCTGTGTGTACATGGAGGGGCAACTTCCCCTTTCTTTCTGGACTGGCATTTGTAATGACATCCCTTTCTGTCTCCCACATGGATGTAGAGATTGTCATCTGCATTTTCTAGGCTGACCTGCTGAAGCCTGCAAAGTAGAGGTCTTCCCTCTGTGATTTCTCCTGAAGGGAGTGGAGATTACTGATGATCACTGTGGATGGACACTACTGAGGGAGCTCCAGAGTGGCAGGAGTTACAGGTCGAGTCTGCTACAGGGAGCTAGGAAGGGGCACTTCCCTCCAGGGGACGCCAACTGAATGGAAGTAAGCCAGATCCCATACACCCAATTCTGTGGTTCAGGGGTCAGCAAACTATGGCCCTTGGGCCAAATCCAAACTGCTGCCTGTTTTTATAAACGCAGTTACATGGGTTCATTTACATATTGTCTGTGGATGTTCTGCTACTACAATGGCAGAGTCAGGAAGCTGCAACAGAGCCTATTTGGCCCATAATGGTGAAAGTACTTGCTACCTGGCCGCCTACGAAGTTTGCAGTCTCCCGCTCTGGCAGAACATTTATTTCCTCTGTGCAATCCTCAGCCCATGGCCCTCACCTGGTCATATTTAAAGGGTCTAGCTTGATTTCATCTATGCTAATGGACTTAAAATATTTAAACTTTTAACTTAGAAATAACTTCAAACCGACAGAAAAGTTTCAAGAATAATACAAAGAATATCATATACCCTCTAATAGGTTCAGCTATTAACATTTTACACCATTTGCTTTTTTACTTAGACCCACCCTCTCTATATAACATATTTATATTTTATACATCATATTTATTTTATATAATATTTTTAATTAACAATATCATGTATAATATTTTAATTTACTAAATATAATCTATTTAATCAATATATATCAAAGCTCTGGGCTTTAGAATAGTTCATGTACATGTACAGTCTTCCTCAGAATTAGGATTTTCTCTTTTCATAACCAATTTCAACTTTAGTTCATATCAGGACATCAGTGGATTTCCTCTGTAGCTTTTATTCCCCCTCCAGTATAGAATTCAGGATCAGGAATTGCATTTATCTGTTATAAACCTCAGGCTTTTGAGGCTTGATTCTGTTAAGGAAGAAAGCACTTCTTTCATAGTTCATCTCTCGGAAAACTATAAGGAAAAGTCAACATTTTCTCTGGTCTGTTAGTGCTTATACCTGGTGACCACCTACAAGAGCCCAGAGGAATTTTCTAGGAACAGGGGAGATGTCTGTGGAATGGGGTTTCTAGAAAGGCAGTTTCCTCTGAGTGCCTGCCCATCCTCTGAATGTGGCAGCAATGCCACACATTTGGAGACTAAGAGAGTGTCCAAATGACCCCCAGGGAGATGGATTTCCAGTCAAACCTCTTTATTTCTGGCTGCAGTGAGCCTGAGATATCCCTTTCCATGATATACCCCAGCCCTAAAGAGGAAATGTGTTAGGATTTGGAAGTGGGATGAACAGAACCTTAGAACCAAACACACAGATTTGGAAGCTATAGATCTGGGGAGGGTCTGAGCTGGTAAATTGTTAAGGATTAGTTATGACAAATTAAAATTAATTACATCAATTAAAGCTACCATTTAAAGTATAATTAGTGATCCTTTTAAAATAAAGAGAAAATTTTTTTTTGTTAGCATAAATACATTAGATAAAGATTAACTTGTACTAGATACAATAAAGTTTCATTTGGTATGTGTGTGGCATATATCTATGTAATCCTGTAGAAGTGTGTTTGTATAAAACATACCATTCAGGGGCACCTAAGTGACTCAGTTGTTAAGCATCTCAGGTCATGATCCCAGGGTCCTGGGCTCTGGGAGCATCGGGCTCCCTGCTCGGCAGGAAGTCTGCTTCTCCCTCTCCCACTTCCCCTGCTTGTGTTCCCTCTCTCATTGTGTCTCTCTCTGTCAAATAAATAAATAAAATGTTAAAAAAAAACCCAAAAAACATACCATTCATTTAGTTGTTACTCATTTTTTTAAATCAGTGATTTACTAAGGGTCTATTGTGTGTTAAGTGCTGGATGGAAAATGAATCGCACATTCCTGGGTACACTGTGAGGGGCCGTTTTACTGTATTAAATAATTTGGATTTATCTTTCAGAGAATGTTATTCTCACTGGTCCTGGCCTGGGCCAAGAGAATGCAGATTTGAAATTCTGAGCTTTTTGCGAGTGCTTAGCGCTCTTTTGGAAAACATGACGCCTGGCAACCATCTGTGGCAGGACTGAAAATACTAGTAAAGGGTTTAAGACTCTAACGATTCTTCCAGAACAACCAGCCTGACAATGACTAATATGCAGTTTGATGTGAAAATTAGAAAACTGGCAGATGAAACTGCAAGAGGGAAATTGGATTTCCAGAGAGACTAATGGGAGGCCATGTGGCTGAATAGAGTTCATAAGATGCAAACGCATGCAGGGGAGTTGCAATCCTCCCTCATTCCCAGAACACAGAGCAAGTCCCTATTATTTATTTATTTGCGGGTGAAAAGCGAGAGTTCCGTGGCCCTGGTGTTTATTATCAAAATGGATAGATTCAATATTGAACAATGATGTCTTCAAAATGAAAGCCACATCATTAAATGTCACGGGCATTTATTAACACAGTGTCCTCCTTATTCAAATAAAACAGGCATTATCTTGCCAGGTGCCACGTGACTCCAGCCTTTTCTGGACTGGCTTTGATAGAGGCTCAGATTCTGGGAGGCAGTGTGGTCGAAAGCAAGTCAGGGAAGAGGAGAGATATCCAGGGGGATATGATGAGGAATGGAAGACACCTCGGTGGTGCCTTAACAGGGAGGGCTGCATCTTCTGAAAGCACAGCGTGGCCTGTCAACTTACTGCTTGTGCTCTTCAGCCACCCCATCATCTGTCCCAGCTCACCTGTTTGTCTCCCATCTCCTTTCTCTCATTGCTTTCTCTCGCTGCGTATCCCCAATCAAGAAATGGCTTCCTTTCCTGTGAACTGTGACTTGAACACAAAAGTTATCAGGGTAGGTGGCAATCTTCATCTTGGGATCTTTTGAACGGCTTCATGCCCAGAGCAAGTCCACACTAAAAAGACTGCACAGATTTGAATGGCTGTGCTGAAAGAAACCAACTTGGGAGAAATGACATAAATTCATTATTACTGAACTGAAACCTCTTTCTGCTCCAGGCAGAGAAGATAAATTACCACTCAAGTGATACAAAGTTGTTTGAATGTTTCATTGGATCAAATACATCACGATGTCTGGAAATCTCTTTTAAGTTGGAATTAAAGAATAGTTATCAGACTAATAATAGACACTATCATTTGCATACATTTCATCTCAAGAGACTTCTGAAGTTATGCAATACTCAAGTGGATAATTGTTCTTCACACTCCTGACATATCAAGCTACAGCTCAGATTAAGGAAGACACATTGGTGACTGAAATGATTGGCGGGGCCCACAAGGAAGGCATCTGCAGGAACTGAAAGGATATGGCTGCTCTGAGTATCACGGGGGCCTTTCAAAGTGCTCCCATGAGGGAGGTGAACTTGGCAAGCTTATTTAAAGCAGGTTTTTTCCATGTTTTATGATTCCAAGTAACTGGGTATTTGACAATGACCAAAATGCCAGTGTTTTTTCTCTTTGATTGTCCCTTTTTGTCAAAGACTTAAATTCCTTGAAATAGCCTTTAAAGTTGCCATTAAAGTTGCCATTAAGTCCATCCCCTGCCCTTTTCCTGCAAATTCTTATTGAGCAGGTCTCTGGTCTGAGGTTGTGTGAATGGAATTAATTTTCAATGTTTGCTTAGAATGTGGAACATCAGTAGGCTGATTTTTGAAAGTCCTTCCTGGTTTCCTCATAATCCCATGAGACTTTCAAGGAGGAATAGACCCCATTTTATTTACTCTGAGCCTCCAGAGCCTAGCACAGAGTCAGGAATGGAAATAATGTGCCTTTCTTGTTGAGTAAAGAAATGACTAGCTAATTTCCCACAATGACATTTTTGTTATGCTTCCCAATATTACCAGCACAACCTGTAGGGTACTCTGTAGATGTACAGGTGCTGGGCTGACAGGAATCTAGCCTGGTTAGGCACTTTTAGCTTCAAGATTTTATTTATTTGACAGAAAGAAACACAGCGAGAGAGGGAACACAAGCAGAGGGAATGGTAGTGGGAGAAGCAGGCTTCCTGCAGAGCAAGGAGCCTGATGCGGGGCTCGATCCCAGGACCCTGGGATCATGACCTGAGCCGAAGGCAGACATTTAACGACTGAGCCACCCAGGCGCCCCCACTTTTAGCTTTAAATGAGAGACATTCCAGATCACCATCTGTAAGGTGGGCTTCCTACAAGAATAGAATACAAGGGTTTGTGAGGTAGGAGACATCATCTTTGTCATGAGGTATCCTTGTGGCACATAGTGTCATTCTATGTGTAATCCTGCACTTTCAAGCCTCTGTTAGATTAGCGTCGCATGACCATGACATGACTCTGTGTGACTGTGAAAATGACATGAGTCATTTCCCAGCATAGGCAGTTGAGACCCAGTATCCTTAAATCCAACATTTTCTGTGCCTTTCATGGGGACTTTAGAGACCCCAGATTTAGATTATTCCATTCTAGCCCGCCCAAGACTTCATCAGCCTGGGCTCCCCAGTGAGTGTGGAGCAGGGTCCCCACTGGTTGCATTGCAATTATGATGTGAAAGAAAAATAAAGTTTTGTTGTGTTAAGTCACTGAAATGGGGTAATTTGTTACTGCAGCATAGCAAATTCTGACCCAGCAGATTTCCACTTACATCTCACTGGCCAAACCCAAGTTATATGGTCTCTCATTGCTGCAAGGAAGGCTGAGAAAAATGGGAAGAAGATTGCTAATTTGGCTTAAATGAATCATGGTCTACCCCCTGGGGCTGTGTCACCCCCCAAAAAAGTTGGAGTTTGGTTACAAGGAGGAAGTGAGGATGAATTGGGTAGACACTCTCAGTGTCTGCCAAATCACCAAACTAAACAGTGGAGATGCAAAAGCTGAAGAGAAAGAGGTAGATATCCAGGTAATTCTGTAATTTCATGCCTCAGACTGTGTCCCAGAAACGTCTGATCCCACGTGGCTCTTTCTCCTGTGAGCTGTCAAGATGCCTGGTTAAGTGACTGTTAAACTGCCTTTGCCTCCTACCTCCAGTCTCCCACCGCCCAAAAGGCTGCCCTTGAGGTAGGGAGGGAAGTGATCCCCGCTATCCCTTTGCCAAATTTCTCAGAGAGGTTATGAGGCTGAACAGATTTGTGTTTGAAAAGGGCTTTGAAGCTCTGGTGTGAAAGGTACCACAGAGGTGCAAATGCCTGCAATTCATTGCCTGCTGAATGGAACAGGAACTGAATTGCTTTAAACTGGAATTTCAGGGCATGTGGCTGGTATCTGGGATTCACACATGGTTTTCTGAAAGGACTTTCTTTTGTATAGACTGTTGTTTGTTCTCAATCTCTCCTCACCCATCTCCTCCTGAGGAAGGCCTCAGGCTGAGGAGGTAAATTGCAAATCGCTCATTTTGGCTCCAAGAAGGTTTATAGCTTCTTTCCCCGACCTTCTTTAGTGCTCACTTAGCAGTCCTCCTCAAGCCTCAAGGGGTGTCAATAGAATCCCTATCAGCTAGACCCTAGGATTGGTCCTGTGGCGGGGGGGGGGGGGTGGATTCTGGGAGGATGATGATCTGACTACAAACTAGCCAGAGGATTGTTAAAGGTATGCGATCTCAGACCCAGCCCAGACCTACTGCTGTGGGATCTTCTGGGCGAGTTTCATGAGTCTGCATTTTTCTAAGCACAGGAGTGTTTGCCAGAGAAGAAGCTCAAGAAATTGCTTATATGATGAATGAATTCTGCAACGCTCACATTGTACCTGGTCCTGTGCTAAGTATCTTCCCTATCACTTCTCTTCTAATTTTCCCCAAAGACTGGGATATGGCTATAATTCTCAGCATTCCTCATTTTCCAGAGGAAAAACTTGGCCAAGGAACTTAGCTAGGATTAGGACCCAGGTTCTACACAGGCACCTTAGCATGATTGAGTTGTCTGTTTCCTCTCCCTGAGGATTAACATTTTTAAAAGGATTTCAAGGCAAGAACACAGTGGAATGGGTCTCCAATGGTGATGTTTCCGGCTGCAGAACTGGTGAGAGGCTATTACCCAATCCGTGTCAGGAAGAGTTAAATCTTTTTGACAGTTCAATGGCCCCCTTTGGGTTTGCCCAAATGGCACCTGTTGTTGAAGTCAATAGAGCTTACAATTTAATTTCATCTGCCTGCAAACAATCTCTCTCATTAGGGGGTGGAGTGATGGTGGGATTCTCCCAGCCATGCAGTTTCACTTTCTGCAGAGGTAATGCGTAAGTACAGTCACTGTTTTCTGCAAAGAGTGAGGCAGAGTCCCCCTCCACCCTCAGACTGCTCATAATGAGAAAGCAAGTCTCTGGGTAAGGAGAGAGTGGGGAAGGCAATAAGTGTGAGTGAGGAGACGGGGTCAAGCCTGCACACTGGGCTCCTAAGAGCACTTGTCTTTTCCCTCTGAGTTGTCACCTGTCCACTTGCAGGCTAGTCATTATGTTCAATAGAATCTGAATGCTTCCATTACCCAAATGACAAGGAAGTGGCTTTTCTATCAGAGATGAACCCACAGGATGGGCATGAGGGACTCTCTGTTTTCAACTCTGAGCTAATAGGATCCTTTGGTTCAATAATAAAGGTGATGGTGATAAAACATCACCAACAGCAAGGATAGAATTAGGTACCGTTTGCTTGCTACTATACGAGGTGCTCTACATAAATGTCTTTCTTATGTCTCACAACAACTGTGAGCTAGGGATCTCGTGCCCATTTTACAGAGGAGGAAACTAAGACTGAGCTGGAAGAGATCTTATGTCCTACAGTCAATAAAGACAAAAGCAGAACTTCAAATATGAACCTTTCCTACTACCCTCATCACCTATCCTTCAACCAGGTTTCAGTAAAGTCACAAGGACTCCATGTCCCAGTTACTCTCTAGGGATCAGAATTATACCCATGACATTGTGCACTGTGTAGGGAGGGTTAAGAGTGTTTAAGAACCCTCTCCTTCCCAGGGAATTCCTTGGGGAAACTGGTGGGAAGGGATACTGTTGGAAATTTCAATCTCTTTTATGAGTTATAGTGACAGACAGTACGTGTGTGTTTGCATGTTCTGGCAATACTGGTGTCTGATGTGTGACCTGTTTTTTATTAAAGTTATAGCTTTTGTAGGGAGTTGGGGTTATTACTGGTGCTTTGGGAGAGCAGTTGTCAAAGTTGGACTCGCTCTGGCATGTGGAAGGTGATTTCAAGTTCTTTGCCCTGGAGATATATATATGCTAATAGGAAAAATGCTCTTCTCTTCAGGCCAAGTTCAGAAAGATTATACTAGCTCTGTGGATTGCAAATAAAAGAACAGACATGGCCTAAGAGGTAGACTAGGAAGGGAAGAAAAAAGGAAGTGAAGGTAATGTCCCTAAAGAATGGCTGACAAAGGGTGGGTGGTAGTGTCCTTCCTTAGAGCTCTGGGGAGTACATGTGGTGTGAAGCAAACCAAATGAGTGAAAGTTCATTACCGAATGAATGATTTGTGGCATTGAATTCAACAGGTTAGTAGAGCAAAATTCAAGTCATACATAGGACTTCCTTTTCTCTAACTTCACGTTGAACAAAAAGTTTCCTTTTTTTTTTTTAAGATTTTATTTATTTGACACAGAGATGGAGAGAGAACACAAGCAAGGGCAGTGGCAGGCAGAGGGAGAGGGAGAAGCAGACTTCCCACAGAGCAGTTGGAGCCCAATGTGAGACTTGATGACAGCACCCTGTGATCATAACCTGAGCTGAAGGCAGCCGCTTAAAAACTGAGACACCCAGGTGCCCAGAACAAGAACTTTCTGATGGTATGACAAGATAAACTTATTTCTGGATCAGCATGATATATGGATCATTCTGTGCAGAGGATATTTGTCATAATCATTGCCATCCTACATCTTTTGGACTCCCCTTCTTACATTTTTGTTATTTTTCCCATTGAGATTTGCACTTTCTAACAGTAGAGGTAAGAAAAATTGCATTCCAAGCTGTACTTCTGTTCCAAGTCACATTCAATCAAGTTCCACCAGGGAAAGGGGCCACATTTATGAAGATCACATTTAGCATCTACTTTTCTAGATAGAATGACAGATAGAATGAAGTGATTGGGCTTTTTATGAGTAGTAGCAGCAGCAAAGCTCCTAACAGTAAGATTCTGTGGTTGGCGTGCCATCCTCAGTGCCTCCTGCTCTGTGTGTACTGGGTGAGCTGAGCTGCTGAATCCACACCACCAATGGGAGTTACCTATGAGTGGTTCAACAGTGACATTTAGGTTGTTGTCTTAGCTCTAGAGTCTCTGAGCTTGATTCACTGGCTCTGAGTTTCTGGAAATTTTGTAAATTTCACAATATCTGTAACCATTTTCCTTTTGTTTCAACTAGCTAGAGTTGGTCGTTAGCACCTGAAAATCTTGATTTACTTGGGTAAACATTTCTTTTTCTTACTGTGAGTTAATAAATGGCATTCTGGTTTTCCTGATTCTAGCTCATTCTGGTACACTGATGAATTCCAGGTTTCTGAGTATGTGAGGCAGAAAGTTTCATGCCCTGGATCCTAGATAGTGGCTTTTACCTTTCTCTGATAGTTCCATCACTCTATTTGGGAACCCTTAATTACTTACTATTGTCTATGGGAAAAATTCCAGACCTCAGACTCTGGTACTGAAAGCTTTTCACTTTCTGGTTCTACTTTCCCACTGTATTCCCGTTACTCTAACACCACTACCAAATTGCAAGGTTTGGTCTTCTTTTGATTTTTTTTTTTTTTTAAACTCTGACCACTACTTATACTATTCTCTCTGCTTGCAGGGATCTTACATCTCTGTCTACCAGAATCTTATTCATCATTCAGGACTCTATTCAGATTACATTTCTTCAATGAAGACTTTATTAATGACTCCCTGAAGAAATATTGCTTCATCATCTGAAATCTTCTCCGTATTGAGAGTATCTGTTCTATCATGACTTGCCTAAGAATGAATGTCTACTCAGACATCTTCCCAAGTATATTGTAGACTCAAAGACCAGACCTTATCTCACCATTCATTTTGTTTTTTCTTGTATAACTTATATTGAATCTTGGATATGGTAGAAGCCAACAGTTAATGTAAAAATTAATTAGTGAACTGCTCACAATAGATATACTATCTGTCAAAACAGGAATAAAAAGTACCCTTTAGAGATATACGGGAACTCTGCTAGAGCTTCAAGATTGGGTTGTTCTTGTGGACCATCCATAGGACCACAACTCTTCAGTAGTTTAACATAACCTAGAGACACATGCACGTATGGTGTTGGAAGAATATCATGCTCAAGATATGCTCAGTGCTAAATTGTGGGTAAGAGAAAAGGTTTGTCCTTCCTTTAACATGTATCCTCACATATAGACTCATTAGTGGGTAAGGGTCCTTTCAGAAGAGTTAGAAGATTAGAGATCTTAAGAGTCTAAAGTCCTAGTTTTTCTCTAGTCTTGCTTCTGCTACAAGTTAAAGAAGTGACCTTGGGTAAGTCATCTATCTTTTCTGGGCCTTAGTTTCTTTGTCTAAAAATTGGATCATGATAATGTTTTTGCCTCATTTGATTGCTCAGAGGCCAAATAAGATAGGAGGCAGAAGTCAGTAGGAAGAGAAAAAAAAGGAGAGTAGTAAAAAGGGGAAGTAAATATGGGGGGCAGGGGGGATAGAGAATGGAATCAGAAACTGGCCTAGAGGTACTACAGGTGGAGGGAGACCTCTTCCATCTGACAGACAAGAGAGAGTCTTTCTGAAAGTGTTTCTCAGCAGACTGCTATTTTCATACCAAAATTTTATTCTCCCCTCCCTTTCACTAGCAGAACTCCTGGATTGTTAGAGGGAGCCACTTTGGAAAAAGCAAGTGTTTTTTCATATGTTACTTTTCTCTCAAGCCTAAGTCTGGGAGTCTAGGGAAGCACTTGCATATTGTAGACATTCTACATGCCTTGAAGAATCACTGCTATTCAAAGAACTACTGTGAAGTTTCTCATAAAAAAAAAAATCACAGTTTGGAACAGAGTTTAAATAAATCACATGAGTCCAGGGCCTCTTTATGGCTTAGGGTATGAAAAGATCTCTTTTCACCTGTCATGTCCTGGGGAAAGCTTTTCCTTCCTTTACTTCCCTCTCTTGTTCCCTTCCTTTACTCCCTCCTTCCCACTCCTTTCCTTCTTCTCTCCTTCCCTCCCTCCCTCCCTTCCTTCCCTCTTTCCCTTACCCCTCCCTTTCTTTCCTTCCTTCCTTCCTTCCTTCCTTCCTTCCTTCCTTCCTTCCTTCCTTCCTTCCTTCCTTCCTTCCTTCCTTCCTCCCTTCCTCCTTCCAATACAGTCATGTAGTCAGTGTTGTTGAGCAGCAGAGAGAATGCTAGAATTTCTAAAGGACCTATGCTAGCAAGAATCTAAGTTTATCCAGTGAACCCAGGCTGGCACATTGTTGTCTACACTCTTACCTATGTTCACTGCTGCTGCAGCCTCCTCTTCATTATGATGATGAATTTTCATCATGCTGCTTCCCAAATTGAGAAAGCTCTTAAAACAGCCAAGTACAATCTCGTCCCTGTGGTCCTGCTTTGAACTAGCCAGGCCCAAAACAGGGTAGGACATTTTCTCCTCATTATCACCTCATCACTCTGTTCCCCTTGTCTGAGTAGGGTCATAGAGGTGGGGCTCAGAGCTGAGTGCAGGGACAGAAGTGCTAATGAAGAGAAAGTGTTCAAGCATGGATCCTGCCCCCTCATTCAGGCCCCACTGAAAATGGTAACACCATGAGATCATCCTTCTTACTGCTAAGTTTGAATGAATTTTAATGCTGCTGTTTTGGGGAGTAAGTAGTATGTTGATGGTTTTAGTTTTAAGCAATAAACTGTCCCATGAAGAGGGAAGTTAATCAAATATTAGGTTGGTACAGAAGATTTTTATCTCTTTATTAAAAGAAAGACATAATTTGTCATGGGGAAATGTTTTAGAGAAAAAAGAGTAGCTATCAATTTGATATTTATATCAAGTTTCTGTTGAACAAACATCACCGGAGCACCTGCTATGTGTTGAGCTTTGGGCTAGGTAGTAATAATACAAATAAATACTTAACATTTATTTATTTATTTATTTATCTATTTATTTGTTTATTTATTTTTAATACTTAACATTTATTAAGTGCTTTCTTTAAGACAGGACCCATGTACTAGGAGCCTCTGTGGTGCTTTTATACTTTGTTGACTTAGCTGAGCTGGATCAGTGGTTCTCAGGTTTCCTTCCTAGCATGGTTATGGGTTGTGGGTTGTGGGTTAGGGCTGAGGATAATAGAAATTTGCATGAGGTTTGGAAGGCAGAACTGAACAGAAGCAGGTGTGCTCTGGGGGTCGTGTGTGCTGTCATGATCTGCTGCTTGCCTTGCTGGCATGGGCCAGCAACTGAGCCTGCAGATCTGGCACCTGCAGAATCTTGTCTTCAGCCTCCTGAACCAGATGTATGCACATCTTTGTGGTGAGGGAACCATGTCTTTGAGGTAGAGGTGATGAAAGACACAGGTGGGTTTAGTTTGTCTTATGGGTTCAGGTTTGTCCTTATAGGTTGCAAGTTTTCCTGTATCTCCCCATTTCATATCCAGCTTTTTGGCCTGCCAGCCTTGCTGACCTACAGCAACTCCAGCCCCCCAGATATACAGCCATCAGCCTTCTGTTGGCTTCTCCACCAGCTTCTTCTTGCAGTCCCTGAGAGTGATTTTTTCTGATCCTCCTATCCGCTTCTGGACTTGCACTTCACTGGTTTCTCCCACAGTTGCATAAGGTCTAATCTGTAATATCAAGCTCTTATTCCACATCATCCATGCAACATTGATTTTGAGGCTGGCAGAGGCTCAAAGGTCTCAAGGAGAAAGTTTGAAAGACAGGAAGTTAATATTAGGGGCTAGAGAAAAGGCAACCCATGGTATGTAGTGGTGAGAAATTGGCAACATTGTTGTCTGTAGTAAATGGAAAAAACAAAATATACCTAATGAATGGGTAGATTTGGTTAAGGAGGTCCAGGAAGAATTCTTAATTCACCAACTAGCTTCTTTTAGCAGTGTAGGATAAGGTAGAGAGGAAATTGTTACATTTTTTACAGCAGAGTTTAGAAGAAATATAGAGGATCCAACCAAAGGCCTACAGAAGGACCTCAAAGTAAGAAATGGTCTTAGGGAAGGGAACTAGCTCAGGGCAGTAAAACACTGACTTAGGTTAACAATACAGTCAAGGGTGTGACTCTAAAACCTGAGATTAAGAACTTAGAAGTACTTAAATGTGGGGGCATCTGTGGGCCTCAGTTGGTTAAGCCTCTGCCTTCCACCCAGGTCATGATCACAGGGTCCTGCATTGGGCTCCCTGCTCAAAAGTGAGCCTGCTTCTCCCTCTCCCTATGCCTGCTGCTCTCCCTGCTTGTGTGCTGGCCCTATCTCTCTCTCTCCCTCCCTGTCAATTAAATAAATAAAATCTTTTTTTTAAAGAAGCACTTAAAGTGTGTCTTATAGTTTTATAGATGTTAATGGTATGCCTTTTATGTGTACTTGGCTGGAGACAGAGCTTCTAGGATTTTTATGAGCTTTCTCCTATAACAGCTTGACACAAGGTAGAAAAGGGCTTATTATAGAAAGAAATTTGGATGTGGCATTTGTCCAGTGGAGTGGAATATAATTTAACACATAAGAAACATATATTTTTTTAAAGAGTTTATTTATTTATTTGACACAGAGAGAGAAAGACAGTGAGAGAGGGAACACAAGCGGGGGTGGGGAGGGAGAGGGAGAAGCAGGCTTCCCGCTGAGCAGGGAACCCAAAGTGGGGCTCAATCCCAGGACCCTGAGATCATGACCTAAACCGAAGGCAGACTCTTAACAACTGAGCCACCCACGTGCCCCAAAAAACATATTTTTTAAAAAATATTTTATTTATTTATTTCTAAAGTAGGCTCTATGCCCAATAGGGAATTGAACTCACAATTCCAGGATCAAGAGTTGCCCCAAGAAACATATATTTTTAAAAGAATTGTATTAAAAGGCACAGCCAGAAAATTGATGCCCAGAAAAAAAAATAAAAAAAGAAAGAATTATATTAACTTGAGATGAACAGAGATAATTCAAAATGAGAAGAGGCCTCTTTAAACTAGAAGTAAGAAGGAAGGAGGGTGGAAGTAGTCTGAGAAAGCTACTCAAGCCATTTCTGGTGGAAAAGAATGCCTCAGAGTGTAGGGCTGAGAGCCCTGAGGACTATGGCTTTTTCCAGTAACATGGAGCTTGCTCAGTGCATTCAGGAGAGCCAAGATATGCAAGAGACTTGCTCTCAAAGACACACCTTAAGCCATGAGGAACAGGAGTCAGTGGATAAATACTCTGGCTTCCATGTTCTTTGGTAAGCATATTCTTCATGGCTCCTCAGAAGTTTCCCCATGAGAATAAGCCACAGTTGTCCATTGTAACAACTTACTCATTAACTTATGTTACTAACTTTTCTCATTTTACTCTCTCACTCTCACCATTCTTTACTTATGCTTCTTGGGCTCATTCTCCACATAAACCACTGGCACTGAATCCTTGTCTCGGGGTTTCCTTTTGGAGGAATAAATATTAAAACCAGGAGAAAATGATTACTTCTGACTGGAAATATCTGAAGTCATGTCAGAAGGGCTCTCAAAGATCAAGAATATACGAAGCCAGCAGGATGGAGTATGGTGGGATGGGGTGGTCATTGCTGAGAGAGTGATGGTTTGTGTCAATGCCTGAAAGTGAGAAATGGAGTGCTGATTTGGGGACCTGTTAATAGTTTATGTTGTTAGCCAATTCCTTTGTGTAGAACAGAACAATGTGTTGCTCTCAGGGCAAATGCAGCTTGTCAGCATATGGTACATCTGTCTGAATTAGAAATAGATGCACAGGGAAAAAGGAACATCTTTTTCTCCAAGGAGATACAGCCTATCACCAGAGATCAAGGCTAAGAACATGGGTTGGGCTGGATTTCAGCCTGCTCTTGACCTTGAGTGGTATGAGGAGGTGAGCCTGAATAGGTAAGCACAGCAATTGTGGGATGGGTACATGGGTTGTGATAACTGGGGTATATTGTAGGTAAAGGGCTCTGTTAAAATGTTGTAAGTGAAAGTCGACATCATTAGGCTTGTGTGTGTGTGTATGTGTTTAATTTTAATTCCAGTATAGTCAACATATAGTGTTATATTAGTTTCAGGTATACAATATAGTGACTCAACAATTCTATACATTGCTTAGTGCTCATCAAGATTAGTATACTCTTAATCCCCTCCACCTATTTCACCCATCTCCCACACACGTCCCCTCTGGTAACCATTACTTTGTTCAGTATAGTTAAGAGTCTGTCTTTTTTTAGATTTATGCTTTAAGAATCTTATGTCTGGAGATAGGAGCAAGATGGCAGAAGATTAGGAGGATGAGATAGTGTCGGATCCCAGAAGTTCAGCTGGATAGTTATCAAACCATTCTAAATGCCTGCAAACTCAACAGGAGATAGAAGAGAAGAAGAACAGCAATTCTAGGAGCAGAAAATTGACCACTTTCCCGAAATATTTTGCTCTCTCACTCATCTATTCTTATCTTGATAAAATGACAAGGAGGAAAAACTCACCACACACACACAAAAGAACAAGAGGCAGTATCGATGGCTAGGGACCTTGTCAATACAGACATTAGTAATATGTCAGAAATAGATTTCAAAATGACAATTATCAAGGTGCTAGCTAGGCTCAGAAAAAGCATGGAAGATATTAGAGAATCCCTTTCTAGAGAAATAAAAGAACTAAAATCTAACCAAGTTGAAATAAAAAAAGCTATTGATGAGGTACTATAAAAAAATGGAAGCTCTCACTGCTAGGATAAATGAAGCAGAAAAGAGACTTAGTGATATAGAAGACCAATCATGGAGAATAAAGAAGCTGAGAAGAAGAGAGACAAACAACTACTGGACCACGAGGGGAGAATTCGAGAGATTAGTGATACCATAAGATGCAACAATATTAGAATAATTGGGATCCCAGAAGAAGAAGAAAGAGAGACAGGGGCAGAAGGTATATTGGAGAAAATTATTGTAGAGAATTTTCTTAATCTGGCAAAGGGAACACGCATCAAAATCCAAGAGGCACAGAGAACCCCCCCTCAAAATCAATAAAAATAGGTCTATACCCCGTCGTCTAATAGTAAAACTTACAAGTCTTAGTGACAAAGAGAAAATCCTGAAAGCAGCTCTGGACAAGAAGTCTATAACATACAAAGGCAGAAATATTAGATTGGCAACAGAACTATTCATTGAGACCTGGCAAGTCAGAAAGGATTGGCAGGATATATTCAGAGCACTAAATCAGAAAAATATGCAGGCAAGAATACTATATCCAGCTAGGCTCTCATTGAAAATAGATGGAGAGATAAAAAGGTTCCAGGACAAACAAAAACTGAAAGAATTTGCAAACACAAAACCAGCCCTACAGGAAATATTGAAAGGGGTCCTCTAAGCAAAGAGAGAGCCTAAAAGGAACATGGACCCAGAAACAAATAGAGACAATATACAATTAACACTCACCTTACAGGCAATACAATGGCACTAAATTCATATCTGTCAATAGTTACCCTGAATGTAAATGGGCTAAATGCCCCAATCAAAAGACACAGAGTATCAGAATGGATAAAAAAACAAGACCCATCGATATGCTGTCTACAAGAAACTCATCTTAGACCCAAAGACACCTCCAGATTTAAAGTGAGGGGGTGGAAAACAATTTACCATGCTAATGGACATCAAAAGAAAG
>CM053615.1:25365864-25378030 GCA_028646535.1 Procyon lotor
ATCTGTCAATAGTTACCCTGAATGTAAATGGGCTAAATGCCCCAATCAAAAGACACAGAGTATCAGAATGGATAAAAAAACAAGACCCATCGATATGCTGTCTACAAGAAACTCATCTTAGACCCAAAGACACCTCCAGATTTAAAGTGAGGGGGTGGAAAACAATTTACCATGCTAATGGACATCAAAAGAAAGCTGGGTGGCAATGCTTATATCAGATAAATTATATTTTAAGCCAAAGACTATAATAAGAGATGAGGAAAGACACTATATCAAACTTAAAGGAACTGTCCAACAAGAAGATCTAACAATTGTAAATATCTATGCCCCTAACATGGGAGCAGCCAATTATATAAACCAATTAATAATGAAGTCAAAGAAACACATCAAAATAATATAATAATAGTAGGGGACTTTAATACCCCCCCTTACTGAAGTGGACAGATCATCTAAACTAAAGATCAACAAGGAAATAAAGCTTCTAAATGACACACTGGACCAGATGGACATCACACACATATAAATATATTTTCCAAATATGTTTATTTTATTTTTTCAGTGTTGCAAGATTAATTGTTCATGCACCACACCCAGTGCTCCATGCAATATATGCCCTCCTCAATACTCACCACCAGGCTCGCCCTGCCCCTCACCCTCACCCCTCCAAAACCCTCAGTTTGTTGCTCAGAGTCCAGTCTCTCATGGTTCATCTCCCCTTCTAATTTCCCCCCATTCCCCCTTCCCTTCCTTCTCTCAATGCCCTTCATGTTTTTCCTTATGCTCCACATGTAAATGAGACCATAAAATAATTGACTCTCTCCACTTGACTTATTTCACTCCACATAATCTCTTCCAGTCCCGTCCGTGTTGATACAAAAGTTGGATATCCATCCTTTCTGATGGAGGCATAATATTCCATTGTATATATGGACCATATCTTCTTTACCCATTCATCCGTTGAAGGGCATCTTGGTTCTTTCCACAGTTTGGCAATTGTGGCCATTGCTGCTATGAACATTGGGGTCCATGTGGCCCTTCTTTGTACTGCATCTGCTTCTTTGGAGTAAATATCCAGGAGTGCAATGACAGGGTCATAGGGTAGCTCTATTTTTAATTTCTTGAGGAATCTCCACATTGTTTTCCAAAATGGCTGCACCAGCTTGGAATCCCACCAACAGTGTAAGAGGGTTCCCCTTTCTCCACACCCTCTCCAACATTTGTTGTTTATGGTCATCACAGATGTATTCAAAACATTCCATCCCAAAGCAACAGAATACACAATCTTCTCTACTGCACATGGAACATTCTCCAGAATAAATCACATCCTGGGACACAAATCAGGCCTCAATCCATACCAAAAGATGGGGGTCATTCCCTGCATATTTTCAGACCACAATGCCATAAAACGAGAACTCAATCACAAGAGGAAAGTTGGAAAGAACTCAAATACATGGAGGCTAAAGAGCATCCTACTAAAGAACGAATGGGTTAACCAGGAAATTAAAGAACTAAAAAAATTCATGGAAACAAATGAAAATGAAAACACAACTGTTCAAAATCTTTGGGACACAGCAAAGACGGTCCTGAGAGGAAAGTATATAGCAATACAAGCGTTTCTCAAGAAACAAGAAAGATCTCAAATACACAACCTAACCTTAAGGAGCTGGAGAAAGAACAGCAAAGAAAGCCTAAACCCAGTGAAAGAAGAGAAATAATAAAGATCAGAACAGAAATAAATGTAATAGAAATCAAAAGAAAAGTACAACAAATCAAAGAAACTTGGAGCTGGTTCTTTGAAAGAATTAATAAAATTGATAAACCCTTGGCCAGATTTATCAAAAAGAAAAGAGAAAGGACCCTAATTAATAAAATCATGAATGAAAGAGGAGAAATCACAACTAACACCAAAGAAATGCAAACAATTATAAGAACATATTATGAGCAACTATACGCCAGCAAATTAGACAATCTGGAAGAAATGGACACATTCCTAGAGACACACAAACTACCAAAACTGAACTGGGAAGAAATAGAGAACCTGAACAGACCCATAACCAGTAAGGAGATTGAAGCAGTCATCAAAAATCTCCCAACAAATAAGAGTCCAGGGCCAGATGGCTTCCCAGGGGAATTCTACCCAACATTTAAAGAAGAATTAATACCTATTCCCCTGAAATTGTTCCAAAAAATAGAAATGGAAGGAAAACTTCCAAACTCATTTTATGAGGCCAGAATTACCTTGATCCCAAAACCAGACAAAGACCCCATCCAAAAGGAGAATTACAGACCAATATCCTTGATGAATACAGATGTAAAAATTCTCACCAAAATACTAGCCAATAGGATCCAACAGTACATTAAAAGAATTATTCACCACGACCAAATGGGATTTATTCCTGGGCTGCAAAGTTGGTTCAACATCTGCAAATCAATCAATGTGATACAATATATTATGGATCGAAGATCTCAATGTAGGACAGGACTCCATCAAAATCCTGGAGGAGAACACAGGCAGCAATCTCTTTGACCTTAGTCGCAGCAACTTCTTCCTAGAAACATCTCCAAAGGCAAGGGAAGCAAGGGCAAAAGTGAACTATTGGGACTTCATCAAGATCAAAAGCTTTTGTACAGCAAAGGAAACAGTCAACAAAACCAAAAGACAGCTGACAGAATGGGAGAAGGTATTCACAAATGACATCAGATAAAGGGCTCGTATCCAAAATCTTTAAAGAATTTCTCAAACTCAACACCCAAAGAACAAGTAATCCAATCAAGAAATGGGCAGAAGATATGAACAGACATTTCTGCAAAGAGGACATTCAAATGGCCAACAGACACATGAAAAAGTGCTCAACATCACTTAGCATCAGAGAAATACAAATTGAAACCACAGTGAGATACCACCTCACACCAGTCAGAATGGCTAAAATTAGCAAGTCAGGAAATGACAGATGTTGGCAAGGATGCAGAGAAAGGGGAACCCTCCTACACTGTTGGTGGGAATGCAAGCTGGTACAGCCACTCTGGAACACAGTATGGAGGTTCCTCAAAAAGTTGCAAATAGAGCTATCCTACAACCCAGCAGTCACACTACTGGGTATTTACTCTAAAGCTATAAATGTCGTGACCTGAAGGGGCACGTGCACCCCAATGTTTATAGCATCAATTTCCACAATAGCCAAACTATGGAAAGAACCTAGATGTCCATCAACAGATGAATGGATAAAGAAGATGCACACCACATCTTCTTTATCCATATATACAATGCAATACTATGCAGCCATCAAGAGAAACGAAATCTTGCCATTTGCAATGACATCGATGGAACAGAAGGGTATTATGCTAAGCAAAATAAGTCAGTCAGAGAAAAATAATTATCATATGATCTCTCTGATATGAAGAATTTGAGAGGCAGGGCGGGGGGTTTTGGGGGGGTGGGAGAGGGAAATGAAACAAGATGGGATCTGGAAGGAGACAAACCATAAGAGACTCCCAAACTCTTGAAACAAACTGAGGTTGGCTAGGGGGTAGCGTGGGTAGGGATAGGGTGACTGGGTTATGGACACTGGGGAGAGTATGTGCTATGATAAGTGCTGTGAAATGTGTAAGCCTGATGACTGACAGACATGTACCCTGGGGCAAATAATACATTATATGTTAATAAAAAATAGCACTCAAAAAGAAAAGAAGAATCTTATGTCTGCTTCGGGCAGAGGAGCTTATGGTTGGAGTCAACACTGAAAGCAATGATGGTATCTTGAAATAAGAATTGTTTTTGGGGATGGGAGGGAATGGACATATTTTCTAGAAATGGGGAGTGGATATGCATTGAGATGAAAGACTGATCAGAGGTGGGAACTGGGGACAGAGGGAAATATTGCAGGTATTTTGAGCAAATGGTGTCACTCAAAATTCTGTCTTGTTCCTATATTCTCCAGTCTCCTTGAAGTTAGGTGGGGTATGTGACTAATTCTGTCTCATGGACTATAGTTAGGAGTGATACATGAAATATATATCAACCCCTACTGATCCATGATTGACATATAGTATAAATGAAAACTAAATCATTCTAGTTAGGCCATTTTGGTTTGTCACCACAGCATAACCCAGACTATTCTGAATCATCAGGAGACCTCAAGGATGAGGCCTAGTTTCTAAGTGGGATGACTAGGTGGGTGGTTAGGTCATAGAAGTATATATTGGAAAGGAGGAGTAGTGTGGCAAGACAGAGAGATACGTTTTCAGGTCTCTAATGGAGAGAATAGATAGTTACTTTTCTGGAAATAAAAGCATCAGGATAAGAGCAACAGAAACTGGTATTGCACTGAACTCACTGAACACTTTATCAGTGTCCTGGTCTGTGCTGATGATGGGAGGGAAACGAGTGAGGGCACGGCCTCTGCCTCTTGGGAACTCAGTCTGACAGGAGAGATGAGGCATGCACAGAAGAGAGTCAAACAAACAAGGCAAGCAAGTAGCCCCCCAAGGAGGGAGAAATGGCCATGGCCATGGATTTAGAGAGGAGGAAATGAGTAGAAGATCTAGGTTTAAAGTTCCTCTAGTTGAAACAAAGATGAAGGGACCTACGGGCACACACTATTCCACATGGGAAAACCAAGCCTAATGTACATGTGATTAAAGGACTCTAGAAAAGTCACAGAGAAATAAAAAATAGAGCCCAAGTCTGATGCGTATTTGCCTAGTGAAGACAACTGGAGTAAAAATGAATCCATATTACTGGCAGGACAGATTTTTCATGGCCAGAGCAGCCAATTTAAAGTTCTTCCACATCATCTGTCCTATATCCCCAAATTCATGGAGACAGGTCCTGGATAAATATCTTCATGGGATGCCAAAAGGGGTACTGTTGAGTGTTTAGAGAGGAGAGTTACTATTTTTTTAATGCATCTTTTATTACAACTCCCTGTCACCAATCTTCCCCCCCAACAGGAGCATATGCACGTGAGCACGCACTGGCACACATGCACACACACACACACTCATCCCCTCCACCCTCTAGTTCTCAATCAAAAACCCAGAACTCTGACCACCAGGGCACAGAGCATCATCTTGAATTCTCTCACTAATGTTATGGATCACTTCATAGGAAGGAATGGAAAGGCAGATATTCCCTACAGGGGCACATTTGCTAATTGGATGTTAATGGAAGAACCTCTAGGGTTTGAAATCTATGTGCTTATTTTATTTAATGCCTGGATGTATGGCTGTACCAGTGCTAACTTTCCTCACTTCGGTTGTCTCAGAGCATCTTCCCCACTCCTGTGAACATCTGAACATCCGGCTCCCCAGTGCTATGGAGGCTATTAAATTAGTGTAGACAGCAGGTGGGCAACTGAAGAAATTGGAAAACAACAGCTGATCTAAGTCACAGTGCATTGTGGACCCCTGTGAGAGGGATGTGAGATATATACCCTATCACGAGAGCCCATTCAGCAAGGGACCAGCTCCCCCTCCACCGCCCCAGAAATGCCAGCTCCAAACAGTCACTTATGAGCAGAAAAAGGAGCGGTGCTGGGCTTCCTTAGCACCCTCTTCATGATCACTTCTGCTTGGAGTCATCTAGCCTCTAAATGGTGTCCCAGGCAGTGTGTGTATGTGTGTGTGTGTGTGTGTGTGTGTGTGTGTGTGTGTGTGTGTGTGTGTTTGTATGTTGGGGGAGTGGGTATGGAGTGATGATCCTGCCTCCCATTGGCATCAAAATCAAGGAGCTCCCATGCTGCAAGAATGTAGCTGGTACTACATTCTTGTATGGGATGGGAGAAGTGAGGAAATAATAGAGCCAACATTTGTTGAGTACTCCCATATGCCAGGCATCGTGCTTTGCCTGCAATGTTTATATGAACTGTTTTATTTAATTTTCTTAACCACCCTATAATGGAGGCAATATTGTGCACATGCATTTTTCAGAGGCAGAGACAAGGCACAGAGAAGAGGCAACACAATCTGTATTTGAACCTCCGCAATCTCACTTCCCAGCTTGTATTCTTCACTACCGTGTTGGCAGGCTGCAAAATGGAAAGGGGGTATCCCCAGATACAGAAGTGCTTTAAGTGGGTAACTGCTAATGGGCAGGGATAAACCATGCCCACACATTTATGAGAACACCAAAGCAGGACCTAGAAAGTTCAGTGGAAGTGAGTGAAGAGAAATGTCACTGCCTTTGGGTCTTTGAATCATTCCATAGTCTGCAAAAATGATGCCACCCCTAAGCTCTCTGCTCACTGAAGATATATTCCTTGCATCAGGTGGGTGGGGAGAGGAGATCATTCTCCCAGAGCTTTCAGAGTACCTGGCCTGGAATACGATGATGAATCAGAATCAGCAGCCACAGCAGTATAGGAAGCAGTGGTTGGGGCCACAGAGAGCCTATTCCCATTATTGTTCTTGTCATCATCAGGCCTTCCTGTGAGTGTCAAGTTCCTGGTAATAAAATACTATAATAGTAGTAAAGCTACTATGCATCTAGTGTTTTATTAGTGCTTGGCCATGTTAGTCACTTAATCCTGACATAACCCTAGGAGGTAGATATCCTTTCTGCTTTACAGATGAGGAGACTGAGGCATAGGGAGGTAAATGACTTGCCCAAAGTCACCTAATAAGAGAGAAGCAGAGCTGGGTTTTGATTCAGGTAGTCTAGCACCGGAGTCCAAGGCTTTAATATCTCAAGCCTCCTTTAGGGGCTTGCCATCTGAGAGATGTCAAGATTGCAGCTGAATGTGAAGTCCTTATACCCAGTAAAGAGTTATGCATGTGAGCAGTGGAGAGGAAATGTTTATTCTGCATTTAAGTCAAGGAGGATAATATTGCTGGAGCAGGGCATGACCTGTGAACAGGGCAGGGGTAGGGAGCTGTGGCTGGAGATTTCTTTGGTGCCTGGGGGATCCACACATGTGTGTAATCTCTGCTTTCTGGAATAGTCTGGTTTCTGGTTTCCTTCTTTCAAGATTCTTCTTTGGTGGCTGCTAGGGGAAATAGCTTCCTTTGGGCCAAAGGGACAGCAGATATCAATTTGGAGGAGAGGCATGATTAATTTGTGAATGCACCAGCTTGCCCTCTGTTTCACAGCCTACAAGATTTGTTCTCTGTCCTGCTGAAGAATTTATTAGCAGAAGGCTGAGAAGCCAAATTTCCAAAAGTTCCACTCCATCTGTGCATAGGAGGTATGCAGTTCAACACTAAGGGTGAAGAGCATCCAGCCTCGAATTGCAAGGGGTCCCAGAGAAGTAAAAAGAAGTATGTTGAGGAAGAGATCCCCTTGTGAGGAGAGAAGCAGAGGGGCAGGTTAACCCACCCAGAGTTTAGGTTACCTTCAAGTGGAAAGATACCATTAAGTCAACGTCCATGGAGAAAAAGGAGAGCTAATACTTATCCAGTGTCCTGTTTATGCCAGGAACTGTGTAGCAATAGTCTCATCCAATCTTCTCAACTTTCTGTGCGAGGATGGTGGCATTTCATTTTTCTCATTTAAATAATAAATAAGCCCAGAGAGGTTAAGAAATATGCCTAAAGATGCCTAGCTAGTTGAGGGCAGAAATGGGATTTGAGACCAGCTGGGATTTGACCTTCAGAATTCATGTGTGATTGTGGATCCTAAGCCAATGCATGCCACAGCCCTGTGCAGGTAAACCAGTACACCTCACTGATATCTATCTGACGTGAGTCAGCATACTCCACTGATTTCTGCAGGTAACCTGAGAGTTGTTCAGTATGGTGTTATAACTGGTGGATGGGATTTTACAGAACAGGATATAGCAGAGAGAAACCAAATGCTCACTTTGCTAAATGAACATTATGGAGAAAGTTAGAAGCACCTTGCAGGGATTTGGTTTGGGAGAGTGAAGCCTAGAGAGCTGCCTCCAAACCAGCCTTCAGGACTTGAAAGCGTCCTTGGTGGCACTTTAAAGATGCATTTGTTCTGAGAATAGGAGATGAGGGACATCCTGAACATATTTAGGTCAGAGTCTAAAGGGAAAATTCTTTTTTCACTGAAAACGGAATTACACTCTGGAGATCTTATAATCTCCTTCCCTGAGTTCTTTAAGTAAAAGGGAAAAATGTCTGTTATTAGGGAAGGATGGTGGATACTGAAGTTTGCCAAATCCAGCTAAGCTTCCCAGCCCTAGCCTGCAAGCTGGACGAAATATAGACTTCCGGGCTCCATGTCAGACTTCCTGAGTCAGATATGGAGGCAGACCTGAGCATCTCAGTAATGAGCAACAACATAATTTCAACTCACAGGAAACTGATGTCCACTGCTGGAAGTTTTAAACCTGCTCTGAAGCTCTCTAGTTTCTAAGTGAGTGTGGAGTTCTTCAGAGCCACTTCCAGTCAACCACTTAGGCATAATGCTTAATTAGATTTTCTTAACCTGGATTTCATTGCTGGTTTCAATGTTCACAGAAATCCCATAAAACTGTAGGTAAAATTTTGCACATTTGTGTGTTTTTGTGGAGAGGGTCTTTTATATTGATCAGATTCACAGAGAGATCCATGATTATAACAGGTTGAGCACCTCAGCAGTATATTTTGGCAACTTTTTTGAGCCCATTTGAGATCTTTACAAGAAAAGGAGGCTCATTGATTTATAGATACATTTTCGGTTGTTTACATTTTCAGTGAGTTTATATGTGTATATGTATGTACTGGTGTGTTTGATGCAGCAAAAAATGATACTACCCAGAGATGCCACTCAAGGCATTCATAACACTTAGCTCAAATTACTTAATAAAAAATTATATGCAATAAAAAATCCCAAACAATCCATTTAGAAAATGAGCAAAAGACACGAATAGACATTTCACTGAAGAAGATAGACAGATGGCAATAAGCATATGAAGAGATACTCAAGATCATTAGCCATTAGGGAAATGCAAATTAAAGCCACAGTGAGATAAAAGCCCCTCACTACACCTATCATAAAGGCTAAAATAAAATGTAGTGACTGGGAGGATGCATGGAAACTGGATCACTAATACATTGCTGATGGGAATGTAAAATGACACAGCCATTCTGGAAAACCACTTGGCAGTTTTTAATGCAACTAAATATATAACTACCATACAACTTAGCATTTTCACTTTTGTACATTCATCCCAGAGAAATTGTAACTTATGTTCCCATAAAAATCTGTACATGAATGTTAATTGCAGTTTTATTCATAATAGCTAATAACTAGAAATTACCCAAACGTCCTTCAATAGCTGAATGGTTAAAGACACTGTGGTACAACTCTTTAATAGAATATTATTCAGCAGTAAAAAGAGTAAGTTGGGTAAATCTCCAGGAAATTTTGCAGAGTGAATAAGCCAATTTTAGAGGTTTCATATTGTATGCTTCCATATATACAATATTCTTGAAATGGCAAAATTATATAAATGGATAACCAATTAGTGGTTGTCAAGGGTTAAGAGAGGATGGGTATAGGAGGGAGGGAGGTTTGGCTATAAAAGGGCCTCATGAGGCATCCTTATGTGGATGGAGATGTTTTGTACTTTGAATGTATCAAAGTCAACATCTGGGTTGTGATATTGTCCTACAATTTTTTAAGATGTTACCATTGACAGGAAACTGGGTAAAGTGTAGACAGAGTACCTCTGTATTATTTCTTATAACTGCACATGAATCAACAATCATCTCAAAATAAACAATTGTAAAAGTCATACTCACTCAAGAAGGATAGAAGTTTATCACCCCTGGGAGTATTCCAAAGGATGAGCTTAATGGTATCAAAGCCATTCTGAAAGAAGAGAAGTAACTGGCATAGGGGTGGCAAGACTAGGACAATGTGCAGCATCCCAGGGACTCTTGGGAATTACCACTCATCACTTGAGTCAATGCTATGCTGATTGAATAGTCAGCCTCATCACCTTAGCATGGCTCTGTGTAAGAGGGAAGAATTTGATTCTGCAGGACCTCATTCATGGTTTCACCTGTCTTTCAGCATCTTGGGAATCTGGGACACTATTCCAGGATGGGCTTGATCAACTCTGAATGAACCAGTTTGAGTCACATGATCAGATGAAACTGGCAGGACATAGTGAGTGAGTGTTAGTGTTGTGTACTATGCATGTTGTGTGTGCATAAAAATTTCCAATGGGCCAGCAAGATGTTGGCTAGTTGCTTTCACTTGCACAATTCTATTGAATCCTCATGACAATCCTATGGTTCAGGCTTTATTTTCCTCTTTTTGCAGATGAGGAAATGGAGGCCTAGTAAGGCAAAGTGATTGCTTTCAGGCTCATAACAAGAGAGTGGCATAGTTAGCATTGAAACCAGGTCTTCCTGAACTTAAAAGCTATAGTGCCTCCAGCTTATCACATGCAAGTCTTCATGAGGAAGCAAGACAGGGAAGAAAACCTAAGGACTTTTTCCTTTTTGAACCCAAGTTTCTTTCTTTTCTTTCACTTTTTTTATTGTGTTATGTTAGTCACCATAAAATACATCATTATTTTTTGATGTAGTGTTCTAAGATTCATTGTTTATGTACAACACCCAGTGCTCCATGCAATCCATGCCCTCCTTAATACCCATCACCAGGCTCACCCATGCCCCCACCCCTCTCCCCTCTAAAACTCTCAGCTTGTTTCTCGGAGCCCACAGTCTCTCATGGTTCATCTCCCCTCCCATTTTCCCCAATTCACTTTTCCTTTACTTCTCCTAATGTTGTCCCTGTTATTCCTTATGAACCCAAGTTTTAAGCTGATAATTTGAATGACAATGGAATTAAAGAAAAGCTGTGTAAGTGAATCTTCCTGAACAAAAATAAAAAGGAATGATTTTTTTCAGAATCTTTCTGAAGCCTAAGTCATATTGATTCCTCTGGCTTTATCCTTTGGTTCCCCCCAGTGCTGACACCTGTCTGGCACTTGATTCCAAGTCTGAAGGATAGAGTGTATGGGATATGCTGTTAGTACATGCTAGTGGCCTGTCACCTTTGTGCTCAGTCTACTCCCTCTCCTGCGCTGGCCTCTGGGGCCCACAGCAGGAGACCATAGCCATCTCAGTGCTGCTCATCAATATGGGACAGATAGGACAGGGGTGGTACCTTTGGACCAGGGGCCTTCTGAGCCCCTCTATCCCATCTTTTCTGTCTTCCCAGTGGACAGTGAACTTCACAGAACAAATGAGCAAGACTAAGGTGTAACAACGTAGCAAATATTTAAAAGCAAAATGGCAATAATGCAGTGATTACACAACAAAAGCATGAAAAAAGTCACACCTTATAGTAACGTAAATGGCATAAGAACAGTGGCAACTGAAAGTCGTGTATTTAAATTTCATTTATCAGGTATTATCACTAGTCACTTTGCTGAGCATTTTGCAAGGTTTATGTCTTACTTCACCCAAAACCCATGAGGTGGGTATTATTATTATTCCTACTTTACACACAGGAAATGAAGACACAGAGAGAAGCTAAGTCACTTCACAAAGTCACACAGTTAGTATAGAAGAGACCAGATTCCTTTTTTTTCCCCCAAATATATTTATTTTATTTTTTCAGTGTTACAAGATTAATTGTTCATGCACCACACCCAGTGCTCCATGCAATACATGCCCTCCTCAATACTCACCACCAGGCTCGCCCAACCCCCCATTCCCTCCCTTCCAAAATCCCCAGTTTGTTGCTCAGAGTCCACAGTCTCTCAAGGATCATCACCCCCTCTGATTTTCCCCCATTCCCCTTTCCCTTCCTTCTCACAATGCCCTCCATGTTTTTCCTTATGCTCCACACGTAAGTGAGACCATAAGATAACTGGCTCTCTCTGCTTGACTTATTTCACTTTGCATAATCTCTTCCAGTCCCATCCATGTTGATAGAAAAGTTGGATATTCGTCCTTTCTGATGGAGGCATAATATTCCACTATATATATGTACCATATCTTCTTTATCCATTCATCTGTTGAAGGGCATCTTGGTTCTTTCCACAGTTTGGCAATTGTGGCCATTGCTGCTATGAACATTGGGGTACCTGTGGCCCTTCTTTGTAATGCATCTGCTTCTTTGGGGAACATACCCAGTAGTGCAATGGCAGGGTCATAAGGTAGCTCTATTTTTAGTTTCTTGAGGAATCTCCACATTGTTTTCCAAAGTGGCTGCACCAGCTTGCAATCCCACCAACAGTGTAAGAGGGTTTCCCTTTCTCCA
>CM053615.1:25387057-25413861 GCA_028646535.1 Procyon lotor
AGAAGTGCAATTGCTGAGTAGTAGGGTAGCTCTATTTTCAACTTTTTGAGGAATCTCCATACTGTTTTCCAGAGTGGCTGCACCAGCTTGCCTTCCCATCAGCAGCGTAGGAGGGTTCCCCTTTCTCTGCATCCTTGCCAACATCTGTGGTTTCCTGACTTGTTAATTTTAGCCATTCTGACTGGTGTGGTTCTTTTTTTTTTTTTTTAGTGAAAAAAATTTTTTAAGTGAAGTATAGAAAGTTTAAGTGTATCGTTTGGTAAGTTTTGACAAATTGGGGGAGGAGGTCATTGAGAGAACAAGACCTCTGATTGACCTGCCAGATGGACCTGGGAAATTAGAGGCTCCTTACCCTCTGCCCCTGTCTTTGGAATGTACATTCCACCCTCTTCTTCCACAGTGGGAGCCATGAGAGAGTAAGGCATTACTGAGGCCACCCTTAACTGAACCCAGTTAAGGCCGAGACATGAATTTTTAGGATTCTAGCAAGTGCAGGAAGAGATCTACTTCTCTTGTGACAGCCCAAGATAAAACTCTTAAGTATGTTTCCTTGCTTGTTACCCCTGCCACCTACCAGTCTGGACTGGCTTGCCTCTTTCATTAGTCTCTCCTTGCCCTCTATGTCTGGGGACCAACACAAATGCATACAGTGCGATAACCCAAAACCCTCATCAGGAAATAGAACATTACCACCACCCAGAAAATTTCTCATGCACTTCCCTCGTCAATGACCATTGCCACAACCCCCAGAGGCAACCACTGTTCTAGTTTTTTTTCTATAGGTCAATTTTTCCTGCTTTAAAACTTAATGTAAATATGTTGATGTAGTTTTTATTCTCTTGTACAAGACTTTTTTCATTCAGCATAATGTTTTTGAGATTCATCCACACTGTTGAGTGTATTAGTAGATTTGTTCCTTTTCATTTATGAGTAGTCTTAGAGTATATGACTATAACACTGTGTCTAGCTCTTCTCCTGCTGGTAGACACCTGAAATGTGTCCAGTCTGGAACTACTGCAAATGAAACTGCTGTGAACATTCCAGGACAGATCTTTTTGTGGCCATATGCTTTCATTTGGGTGAATGAATATGCAGGAGTAAAATTACTGGGTGATAGGGTAGGTATATGTTTTGTTTTATAAAAACTGTAGACCTTTCCCCAAGTGATTGGACCTTTTTATACTTTCACCAACACATGTGAGTGTTGTGTATGCAAATGCTCTGTATCTTTGCCACCGCTGAGTGTTATCAATCTTTTTCATTTTAGTTATTCTCTTGGTTGTGAACTGGAATTGTGGTTTTAATTTGCCTTTTTCTAACTGGTAGTTACTTGAACACTTTTTCATGTGCTATCGGCCATTCATGTATCTTCTTTTGGAAAGTGTATGTTCAAATCATTTAGTCATTTAAAAAAATTTATTTTGAACTAATTTTAGACTTACAGGAAAGTTGCAAAAATAGTACAGAGTTCCTCTCTATGTTTCATCTAGCTTCTTCTCCTACTGGTTAACATCACATGAAATCACTGTGTAATTATCACAACTAGGAAATGAATGGCACAGTACAGCTAACTAAACTATAAACTTGATTCAAATAGATCAGTTTTTCTATTATTGTCCTTTTCCTGTTCCAGATTCTATCTAGGATCTTATACTAAATTTAATCTTTATTTCTATACTTCCTTCACTTTGAAAAATTGCGTTGTCTTATTAAGGTCTAGGTGTACTTCATGTATTCTAGATGTAAGTCCTTTGTTAGACATATGCTCTGAAATGATTTTTTTCCCAGTCTATGGCTTACCTAGTCATTTTTGTAAGTATGTTGACTTTGATGAGCAGACATTTTTAATTTGGATAAATCTAACTTATCATTTTTCCTTTATGGCTATTGCTTTATTTCCTGTTTAAGAAATTTTTGCCTATCCATGATTTGTGAAGATACTCTCCTGTTTCCTTATAGAAAATTTATAGTTTTAGCATTTGTGTTTATATTTATCATCTATTTCAAATTAACTTTTATGGATGGTGTGTAGAAGGGGTTGAGGCTATTATATTTTTCTCCCATATGGATATCCAATTGTTCCAGGGCCATTTGTTAAAAAATCTTTCTTTTCCTATTGATTGTTTGGTTCTTTGGTTGAAAATCAAATGATTTTGTAAGTGTCTGACATTGATCTATTTTTTATTTGTATGCCAGTACTATACTGTCTTGATTATGATGGCTTTGGAATAAATCTTGAAGTTGGTTAGTGTAAACACTATAAAGTTGTTCCTCTTTGCAAGATTGTCTTGGCTAGTCTAGGTCCTTTGCATTTCCATATATACTTTAGAACCAGTGTGTTAATTTCTACAGAAAAGATTGGGATTTTTACCGGGATTTTGGAAGAATGGCACCATAATAATGTAGCCTTCGAATCAATGAACATGATATATTTTTAACATGTTTTTCTAAATATTATAAAACTTTCTACATTATCAGTGTCTTTCTCCTTAGTTTCAGCAGTAGTTTGCAGTTTTTATGTCTTACACATTTTTTGATACATTTATTCCTCAGTATTTTATGACTTTTGGAGCTAACTTAGATAGAATGGTAAAACTGTTTATTTTCCATTTGTTTGCTACCAGTATATGAAAATACTTTTTTTTTGTATGTTGACCCTGAAAAATTCTCTTTAGTAGTTCTGATGTTGATTTGTAGATTCCATAGGGTTTTCTAAATGGAGAATGATGTCATCTGTGATTAGAGACAGTTCTGCTTTCTTTCTGATTCTTTCTGATCATTATGCCTTTCTGCTTTCTTGCCTACTGCACTAGCTAGGACCTCCAGTACAATACTTGAAAGAGGTAATAAAAATGACCTTTTCCCAATCTTATGAGTATTCAATATTTTATCATTCAGTATAACGATAAAGGTGTTTTTTTCTTAGATGCCCTTTTTTAGGTAGAGAGGTAGTTCCCTTCTGTTCTTAATTTGCTGAGAGATTCTAGCATAATGGGCACTGAATTTTATCAAATGCTCTTTGTATGTCTGTGGAAAGGATCAAAGAGCTTTTCTCCCTCAATCTGTTAATATGATGAATTACATTGATTTTCCAATGTTAGACCATTCTTGCATATATGTGATAAACTCTAATCATGATATTATATATTACCATTTTTAAATATTGCTGTATTTGATTTGTTAATATTTCATTGGAGATTTTTTGTCTATATCTGTAAGAGATATTATTTTGAACTTTTTTTGGGAATTTCTTTGCCAAACTTTATATCAAGGTTACATAAATCTCATAATATGCATTGGGAAGCAATCTATTACTTTCTATTTTCTTAAAGAATTTGTGTTAATATTTATATTAGTTCTTCTATGAATCTTTAATAGAGCTCATCAGTAAAATCATTTGGGCCTGCAGGTTTCTTTGTGGGAAAGTTTTTGATAATAGATTCAATTTTAATTTCTTTAACAGATATGTAGGAGACTGTTCATATTTCCTATTTTGCATCATTTAAGTAAGATGTATTTTTCAAGAAATTTGTACTTTCAACTAAGTAGTAGAAAATATTTTAGTTTGTTCATAATTTCCCTTTTGTCTTTTTAATGTCTGTAGAATCAGTAATGATATCCCCTCTTTCACCTTCATTCTTGAAACAGTAATTTATATTTTCTCTTCTTTTCTCCTAATTGGCCACTTGGAAATTTATCAGTTTTATAATTGTTTTCCAAACAGTCAAGTTTGGGTTTTTGATTTTTCTGTTTTTTTTATATCATTTCATTTACAACTGCTCTTATCTTTATTATTTTCTCCTTTCGGCTTCCTTTGGGTTTATTTTGCTTTTTTGACTTCTTATGGTGGAATCTTAGGTCATTGATTTTTTGTGACAGACTATATTTTCCCAAAATGGTCATAGGGTATCTTCTTTCTAGAAATTTACCACACTCCATCAAGCGTGAAGTCTAATTTCCCTCCCCTTGAATTTTGGGGGTTTGTGATTCACTTGTAACTGATATAATGCAACAGATGAGATGCTATGTGAGTTTGAGTTAGGTTATAAAAAACAGTACAATTTCTGTTTTTAAGCTGTAAGTTTTTGCTTGGAATCCAAATCTTCATGTAAGAAGGCCGATAGCCTTGAGTCCTCAATGCTTTGATAAAGCCAAGCCATATTGAGAGGTCATGTGGAGTTGTTCCAATGAGGAATCTTAGCTTTTGAGTCCTCCCAGCTCAGGAGCCAGAGCAGTGAGTGAAGGAGCATTGAGATGATCTAGCCATTGTGTCCTCCCTAGACTTCTTGTCTTTCTGTCTGCCTCTACATTTTTCAGATGTCATAGCCCCAAATTCAGCACCTCAAGTGGTGGTTATGAGTAAGGGACAGTTGAGGCTAGGTAGGGGGAGACAAGTAAGGGGCTACATGACTAGGCTCACACATGGAGCTATGAAATCAGGCTCACAGAAAGATGTGAAGAAATAGATGAGATATTAACTAGAGATAAGGGAATAACTTGTTTATTCTCATAATATTTACAACAACACTTTGTTCATCCCAAATAGAGACACAATATTCTCATAATACTTACTTATCCTTCATGTTATTGACATGAAATTTACCAAGTTCACTGGTCAGATTTCCATGTAAGACCAACCATAAAAGCCTACAGTGGCAACTTTCACTCTAGAGAGTTTTTTTTCTTTCCTTTCTGTTCTCACCTTTCCTTAATAAACTTTCATGTCACTTCACCTTTTTGTCCAGGAGATTCATTCTTTGACTCTGTGAGACAAGAATCCTGCCACCCTGCAACAGTTACTGGGGACTACTTTCCAGCAAAAGACTGTATTAAAAAAACTTATCCAGGGCCAGTCCATTCTTCCCAGTGTTAACACCCTTCTAATTTCTGTCAGATTTTGGTGATTCTGACACTTTTGGGTAGTTGGTCTGATGGGTGATCCTCAGCCATTCATTACCAGAAGTGGAAACTCAGCATCTATCTTTTTAATTTGTGAAAATCTATTATCTATCTTAAAAGAGAATTAATCTATTTAATACAAATATTAATACAAATGTATCTGTCATAATTTTAGTAAACTTATTTAAGAATTTTTTTTCAAGAAATTTTTTTTCAGTCCAGGGGTTTTTATTTTTTTATGCTCATCATGAATTCATAGGAAAAGGTTCCAGCAGCTCAGGCCTCTCTCTATCACTTCTCACAAAGCGTAGAGCAGGCCCATGCTTCACTTGCACCCAAGCACCTTTCTCTTTGGTCTCCTTCATTTTCTGGTCATTTTCCTTTACATGCTGCGGGAAACTATCTGGGTTCCTAGAGGGCTGAATTTGCTCAATACATTCACTAATTCTCTTGGCAAGAATCTTGCCGTTATTTGTTTACAACATGTCAGCAGCATGTTGGGCAACATTGTAGGCTCTTCCAGTTTTGCTGTGGTAACACTTGTGGAAATGTTCCTTTCTGAACAGAGCCTACTCCCTCGATGTGTACAGGATCACATTTGCTATAGGTTCACATGTGTGTGGCAGAAAGAACAAAGCCATGGTTTCTAAAAGGCCTTGAGAACACACTGTGGGTGCCTCTCCTCTTTCACTTTGTGTTGGTCATTTGGTGAATTAATGGAAGATGGTGGTTCCGGCCAAAAGGGTGAAGTTTCTCCTGTGGAGAACCGGACCTCAACTTCAGCTGCTTTCATTTCTGAGTTTGTGTTGGAAGTTCACATGTTCTGTTCTAGATATGGCCTGGAAACCTTAGCAAAATTACCTTGCCCCATGGGTAGAATTTTAGGAGAGTAGATATAGCTCAACAAACACAATAAACAAAGAAGGAAGAAAAAGGTGAAGAGTGAAGGAAACTCAGCATCTTTTTAATTTGTGAAAATCTATTATCTATCTTAAAAGAATTAATTTATTTAATACAAATATTAATACAAATGTATCTGTCATAATTTTAGTAAACTTATTTAAGAATTTTTTCACTCCTCAAGTGAAAGGAGCTCACAGACTCACCTCTAATAAAAGATCCTTAAAACCACACTCTGGAGGGGCTGGGAGCAGTAGAGGAAGACCTCAAATTGGCCCCAGCTCCTACATCAGGATAGCATTAACATCCTTATTCTCATCCCCCTCCAGGCTGCTTGGGCTTGTTACAGCAACACCGAGTGCTGTCTACTTTTCTGTGATGTCTTGTTTTTGCTTGAATTATTTTTGGCTGGGGTAGAACACTGTGTCCATCTCTCTTCCAGGAGATGGGAACAAAGATGGCTTTGTGGGAACAAAAAGTGAGGCCTATCCTCAAACTCAATTGGAGCTGATTGTTATAATTTATTAAAAGTGCAATCTGTTCAGAACATGAAATGGGGATAATGACTTAAGAGGCACACAAATAAGTGTTAAATCATGCAAAGCTTGAAAAGAGACCCAAGAAAAAAGTGGAGAAGGGCTAACAATGAAGAGAGAGGACCAGGGTTTCTGGTTAGAGTTGTACCAAGTCGACTGTGGAAATGAGCACCAAGAATTCAGGAAAAAGCCTTCCTGAGGGAGATCTGCAGTGTTAAGTGTTTATGTATGCGTGTGTGTTTGGGGAGGAATGGGTGTGGAGCTGTGTAATATGAGAGAACAGGCAAAGTATAGAAATTGGGGAGAAAACCAGAAGTTTTCCCACCCTGTCACTTTCTTTTCAGTCTCTATACCATGCTTCCTCCTCTTAAACTAAAAGCTCAGATCTAACTTACAGTATATTGCAAATGATAAAGTTTTGGATTCAAGCAGCCTCACCGCTTACTATCTGTTTGGCCTCAATTTCTAATCTACATAATGGGAAAAGTGATGAGCTAAGTTGAAGGATTTTTGTGATAATGGATTGAGAAAAGCTACCCCAACACACTTAATGCAGTACCTGGGAACAGTAGCTACTAAAGCTGATTGTTTGCTCCCCACTCACCTTTGCCTCCTTACCAGGCCAATTTCCTTGATTCCTCATTCAAGTGTTGGCTTGCTCCAGTTGTTGTATTTCTGTGTTGCACAGAATTACAGAATCATATAATTTTTGATATGGAAAGGATTATCGAGTTTAAGGGAATTACTCAACATCTTTCAACTTGTTATTGAGTCAACAAGTATTTATTTAACACTTTCTGTGTGCTAGTCACTGTGCTAAGAATTGGCTATGGCAGTGAACAATAATGACTCAGTCTTTGCTATTTGTGCAACTTACAACCTAGAAGGGGAAGGAGGCTTCCTTTAAGCAAGATACTTCAGAGACAAGGATTGTGCTTAGTGGCAAGAAAGAGACTGGAGTGTCAGGATTGTGTCAGGATTGTGCTAAGTGGCAAGAAAGAGACTGGAGAGCTCTGTAGGTGAGTACAGGGGACCTGAAGTAGACGGGAATGTTGGGGAAGGCAGCCCAGAGAAGTGGCTTTGGATTGAAACCTGAGAATGAGCTAGAATTAGCTTGGTGAAGGACCTGAAAGGCATTAGTGTAGCTGGATGGGGTGGGATGTGTGAGGAGGGGTTTAGGGAATTGGGTTAGGTGGGTGGTTGAGAGCTATGGAGAAGTGAGGCTCAAGGGAAGCAGAAAAGGTGAGGTAGGCAGGGTCTAGATTATGCTGTGCAGGCATGGCTAGCGAACTGACAGCTCAACACAAAAACAAAATAATGTGAAACACTGATCTTCTTCTCCATAGTTCTTCTGGATGGTTGTCTTCTGCTTTCCATGGCAATCCAGTGCAGATTGAGCATTTGCAGCTAACACTTCAAAGAAGTCAAGATCATGAAGTCATTTCTTTCCAAATGAATTAATGAAATACCAAACATGAATCTAAGTGGTCTTGAGGTGTCTTTCTACTTGGGAACTGTCCAGAGGGGAATGTTGACAGCAAATTGTACAGCTTTTTATTTTCTTTAGAAATAATGTACTTAACCTGTTTTAGAGAATGGTCTCAAAGAATGCTTATTTAGAATCTCTCTACCCAGTTCACTCTTAACTGCAGGGAATCCCTCACAGAAAACTGTTAATAAGCAATTCTGGAATTAAATTAGCTCCCAGCTATCTTAAGCAAATATCCTACAAGGGAAATTGTGTTATCTAACTGGCCAGTTGATTCCTGGCTTTTTTCAGCTTCAAGAAAGAATTTAAATGGGATTCCTGTGTGTTACTCTCATTTCAAATCCTCTGGAGCAGATAAACATTATCATGAAACTGGCCAAGGATGAAATTTAAATAAGTAGTGATTGGAAAGGATGACAGTAAGAGTTTCCAACTCACAAAAACAGACAAATTAGTTTAATTAACTGAAAAATTTGGAGGACAAAGATATGGGGGGAATTATTTATGTCGATGTGTAATGCATGCTCAATATTTTTGTAAATAAACTTAGTAGGGGAAAGGAAACACACCAATATAATTATCCCTCAAAAATGCACCACCAAAGAGTAATTTGGAGCCAAGAACATGTTTTTCTTCTTGTAAGTTACTGTCCCTTTATATGGAAGATGACAGACCTCTCTTCACCAAAGTAGGTCTTCCTCTTTTGTGCCATTATATTGCCAGTCTGACTGTTGTTCATCCATCATGTGTATTGGTATTGTGATCACAATAGCTGCTCATATGGTTGAATAATTACCAGAATAGAGGAAATAGAAGCTGCCTTTATGCTAGAAGAAGACATCTTTTCCTGATGGCTGAGGGGAAAAGGACTTTGATAGACAGTAGAACATACTATGGAATGGTGGAAAGACATTGGCTAACATAGTTAGCCAAAGATGCTTCCAAAGCAAAGTGGATAGCCAAAGTCTACTGTCTCTCCTCTCCCAACATGAAGCCATATATGCACATGTAGGCTCTTTTGTTACTCTGGTTGGGTAGACAAGGACTCATTTTGATATAGTAAATTAAAGGTCAGTGTGTTTTAAATAAGGAGATCTTTTAAATTCTTAATTTCAGCCCCTGAAGCTATGGTACTTATAGCCTGCCTGGCTCCACAGACCTACCTACCTTGCTTCCTTCCTTCCTTTCTCTAGCTCCTTCCCTCCCTTCTTTTTCTTTTTCCTTTCATTCCTTCCTTTCATTCATTCAACAATTATTATTGAGAATTGATAATGTTAGAGACACTTTTTTTTTTTTATTTATTTGACAGAGAGAAACACAGCTGGAGAGGGAACACAAGCAGAGGGAATGGTAGCGGGAGAAGCAGGCTCCCTGCTGAGCAAAGAGCCCGATGCGGGGCTTGATCCCAGGACCCTGGGATCATGACCTGGGCTGAAGGCAGACACTTAACGACTGAGCCACCCAGGTGCCCCTAGAGACACTTTTCTAAGGGTGGGTGAAATTATGGGGAATAAGACAAAGTCTTCTTTCTTTTGGTTCTTATGTATTAGGGAGAGGGAATAAAAACAGATTAGTAAGCAAATAAATAATAACAGTAACTGCAAATAGTATAAGTGCTATGAAGAAATGACATTGAAGGTGATGTGATAAAGCCTGACTCAAGGTACGGGAGAAAGCTAATTTTGCCTGAATGTTCAGGGAGAACTTCTCTGAGGGTTGATGCTTAAGTTGATGTCTGAAGGACAAGAAAGAACTAACCATGCGGCGATCTGGAAAGCAAAAAACCCAGCAGAAGAAATAGCCAGAACAAAATCCCTGATGAGAAAAAGCTCAGGGTGCTAAAGGCAGAAAAAAAAAAAAAGTGATGGTAGAAACAAGGGAAGTAGGAAGCAGAAAGTGGAATAAGATGAGATTGGAGACTATGTAAGGCTTACAGTCCTTGTCTAGGGATGAGATTTTATCTAGGTGCTCAGGAAAGACTTTGGAGAGTTTCAAGCATCTGAATGGCATTATTAAACTTGAATGTAGGGATGCCTGGGAGGCTCGGTGGGTTAAACATATGTTTTTAGCTCAGGTCATGTTCTTAGGGTTGGGATCCAGCCTGGTGTCAGGCTCCCTGCTTAGTGAGAAGTCTACTTCTTCTTTCTCTGCTCCTCCCCCCAACTTGTGCTTTCTCTCTCAAATAAATAAATAAATAAATAAATAAATAAATAAATAAATAAATAAAATCTTTAAAAAATTTGAATTTAAAAAACACTAGTTTGGCTACTATACAGAGAATAATTATAGGCAGGAAAGAGTAAAAGTCAGGGAGCCAGTTCCGTGTTTTGCTCTCATATTAACTGAGATGATAGTAATGATAGCAAAGCCAATAAGAATATGACTGCATTATTACTATTATTAAAACAGAAGGGCACCTGGGTGGCTTGGTTAGTTAAGCATCTAATTCTTGGTTTCACCTCAGGTCATGATCTCAGGGTTGTGAGATCAAGCCCCATGTTGGGCTCTGTGCTGGGCATGGAGCCTGCTTAAGACTCCCTCTCTTGGGGCGCCTGGGTGGTTCAGTCGTTAAGCGTCTGCCTTTGACTCAGGTCATGATCCTAGAGTCCTGGGATCGAGCCCCACATCGGGCTCCTTCTTCAGCAGGAAGCCTGCTTCTCCCACTACCATTCCCTCTGCTTGTGTTCCCTCTCCGTTTCTCTGCCAAATAAATAAAATCTTTAAAAAAAAAAAAAAAAAGACTCCCTCTCTTTCTCTTCCTCTGCCCTTACACCCTCACCCCTCTCCTTCTCATAAACAAACAAAACAGAACAGCTCCAGAATGATTCTCCACCTCACAAATATCAGTCAGAATCCAGGTAGAAAGGTAGAAGTTTTGCATGTTATGTTTAGCATATAAACTTGGTATTTAGGCCACTATTCTCTTGTTTACCAGATGGCTGCCTCAGTTCCAGGCATCTAATATAGCTACCAATGTTTAGACAATGAAGGGACTGTCTCATAATGGTCTTCTTTTTACTGGCAGGGAGAACCCTTTCTAAACCCCTTCCTATCCCAGAGACCAGGATTGGATTACATATAAAGGAGGAATAGAATTATCATAATTGTATTAAACCTATAAACCCATTCTGGATCACTCTTTTCCCTGATCACATGGAAAGGTAAACGTCTGAACAAAATCTGGACTCACCACTGGGTGTTATACACAACTAATGAATTGTTGAACACTACATAAAAAACTAATGATGTCCATTCATCTGTTGATGGGCATCTAGGGTCTTTCCATAGTTTGGCTATTGTGGACATTGCTGCTATAAACATTCGGGTGATGGATAAAGAAGATGTGGTATATATATACACAATGGAATACTATGCAGCCCTCAAGAGAAACGAAATCTGGCCATTTGCAATGACATGGATGGAACTGGAGGGTATTATGCTAAGCGAAATAAGTCAGTCAGAGAAAGACAATTATCACATGATCTCTCTGATATGAAGAATTTGAGGGGCAGGGCGGGGGGTTGGTGGGGGTGGGGGAGAGAAATGAAACAGGAAGGGATGGGGAGGGAAACAAACCATAAGAGACTCCTAGACTCACGAAACGAACTAAGGGTAGCTGGGAGGCAGGGGGGTAGGGATAGGGTGGCTGGGTTGTGGACATTGGGGAGGGTATGTGCTGTTAAGTGCTGTGAAATGTGTAAGCCTGACGATTCACAGACATGTACGCTGGGGCAAATAATACATTATATGTTAATAAAAATTAAAAAAAAAAGTATAACACAAAAAACAAAAAAACTAATGATGTAGTATATGTTGGCTAAGTGAACATAATAAAACATAAATAAAACCTTCCTTTAAAAGACTAGAGCCAAAAAAAAAACCTCCAACAAAGAAGAAGGGATGCAATTTATAGTGTTATGCATGATTGATTTGATTACTCTGAATAACTCTGATAACGTAATTCCCCACCCCAACCCCAATCTTTGTCCATGTTACTCTATCTTTTGATAGATGAGACCTTGGGCCGTGATGCTATTCTAAAGACTTTGATCATAGTTTGAATTGAACTTTGAAAATCACTAGGAACTATAATTCATATTAGCTTTTCTTGAATTTGTCATTTATCAACTCTTTTTGACTAATGAGCTCTCTTTTAGTATTATTTGGTCTATTGGGGCCATAGATAGTGACTGGCAAATCCAGGTAACATTGTTGCTGTTTGTGGCCTGGTCCTTCTGAGACTTCAAGGAGATGGAGTCATATCATCACCTTCCTGGTCCATGTCTTTATCCTTTTTGCCATTTTCATCTTGCTCATCAGTGTGTCCATCTCTCTTTTTATATAATGGTGATTTGATAGTTCCTCTTCTGAAATCAGTGGGCATTGCTTTTCATCTGATTGCCCTCACTCTGGATTACTTTGGTTAAGGTTCTGGCCCTGAAACTTCTTCATGAAGCACTGTGCATCCTCTGTTGTCCACATTGTTGTTGCTGACCCTCCTCCACTACAGTGTTCATCCTTCTTAGCTGGAAGATGGAGATTTCTTCAGGTGTCCCCAGATAGCAACTCTGGATTCCTTTCCAAAATCAGATTGCTACTTCCATCCTGTGGGCTATCTCACTGTTCTTACAACAGAGCCAATATAGTCATTTCTTACTGAGGTTAGTCTACATTTGATTTTTGTCATTTGTTACCAGTGTTCCTGACTAAATATACTTTCCTCATATAAATTGCATTCTAGATGGGAAGAGGAAGATAAGTATAGATAAGTAAGGCTTAAAAAGTAAGACTGCCTTGTCCTATTTAATCAGCTGAGTCAGGGACAGTGCTGGGCAGAATTTTCTTGGCTGTCAGTTTAGTGTTCTTTTCACTTTCTTGAAGCCTCTGAAATTTTTTTCCCTATCCAGCCTCAGTCATTATTTAAAATCATTCAAGTCAATGTCACTAAACTCTCCCAGGAGAGGTAGGCAATGGCAAAGTCCACTCTTGTACGTAACTCCTGCAACTCTAGTGTCATGCTTTATTGAGTTTCCACCAGAAATGCCTTTTAGTTGGACACTGACTTCATGTACAAATCAGGTAGGTAGGTAGCTACCCAGATGGAGTGATTTGAGAAGAAATAATAAGACCTTTTGGCTTTTCGTCTCTCTGTAAGCAGCTGAAGTTACAACATCCCTAAAGGTAGCAAAACCCAATTGTCATCAGGAGAAGGGATGAAGGACTCCCCCTCCTCATCTCCTTACCTTTCCCTTCTCTTTCCCCTTTCCCTCTGAGAAAACAGCCAGTTTAGTACCAGCTTCTCAAAGGAATAAGCTGACCTCTGAAGCATGTGAAGGGGGATGGGAGGCTCTAAGATAAACACAGACCATCTTCCCAGAGTGATACTTTCACTAGTAAATTTGGACAGAAACTTATTTTAATATTTAAGAAAAACCCTCATATAAAATAATAGAGTAGGCATGTGAAATTTACAGAAATTTGTAAGCTAAAACATGAGGCTTAAACTCAGCAGCAACTCTGGCGTCTGCCCATTCACCCTGATGCATGATTTCCCTTGTCCTAAGGGACATTAGGGATACTTTGATAGAAAAGTTAGTTGCAGGGCACCAGTATATTAAAAAGGGTATGGATGTGGAGTAGGAAAGGCTGGGTTCAAACTTACTTCCTCCTCTTTTTAGATCTATGTCCTTGGGAAAACTGTTAAAGCTCCTGGAGTCATCATTTCCTTAGCTATAGAATCAGGACAATAACCCCTCCTCACAGAGTTGTGGGCTTCAATGAAATGAGGTCTCAGGGGTGCCTGGCTCACAGTAGGCCTATTCTAAATGGTACTTTTCTGCTCTACTTACACTATGAGTTGAAATCTGCTTCCAGAAAACTGTCTTATTGCTCTCAGTTTTGTCTTCTGGGGCCTCAGGAGTAAGGAAATCCATCTTTTTTCTTCCTCCATTACAATCCTTCAGTCATATTTTAAAAATTGTAGTAAAATATGCGTAACATAAACTTACATTCTAACCATTTTAAAGTGCAAAATTTGGTGGCTTTTAGTACCTTCACAATGATGCGCAACTATCACTTCTATTCTAGTTCCAGAACTTTCTCATTACCTCAGATGGAAACCTGACACCCATTAAGCAGTCCATCCCCATTCTCCTTTCCCCCCAGGTCCTGACAATCTATAACCTGCTTTTGGTCTCTGTGGATTTATCTATTATGGATAATTCATATAAATGGAATCACACAATACCTGGCCTTTCATGTCTGGCTTCTGTTTTCTTGGAGCTCAGGGCAATGAAGAGGCCAAAGGGAACTCAGGTGAAGGGAAGGCAGGCATCACATTTAGGGATTGGGAAGGGCAGGAGAAGCATATTTTGCCTCACCCTGCAGCCCCAGGCCCCACTCTGACACCTGGTAGTCAGAGTCCTGCCATGTTGCTGCAGACCATAGGCCTGGCATGGGCATCTGCCCCAGTCATCTGAATGTTGAGTCTGAGGCCAGGCACACTGTCAGATCCAAGGTTGGCTTGGGCAGCAGGTGCTTGGGAAGCAATCTTTCAAGCTTACCAAATCCAGCTGGATGCCATGCGTTGTTTATCCTTATATGGCACAACTGAGGCTCGTTGTAGGAGCAGCACTCGACCAAGCATTCATAGGAAAGGCAAACCAGACTGGCCCAGCCATGGCCTTTGGAAAGGCAGAAAGGCCACTCATGTGTGCAACCAGCAGAGCTGCATGGGCAATTAAATCACTCCCAAGGAAAATCTTGTTTGAGCACTAAAGGTCATGGCCATGATTTGTCTGTGATTCTTTGTCAATACGTTTTTCTAACCAAGTACCACATAAAGAGTCCATTATATGGGCTTCGGTGTTGCCTGCACACCCAGGGATGGGAACGGAAAAAATCTGTGGGCAGGCCCTGTTAAACGCACCATTTAACACCACACAATTGCTCTCGTTCTCAAGTCTGCCTTTTGTTTACTCAAGTCCTAATTCATGTGTGTGGGGGAAATTAGTGTAACTAGAAGTTTAGGGTCTCATAAAAGGCTTTAACTAGTTTCACAAAGATATTCACAGATGGCTGCACAGTAAACATTGAAAAGGCCCAGCACTGGGTGACAAGCTTGGGGGATGGAGCCCTGAAACATGTTTGTGTTTTGCTTTAATGGTTCCAAGTTGGTTACAGTAAATCACTGCAGTAGACACAGAGATTTCTGCTTCTCCCCTGGATCCTTCCCTGTCCTTTCTCACAAAGGGGACCCAGAGAAATCACTGCATCAAGCTAGGGCTTAAAACTTGAGAGCTGTGAGCATTTTCAGTCTCTTTTAGGAAGCTGATGTTGGAATATAGCTCAAGCAATCTGGGCATCTGTGGGAGTGGGAATGCCTCTGAATTACACGGGCTTGACTATGGCAACCTCAACCCCACAGAAAGAAAGGGGAATTGTCAGTTGCTCAGGAAGCAGCTCAAATAGAGAAGCATCTTCCCCTATGGAAACTCTAGCTCAAATCCCACCTACTCCATGAAGCCCTAAATAATTTAGAAGCTTTATTTTTCTCCAAGTAAAGTAAGACTAGGGCAGGTATGTGGCAGCTTAATGTTAGCATTAGAGACCTAAGTCCCTTTGTTCTCTCTGTTTACCCATTCCTTAGTATGGTGTTCCTGTTTTAGCTGGGGCTACAGCTGTTGATTTTATTTTATTTTATTTATTTTATTTTATTATTTTGAAAAGATTTATTTATATTTGAGAGAGACAGAGCATGCACAAGCAGGGGAAGGAGAAGAAGGAGAGGGAGAGAGAATCCTCAAGCAGACTCCCCACTGTGAGGCCTAACACAGGGCTCAATCCCAAGACCATGAGATCATGATCTGAGCTGAAATCAAACTGGCTGACTGAGCCACCCAGGCACCACTACATTTGTTGCATTTGGTGTAAGAAATGAAAATATATACTTTAATTTTCTCTTTTACATGAATGAAGTCTGGAGGCAGTAAAATCCAGTTTGGTAATTCCTTGGTGTCTTCAGAGACCAAAATACAACCTGTCTAACCTTCTTCTAGGTTTTCAATCTGCTGTGTCCAGGGTAGGGTCCTCATACACAGGGTCTAAGATATCTGTCTCAGCCATTAGATTTGAGTTCCAGGCAACACAATGGGAGAAGGATGAGGGTACATCCTTAACAAGGTTAAGAACAAAAAAAGGGTCCAGAATTTGAAGGCTGGGGCAATGAGGGTGAATGAAGCCTAGTAGTAGAGATCAAGCTAGGATGAAGTGGCCATTTATTGATTTATTCTAAAATATATGTAGAAGAATGAGCTCACAATTTGGAGCCAGGGTTCATATCTTCCTTGGTCATGAATGTGACCTCTGGTCTCAATTTCCTCATTTATGCAACAAAAGGGTTAGACTTTTGAGAAAGCAGATTCATGGGTTCCCTCAGTTCAGGAATAGGGAGGTTTTAAGATAAACCAAAGTGGCTAACTGGCAGGTTAGGAGTGCACTGAAAGGATTTGTCCAGAAGGAAAATGCTGAGTGGAAGCTAAGACATGAAACAGAGAAGCTGAGGGCCAAAAAAGCAAGACAAATAGCATGTGGAGCTGGAGATGGTGGGCTGCAGAGGAGATGGGAGAAATATATTTGGAGTTGAGGTAGCTAGCAGTCAAAATAACCAAGGGTTGAATGAGCTATGTAAGTAGTAATTCAACGCAGTTGGCCTATTCTCCCAACATCCCTCTTTTGTCTAAACTTTGTGGGTCTGGGAGAAGTCCCTGAAGGGGTGGAGCCTCTCAAGATAAGACTAACTGGTGTTCACATCTCTTACAGTTCTTAAACTCTGCTATTCTAAGTTAAATGAAGGGGTGATAGAAATCCCAAGGAAACATAAGTTAGCCTGGGAGCTCCTGGTTCCTATCTGTCTAGTCCTACCTGATCTTGGGTTGGGGCACAGACTTCACTCACTGACTCTGGAGTAGGAGCAAACTATCTGGTTTCAAGGTATACAATGAAAAAAAAAATCTCTGTCAGGGGACTTTGTTGTGTTCTTCTGTATTTTAAGAGCATGAGCCTTGTGTGGTGTTTCTCTCTGGGTTTAAGGAAAGGAGATTGGGAGGGAATAAGCAATGGCAAAGATACCTTGTGGAAAAGTTTAAGTAATGGATTTAGACTTCCATGCAGGCAAATATCTTTGCTGGGAAAGACAGATGATTTTTTTTTATACTTCCTGAGGATACCAAGAATTTTTCAGATACTCTCAAGTAAGTGGCAGAGGTCATCCTTCCAGATAGTTTCTTCAGCTGTAAAACTCTCCAGAAATCACTGTGCTCTTTATCCAAATTCTCAGTAACTACCCTGCATAGAATATACACTAATTCTTGACACTCTTGCCTTTGATTTGATTGGTGGCATGTGTAATAGAGAGGGAGGAGCAGATAAGACTGAAGGCTGTATTTCCTGCAAGAAACAAGTCCAGCCTCTTGGGTAATGGGGGGGAAGATGGGAAGAGAAGGCTTCTGAAGGGATCACAGGTCAGTACACCCTGCTGAGCTGAACTGAAGTCAGCTTGGCTGAAGGGAATTTTCTGGTATGATGAGAAAAACTGAGGGTAGTGTAGTGTTTCAGACAAAATGAAAGGATATTTTTATTTGTTTTTCTCTTGTATGTCTTTTGACTATAAAAAATGGAATCAGGATGTGCTTTGGCAGTTAGACATTTCTATATTTCCAGGTGAACTCAAATAATTTATTAGAATCTATTCACAGCAAGTAGAGCAAAACACCATTTTTTTTGTGTTAGGAGAAGCTCTCTTGTTGATAAGGTAAATAGCAAATGAGTCAAAGGACCCTGAAAAATAATATTTTTGAATGATTGCGATAATATCTTGAAGGTTAAATCATTAAATGTTAATGATTTAAGGAATACTAATCTCACCCAAATTATAGTTTAAAATGTAGGGAAGCAATAACATAGATTTCCCATAATCTGCGAAGCTTAAAATAGAGTTTGAGAAAAACATAGCAACCTACAATTTTGACAACATTTTCTTTAATGAAGAAAAACCAAAGAACAGTTTGAGGGATATCTTCCATGGCACATTCCCAGGTATTACAGTGTATACTGGTTATTTTCTTTAAGGCTGTAAGGAAGACACATGAATAAATGAGTGAATCAAAGGTGATCTTTGTTTTCAAGAAGGCAAGATATATAAAGAAAAATAGAACACACGGCTGCCTAAGATAAATGCTAAACGACAAGCTTTGGTTCTGTTCAGAGCTTCACCATCTGCCTGATAACCCTAGAATGGAAACTTAAGGTCATTTTTAACCTCACCTTTCCCCTTGTCCCTCCACATGTGCTCCCAATTCTTGACCTTTTTATCGTGCTGATTCCTCTCCCTGGAATTCCATTTGCCATGTCCTTCCAATCCCTTAAAGCCAAGGTAAATGCCAACTCCAGCATGGAGGCCTGCTGATGTCCTCAGTAAAAAGTAACTTCTGGGGCTTAAACCTACTTGCAAAATTCTGGTGCTCTAGGGTAGACTACATGGTGGCTCTCTTTTGTCTGAGCTAGAGGAAGGAAGAAGCCAGAGAGGTTTTACTTTTTGTGTGTAAGATCAAGAGCTGAACTAACTCATTTGACCTTCCAGCAGAGGCATTTTCAGGCCTGTTGTTGATACCTTCATATCTCAATTGCTTGGTAGGAAGAGTAAGTGGTGAACATGCATCTCCTCAGAAGAGTCCTGGGTCTCTGGGAGGCTGGAGGGAGAGACAGAGAGAAAGACAGAGAGACAGAAGGACTGGGATGAGCTCTTTCCTGGCAGGAACATGCCCAAACATCCCACTTCTCCATCTTCATGACAGTAACAAATGTGGTTGGAATCATTTAATTCTTGTGACCTTTGGGTCTCTCCCACTCAGTCATTGGCTAACTTTGCCTTAGAGCTGGCACAGATAAGAACCTCAAAAAGAGCAAAAAAGCAGTACTTGGTTTTCTAAAACTCATGACAAAGGTAAGAGCCATGAGAGGTGGAAGTGAGAGAAAGCTTTAGAGTTCAGTGTGCCAGAAATGAGAGGCAGTGGAGATGGGCCAGCTTCATCCACCCATCGAGGCTGAAGAAGCATCCTGGGCAGGAGGTACACAGTTGTAGGGTAGTTGGGTTTTGGGCAATGACCAAGGAAACTACACTTCAGTGGAGGACCCAGGACAGAGAGGATCTGTGTCTCTCTTCTTAGGAAAGCCCAGGAAGATGTTAAGCCTTGCAGTTCTCTTGCACCATCCAGTGTGGTGTATAGTGTGTCTTTCTGAAAAGAGAAACTAAAATGGCTCACTGCCTTTCCCACAGCCACAGGGTGGCATGGGAGAACATCTGGAAGCTCCTCCTTGCAGTGTTGCCTTAAGAAGGCCTCTCACCTATGTGAGCAGAGACCAGTGGGCCAGAAGAGGACTCAGATGTGGTGACTACACAGGGAGCTTTGATAGCTCCAGGAATGCTAGGGAAGACAGACACAGGCAACCAGGACTGGGGCTGATGTACAATCATCCTAGGGGATGTGAGGTGCAAAGGTGATGGTGACTACAGATGAGTCCTCCTTATCAAAGGAGCTCTAAAAGACTCAGTGTGACATAGATAAAGCTCTCTAGACAAAGCCATAGAAAGAAGCTCTGAAAAAAAAAAAAAAAAGAAAGAAGCTCTGGTTTGCCTGAGTTTACCCTGTCTAAGTGAAGCTTCTGTTACCAACAGGAAGGAGGGTTTGAGATAGAAACATAAAAATAAAGATCCATTTGCTCATCTCAGTTTGAGGCCAAAGTAATTCTTATGTACTATACAAAGTCTAGTAAGAGATACCATATCTTTGAGTGTTGTAAGTTATTGGCAGAATAAAGTGTCCCACATATTAGTCCAACTGCTAATAAAGTACCCTTAAGTCTGATTTGCTGTAGATTCTCTTTGGAGGTGAGCTGGGTGGCAGGGTGGAAAGGAGACTTGAGCTTCCACTAGGGGCCACCAGACACCACAAAGCAGTAGACCCAGCTGTCCAGTGCAATGTTAAACACTTCTGTAGAGCTCCTATAGTCCACAAAGCAGAAAAAAAGTGTCGTATTGAGTTCCAGTCTAAACTTGCCCCGTGCTTATACTTGCATTGATATTTTGGTGTGAGATTAGGAGGGCCTTTGCTTTTAGAGAGCTTTGGTGAAAGATTCTCCTTGCAAGGAGCAAATGCTTCAATTTTAAGAACTGTTTGTTTGTTTTTACAAATTGTTCTTTCTTTACAGAGAAGCTAATAATTTAAATATTGGCACAGTTTCCAATTTCTTCAGAGATAGGAGATGGCTGGGTTCTCCTTGGGTGATCAGCAGGAATACATTTTCATTGGACTCCTAACTGACTGTACTGAACTCTGATCTATCACAAATTCTAGAATTAGGGAACTGCCAGGAAAATGCTTTACCTTTGCGTGTTTCTGAGACATGGTAACACTTTAAAAGCTGTCTCTTCAGCACTTGGGGATCTAATCAATTGGCTATCTCAGTTTTGCTCTTTAGATATGGGTTCCAAGTTGCAGATGTTAGATGCAATGGAAGTAATGAACAGCTTGGAAATACTCTCTTGACCTATTGAAGCTAGCAGTCAGCATCCTTTTTGTAGCAGACCCAGCCAGGCCTGACACTCTCCTCAACACTTATCTAATCTTAAAACTAGGTTAAAATCCTTCGGATTTAGTAGATCCCCACTGACTCCTAAATCCTCGGCATGGCATTTGAGGACTGTCTTTGTCTGACTTTTCCTTGATGTCAGCTCTTACCTCGAATCCCCTCCTCGTTGTTCATGGAACACACCAGCATTTTTCACACTTTTGTGTGTCTGTGTATACTGGTGCCCAGAATATCCTCTCCCTTTGACCATCTGGTGAATAATCACTTGTGTTTCAACACTTACCCTTCTCTGAATCCTTTCTTGAACTTCTAAGATATCTTAACTCTATATCCCTCACACCTATGCTGTACTTGTTTTATAGCCTCTTTAGTGCTTTTTTGGGAGGAATTTAGTCACATGGCTGTCACTCCTAGATTGTAAGGACTTTGAAGGCAAGGACTTTGTCCCAGTTAGCTCTGTTCCTAATGTCTGGTGTCTAGTAGACCCTCAGGAAATCTTTATTGAATAAATTAAATCTGCTTTGATTTCTTGCAAAAATCTTGTTTAACAATGGGGACTGGAAGCTCTTTTCCAGTTGGCTGGATGTAGTGTTGAGAAGAAAGATTCCAGCTCAGAATTGGGAAGAATAGGGTGCTATCTAATCCTGACTTCAGGTCTGAGGGACCACTGAATCAGAGAAGTATTTCATAAAGCAAAGAATTCAACAACCAAAACCAGGTAAAGGATTACACTGCAATTTATTATGTATGTTCTCTTTTATGAGAGTTTATTGCATTAGGGATTTAGTTGACCAAGACCATACTCTCATCTGAGAAGCTCCGAAGAAGCTCTCAAAATTTACTCTTAGAGAAGCCTTGCTTAAAGGGCAGCTTCTAAGAAAACTATGACATAGAGGAAATCTGTCTTTACTCAGTAATTTTCCCTCCTCTCTGGTGTTCCCTCTGGTCTCAGATTGTAACTAAGAGATTCAGAGTGCCCCTTTCACCTATTTTTTAACATATATACCAGAAATACTGTTCTCAATATTTAAAAAAATTATTCAAGTATAATTAACATACAGTGTTATATAAGTTTCAGGTATACAGTACAATGATTCAAGAATTCAATAGATTTCTCAGTGACCATCAAGGTAAGCATAGTCTTAATACCTTTATTTCCCCCATCTCCTCACCTATCTCTCCTTTGGCAACCACCAGTTTGTTTTCTATTTTTCATCTGTTTCTTTTTTTTCTTTGTTCATTTGTTTTGTTTCTTAAATTACACATGTCAGTGAAATCATATGTTGTCTTTCTCTAATTGATTTATTTCATTTAGTATTATACCCTCTCAGTCAATTCATGTTGTTGCAAGTAGCAAGATTTCATTCCTTTTTTATGGCTGAGTAATATTCCAGTGTGTGTGTGTGTGTGTGTGTGTGTGTGTGTGTGTGTGTACCACATCTTCTTTATTCATTCATTTATTGATGGGCACTAGGGCTGCTTCCATATCTTGGCTACTGTGAAGAGTGCTGTACAAACATAAGGATGCATGTATCTTTTCAAGTTCCCTTTCACCAACTGTTCTTTCACCAACCTTTGATTATTAATATGCTTCACAGTGTGGTTACATGTTTGTTACAAACAAACATGTTTGTTAACAAACATGTTTTTGTTACAAACAAACATGTTTGTTAACAAACATGTTTTTGTTACAAACAAACATGTTTGTTAACAAACATGTTTTTGTTACAAACAAACATGTTTGTTAACAAACATGTTTTTGTTACAAACAAACATGTTAACAAACATGTTAATTACATGTTTGTGTGGTTTTAGCTCTAATGAGACCCTGGGCTTCTGGAGGTCAGGAAAGTGTATTCTATTTACCTTTATACCCTGGGATCTAACTAGTGCTACAATGGTCAGCACTTGATAAATGTTAGTTGAATGAAAGCATAAATAAAAAGTGTATAGAATTCCTACCTTCTACTATGTTTTTGAGATTTCCTTTAAGAGAGGAGCACACATTTTCCTGAAAGGACAATGTTTCTATAATTTTTAGACTAAATAGATGCACACAAGGTTATCCTGGTTATGTAGTGGAACCAGAAGAGTACATATCCTCAGTTGTTGGAGTACTTGATAGTTTAAAGCAGTTTTTTCTTATTTTACCTTTCTAATGATAACATGTGAGATGAATGTTACTCTTAAAGTTTACCAATGAGAAAACTGGTGTTCAGAGAGGTTAGTGATACCCCAGAGTTGCACAGCCAGCAATTTCCTGAGTCAGATCTAGAACTCCAGTCAAGTTCTTTTGAAGATAACTCGAGTTTTTTTGAAGATAACTTTTGAAGATTTCAGTCAGTCTTTTGAAGATAACTCAATGTTCTTTTCACTATTATACATAGCCTTTCCAGCTTGGTCACCTCTCGACCTAGTGAAGTTTCTGATGGTAAAATGATGCTAATTTTGGATGCAAACTTAATTGAAATGTCTTAAAATATGAGGCTAGTGTTAGTGTTTTCCATTGTTCTAAAAATTATGCAGTAAGCCATTGAAAAAGGTATGCCTGTATATCAGACATTATGTTAAAAGCACACATACTGCAAAACAGAATCACTGCTGGTACAGTATATGCACAATATGTTATATACTCTAATCATTTCACTTAAGCCAACATATGAGCAATAGAAAAATTCAGTAACTGAAGGTATCTGCAGCCTCTTCAATTTGTGTATTTACTCTATCCACAGTATTAGGCAAATATGAAGCTTAATCATATCTGTGCAGTATTTCACAATGAAATGCTTGGGCAAATTGTAAACCCAATGCTTGTTATGCAGTAAATTCGAAAATTTGATTTTTTATAACCTTGGACATTGTTAGATTCTCCACACAGTGCTTCTAAATCCATTTGCTTTATGTTTTTCATATATCTGAAAAGATAAGTATATGCAAAATTGGATATTTTCCAAGCAATGTGCCTTTCATTTGTAGTTCCTGAAGAGCTCAGCTATATGCAGTAATGTATTTATGTTTTAGAATGCTGACTATGGAATAAAGTACTATACTTAAATATACAATGCCTCTACCAACATGCCCCAAATATTTGGATAAATGTGGTTATGATTTTTATATAATTTATTTTGTTCTGTCAAATCAATACTCATAACTCTCACTTTGTATTTTAGAAATTTGAAAACATATCTTATTTCTAACACTAGAATATGGGTTCCTTGAGGGTGACATCCATAACACTCAGTATTGTGTTTAGCTACCAGTAGAAGAAAGCTTTACTAAGGTACTGAAATGAATAGGAGTTGAATGACATCGTAGAATAAGAAGTCCAGAGGCAGGCAGCTGTTGGGGTTGGTTTGGTGGCTTAATGATATCAGAATAAATTTTGTTGCAGTTCTCTATTGTTTTCCTCATGCTTGAGGCCTCATGTTGCCTCATGGTTGCAAAAGGGTTGCTGTCCCTCCAGTCACTGAGTCAACAGTAGGGGCAGGAAAGAAGAGGAAGGCAGTGGCAGTTATTTCTATCCCTCTTGCTTCTCAGAAACCTGCTGGTAGACTTTTGGCTTACTGTCTTTTTGGCCAGAGGCATGACTTGGCCAGACAACTATAATAAAGCCTGGGAAAATGGGTATTTAACTCTACTAGCTCTTAGGAGGCAAATAGACAAGGCAGGAGTAGTTGGGAGCAGTCATTGGCTCAGCCTGACAGCACTATTTGCCACAGGGTTCTTTTTCATTTCCCTGAATCTCCTGTAGTCCTAACACAGTGCATAGATATTTCAAATGGATAAAATCTCTTCAGTATAATCCAATTTATAAATTATTGCATTAGCCTTGCTAAGGTAGATTTTCAATTTAGTGCCGGTGATGTACTAGTAACACTCCACAGGCTCTGAATTATTTAGTCCTCAGAACAATCCCCATTTTACAGATGAGAAAACTGGAGCTCATGTGGATTAAGATGCTTAAGGTTGCAGCTAGTGAATTGAAAAGTGTTTTTAAACACAGATCTGTCTCCACTCTATTACCTTGGCTATTAAATAATTCAAATCACTTTGATATGAAGATCATTCTAGTAGACTGGTACAGTCTTGATATTCCTTTTAATTGTGAAATGGAAGTTCTGACTCAATACTGTCAATGTTCTTTTGTGATAATATTTTGTTTTTCATTATGGGCTGTGACATCATTAGGTAGACAGTTGTTTTTGCAGTTTTTGAAACAGTATGTCTGTTTAAGCAAAGGTTAATTGGGGGGTCCCTCTGGTGGTTGAGTGAGAGGTAAAGCTTGTGCCAACCTCTGCTATGTCTAGGAATAGAGACAGCATATCATACTTTGGATTTGACTTTCTTTGTTCAGGTAAGAATCATTTGCAGGGGGCTTCATAGCTAGGCAAACTGAAGATGAGGAAATACTCTTTGCTTAAGGAGGGTACAAGGACCTTTTGTACCTCCATTTGGACTGCCAGGTATGCAGAGCTGATCACTGGGGAGAATTTGCTTGAGTCCAGAGTCTTCAGGAAGGAGGGGCTAAGAACTTAACTCCTGCATCCTGAGATTCACATTAAGGAAACTAATTGGTTCCACTGATAGAAGACGCTAAGGGATCAAAAAGAACCCCACCAAGGGAAGTCTGAGATAGTGAGCAGAACTGATGCAGCACGTGGCAGATTCAGAAGGCCTTAGGTAGGGTGTTCCAATCTGGGGAACAGGAGGGAATAAATAAGCATAGACTAGGGCACTAGGCATCAGCATAGCATGCAAAGCCTTGATAGAACTGGCTGAACTCATTCTCCTCTGTAACATCCTGAAGCTGTTGGAGACAACAGCAGAAGTGGATTATTAAACTTTTCAGTACTCTGATGGCATGGGATTTGATCAAGACAACTCCTCTGGGGACTGAGTGAGCCCAGGCACTCTAGGGTGGGCTATGAGAATCCAAAAAGGATATCCCAATTTGCAGCTCCAAAGGGCTAATATCAGGTCTGGAATCATGCTTAGCAGAAATGAATGACTATATTTTATGGGAAGTACCTAGGTTATACCATCTTCATTTCTGTCTTGTCTATCTATATCAGGAATCACTCATTAAAGAGATGTCTTCACTACGAAGGTTATAGAAGAATCACCTGGGTGTCAGAAAGAACTTCAAATGACTAGATTGATAGGAAAAAAGGATTGGAGAGCTGGTAGCAGAGATTAACAGGACAAACTATACAATTCATTTATGAATAGGTAATATTATCATATCTTCAAATCTAAAAGTTTGGAAGTATATAATAAAAATGATTTCAGTGCTGTCCCCATGCACTCAGTTTTCTGCCTTAGAGAAAACCAAGGTCATGAAGCCCTGCCCTTACATACTTCTTGAGAGATATTCTATGTAAAAATGTGTGTTTATGTATGTGTGTGGAGCTGCACCTTTTTACAAAACTAGTTTTATAGCATATGTACCCGTTTGCATCTTGCTTTTTTTTTTTTAAAGAAACTCGACAATATGATTTGGAGATCATTTCCTATTAATACAGAGAAAGAGTTTCCATTTGTTTTTCTTATTTTAGAGCTGCTTACATCCCATTGCTGGATACACCATACTTTTTTTTCTCCCAAATATGTTTATTTTATTTTTTCAGTGTTCTAAGATTAATTGTTCATGCACCACACCCAGTGCTCCACGCAATACACGCCCTCCTCAATACCCACCACTAGGCTCGCCCAACCCTCTACCCCCTCCTCTCCAAAACCTTCAGTTTGTTTCTCAGAGTCCACAGTCTCTCATGGTTCATCTCCCCTTCTGATTTCCCCCATTCCCTTCTTTTCACAATGCCCTCCATGTTTTTCTTTATGCTCAGCATGTGAGACCATAAGATAATTTGGCCCTCTCTGCTTGACTTATTTCGTTTCACATAATTTCTTCCAGTCCCGTCCATGTTGATACAAAAGTTGGATATTCATCCTTTCTGATGGAGGAATAAAATTCCATTGTATATATGGACCATATCTTCTTTATCCATTCATCTGTTGAAGGGCATCTTGGTTCTTTCCACAGTTTGGCGATTGTGGCCATTACTGCTATGAACATTGAGGTACATGTGGCCCTTCTTTGTAATGCATCTGCTTCTTTGGGGAACATACCCAGTAGTGCAATTGCAGGGTCATAGGGTAGCTCTATTTTTAGTTTCTTGAGGAATCTCCACATTGTTTTCCAAAGTGGCTGCACCAGCTTGCAATCCCACCAACAGTGTAAGAGGGTTCCCCTTTCTCCACACCCTCTCCAACATTTGTTGTTTACTGTCCTGTTGATTTTGGCCATTCTAACTGGTGTAAGGTGGTATATC
>CM053615.1:25414361-25432501 GCA_028646535.1 Procyon lotor
GAGAGAAACACAGCGAGAGAGGGAACACAAGCAGAGGGAGTGGTAGCGGGAGAAGCAGGCTTCCTGCAGAGCAAGGAGCCCGATGCGGGGCTCGATCCCAGGACTCTGGGATCATGACCTGAGCCGAAGGCAGACGCTTAACGACTGAGCCACCCAGGCGCCCCTACACTGCCTTCTTGACAAAGGATCCCAATTTTAGTAATCAGGGAGACTCTTTATATCATGAATACTTTGTATGGTTCTGTATCATCATCATCATCATCATCATCATCATCATCATCATCATCATTATTAAAGTTGGGATATTTAGTGTTTTGCTCTTTTTTCCCCCCTTTGGCTGGAAGGGAACATGCAGCCTGGGAATTTAGGCCAAGAAACCTGAGTCATAATAATTACCATTTCCAGGCTGCAGTGCTGTGTTTTCTATTAAGCCTGTAAAGCAATTAGCAATGTTTTATAACAGCTGTGAGAATTGTTGCTTGACCTCGTCTGATTATAGTTCTGACACTTTTAAGAACAAATTGGTAAACAGTATTGGCTTCAGAGGCCCTTTCAGAGTTTGTAGGATAGGAGCTTGCCTGTGGGGAAGAAGAGTCTTTGTCAGAAATGGGCTCAGAGGTGGTCCGGGTTGGAGAACAAATGATCCAAGAAAAATGTTGTCTTGTTAGCATGCAAGAACAGCTGGTTTCCTTGGGCTGAGACTCAAAGGCAAAGCCCATGTCAGCATTTGACAAACCTAAAAACATACTAGCCAGGCAGGTCCAAGGAAGAACAAAAGACAGCCTTCTTATTTCTAGAAATAAATTGAGAAAATAATTACAGGTGGAGGAAGGACCATAACATAGCTCTTCAGTTTTCAATGAGTCGATTGAAATTTCATTCTTTACAAGGAGTCCTTTGAGTGCCTTTGCTGTCCCACCAAAGTGGACTTCTGATTCCAACATGGGCCTGTTCTGATATGCAGAGAAGGGTCCAAATGTGGGATAGTGGCAGGCTGTGAGGGATGGCTGGGGAGCCAACCGGAACTGGGGATGAATCCAAAATTTCCTGTGATTTGTCCATGGATAAGTCATTTAACTTCTCTAAGCTTTAAATTCATCATCTATACAATGAGAACCATTTTTCAAATACCAGCCAGAGAATATGAGGTAGTAAGGAGGAAAAAATGGCAGATTAAACAAGGGGTTAGCAAACTACATCCCATGGGCCAAAAACAGCATACTGTTTATTTTTATAAATCAAGTTGTATTGGAATATAGCCATGCCCATTAATGATAGTCTGTAACTATTTTTACAATGCAAAGGCAGAGTTCAGTAGTTGTGGCAGAGAACTATATGGCCATAAAAGTAAAAAAATGTTTACTATATGGCTCTTTACAGAGGTCTATTAACCTCTGGACTAGACCATTTAGAATCCTTACCTACAAGGCTAATTTGACAAGCACAATCTTTGAGGTGATTGTATCAGAGGTTTCAAGCACAATGTTATACTGATATTTACACTTGGTAGTAAGATGTATCCCACATAATTTGTTACTTGTAATATCTAAAGTAATAAAATTTGTAAATAATTTTCTTGTTTGATAAACAGAGCAAGTGCAAAATGATTTAGGCAATAGTGTTACTCTCACTTTCATTCTAACATAGTTTTTTGAGAGAAAAAAAGAAGGGGCCCTGCAAGTACTGTTGTAGATATCAACACATCTCTAGCTGTGCCAAGGGAGTGTGTAGCTTGTCATTCCACATATTTATTAGGTATCAGAATTCTTTCTGCTGCAGGTAAGACAATGCCCAGATAAAAGTGAGTTAAGCAACAGATCTATATAATTCCACTTGACAGTTATCTCACAGGTGGATGGTTCTAGGACTTGATCAAATATAGCAAAGTTATTGATGCAATGTCTTCAACACTCCTAGACTTCTCATCCCATCCTGTGATGTTTGCACATGCTTACCTAATAATGTTGAAGGCAGGAAGAAGGGAACAGGCAGAAACGGAGTTTGCTCTTCCCTAATCTACCATTTTAGTGAAAAAAAAAAAATGTTTTTGCAGATACCCAGGAAGACTTCTCTTTGCTCTATTGGCTAGAACAGAGTCCTATGCCTAGCTCCTAGAGCAATGCTTACACATGGAAAGATGACTGCTACTACTTGATTAAACTCTTCATGATTCTTCCCCTAAAACAGAACGCACTGCTGACCTAACAAGGGAAAAAGAGGGGAAAATGCTGCAAAGGCAATTAGTGCCTCCATATGTGGTAGCTTGAGAAGTGTTTTTAAAGATATTTACCTTGGTAGATTGTGAAAGAAATATCACAAACTTTTGGAAAATGTGTTTTTCTAAGAACACAGCAAATCCTTTTTAAGGATCCCCAAACTTAGGTCATTCTAAATCACCAGCTCAAAAAATACATTAGAGCCCGAAGTGTGCTCTCTGAAGCAATAGTCCCTATGGCAAAATATTCTACGGCAAATAGATTTGGGAAATACTGAATGCTCTATCTTCACAATGTAAATTTCTCTAATGCAAGTTAGTATAGCAAAGTCTCTGAGAAGCCCTGCAATAAAGAACATGTTTAGTTTGTGTCTGACTTACATATTTTTACATATTTAAAGGGTTTTTTAAGGCCTTATGGGAATGGGAATTCCAGAAAACTGACCTGAGTTATTATCCCTAAAGATGAAGCAGGTGAGTATATTTTTGACAAATGAAGATGGAATCCATCCATTTACCTCGAAGTGCCTGAGAGATTTTTCCCCTTCAATGACTACACACCTGGGTCCCAAACTTCCTCTGCAGCATCTTCTCTGAAAATGGTCCTAAAAAAGACAGCACATAACAATTTCAAGCATACCATTAAACTTGACCCATACCTGGGAGTTTTAGACAGTAGATTGAACATATTAGAGGTAGAATACAAACACAAATACAATTGTATACTAGTTTTGCACAGGTCTTAAAGCATATACTCTTCTTCCCTTGTTGGTTTAAAGGTCTCTCCTCTAAACTATGGGTTAAGATTAGAGGTTGATGGTGATGGTTTAAGTCCCTCTTCTCTAAGACCCCTGTTCTGAGTTCAAATAAATTCCACTCTTTTGTCCTGGATTTAGCTGTTTCTTCAGTGATCTGCCTCACCCCACCCCACATTTGTTTTCCCCTCCCTTCATATGCTTACCAGAAATAATATGAGATTTGGAATTAAATAAACCTTGGCTCAAATCCTGCTTTCCTATATCCTAGCTATGTTACCTCTCTGAGCTTTAAGCCACTCATCTATAACAAGCAGATAATACTTATCTCAAGGTACTGTTTTGAGAATTATATGGTAAACATATGTAAATTGCCTATCATCAGTTTGGAACTAAAGTAGGTACAGAATAAATGTCGATTGCTTTCCCTTATTTGGATTATAGCTGTGAAGAATAATAGCAAACATTTACTGAATGTTTATGGTTTGTCATGCACTGTGTTAAATGTGCTATATTAATTATCTTATCTAATCCTCATAAGAATCCTATGAAGTAGATGTTATTATTATCTCCATGTTATATGTGAATTTACTGAGGTTTGTACTGAGAGCGTACATGACTGACCAATATATCACCAGGTAAGAATTCTAAAACAGATCTATTGAACCCTATGTCTATGATCTTACTCCCTGAGCCACAGTGGCAAAAACCATAAGCTGCCCATGAAAACCTATTCTTCCCTTCTTCCGTAGTACCTGGACTTCATCTGAGCCCCTGCTGGACTTCATTTCCCTTCCCCCTCCCCTTACAAATGCAGGCCAAATGGCTCAGTTGTCTCCAATGGAATGTGAAAAGTCATGTGTGTTCCTCCTGGACTAGAGTTTCCAAGTGAGCAGGAAGACGTCTCACATTCCTGCTATTTTCACTATGTGGTTGCAGGTGATGACCAAGTAAGTGCCAGGGGATGGATAGCAGGGCCACAAGAAGTAAGGACTCTGGGTCTCTGAATTGCTGAATGGAGAGGAGCTCTTTGCCTACTCGAACATCTACTTGGCCTTTTACATGAGCAAGAAATAAGCTTCTATTTTGCCTGGGCCAATTCGTGTTGGCATCTATTTGTTGACCAGTTTAGTCTACCCTAAATACTGTAGCCATAAAGACTGATCTACTGTGCACTCATTATGGCTTCTTGTAATTGTTGTTGGCATAATAACTTTCATCAACTAAATTTGAGTCCCTTTGTTATGTTCTCATCTAGGAAGGCTTTTATTTTCCTACTCTTTTTCTTCTGCCTTTGCCACAGTTCTTTCCAGGCTCCCCAAGTCTATTTGCTTTCATTTCCCTTGAGGCCAGTTTTTTCCACATCACTCTCTCCATTTTTCCCACTTAGCTCATACTTAGCTTCATCCCATTCCCAAAGCATCATCCTTTCTTTAGTATGATCAACTTGATCCTTTTACAACATGATAGAATATTTGACAACTGTGTCACAATGACACCCTTATATTGTTTCCCATTTAAAAGCCTTACAATGGTAGTAGTCAGAGAAGGAAATATGTGGGAGAAAAGTAAGAAAGCAATGAAAAAAAAAGAAAAAAATGGCCAAAATGTGATCTCTCCTCACAAGTAACTTTATAGTCTAGAAAGAATGTAGTAAAGACTGCCAAAGGCTTTCTCTAAAAGATGAGGAGCTACTAAAAACGATATATAGAGAGTAAAAAAGTTCAGATCATAAGGTTTGAAACCTCATCTTCAGTTCCACTGAAGTAAGATAAATTAATGGTATGTGTACAGAGTACTTTCAACCACTAAAAAAGAAAGATACATGTTTTTAAAAATCCATTGTGTGTTTACAGAAACCACAGTATATTATCATGGATTTGGCCCTCGATGCTGTTCTGCTGTGTCAGAGGAGGACAAATGGGCATAATTCATTTGAGAGGTCATCTTTATAGGAATGCTTTGTGCTGGTGGCTCCATGTGGGAGCTCAGCTAAGAGCAGCACACTGGGGAAATACTGTGTCACATCCATCTTGAGTGGGAATAAATATTGTTCTTCCATGCATTTTAGATGGAGGGCACTGAGCATAACTTAATGTTCTTCTAAAACAATGGTGATTGTCCTGTGGTTTAATAACAGTAAATCCCTATAGGTCTACTAAGATACAAATGACATTTGCCCTTAGGTTTAATGTTTCCCTCTGACCATCTTTTGAGTTCTGGTGTCTGATTGGATCCATTTCTCTGTCAGGCCAGCAATTATCATTCTTACCAGTTTTTGATAATGGATTCAAGTAAGGCCACTTCTGAAGTTAAAATTTGGTTCTTCTAGAATCATGTCAAATATAAGGGGATCCAGAGTGAGGCTTTAAGGGCCTTTCCTATGAAAAAAAGTCATGTGATAATGCTTTAGTTGATAGGAAGAAAGTCCATTTCAGCAGGTAAACCCCATGTAAGTACCTCCTATAAAGTAACCAATCAAATATGAAGGGAGGGAAGAACATTTATAATGACTCTAGAATCATCATCATCATCATCACCATCATCATCATCATCTCTACTAATTAAATATTAGTAACATGAGGTGATACTTTCCCAGTATGTGTAGTCATTCACCTTAGGTGATCCCAGGCAGGGACCCCAACACGGGTCTCGATTCCAGGACTTTGGGATCATGACTTGAGCCAAAGGCAGATGCTTAACCAACTGAGCCACCCAGGGGCCCCCTGGTTCTAGTCTTCTTACTTTTTGTCACCATGGGAAGTTTATTTCTCAGAACTTTTTTATTTTTTCATTGTTTTTAAAATTTTATTTATTTATTTATTTATTTATTTGATGGGGGGCAGGTGGCGGGGGGGGGAGTGGAGCAGGCTCCCCGCTCGATCCCAGGACCCTGAGATCACAACCCAAGCTGAAGGCACCCAGGCGCCCTAGAATTTTTTTATTTTTAAAGCAAGACATCTAATGTTTCTTTTTTTTTTATTTTAATTCCAGTATAGTTAACACAGTGTTTTATTATTAGTTTCAGGTGATTCAGCAACTCTATACATTACTCACTTCTCATAATGATAAATGTGCTCTTAACTCCCATGACCTATTCACCTATCCCTCCACCCACCTCCCCTCTGGTAACTACGTTTGATTTTTATAGTTAAGAGTGTGTTTTTTGGTTTGTCTCTTTTTCTTTGTTCATTTGTTTTGTTTCTTAAATTCCACATATGAGTGAAATCATATGATATTTGTCTTCTCTGATTTATTTCACTAAGCATTATGCTCTCTATATCTATATTTATACATATATACATATATCATATATATATATACATATATACATATATCATCTCATATATATCACCTCTTCTTTTTCCATTCATCAGCGGACAATTGGACTGCTTCCATAATTTGGCTATTGGAAATAATGCTGCTATAAACATAGCATAGATATGTATCTTTTCAAATTAATGTTTTTGTATTCTTTGGGTAAATACTCAGTAGTAGAATTATTGGATCATATTCTGTTTTTAATTTTTTGAAAAACCTCCATACTGTTTTCCACAGTACCTACATCAGTTTTCATTCCCACAAAGAGTACATGAGAATTCCTTTTGCTCCACATCCTCACCAACACTTGCTTCTTGTGTTTTTTATTTTGGCCACTCTGACAGATATGAAGTGCTACCTCATTGTTGTTTTGATTTTCATTTCCTTGGTGATTAATGATGTTGAGCATCTTTTTGCATGTCTGTTGGCCAACCATATGTCTTCTTTGGGGAAATGTCTGCTCATGTCTTCTGCCAATTTTTAAGTGGAATTTTTGTTTTTTGGGGTATTGAGTTGTACAAACTTATTTTATTTTACAAATTCTTTATATATTTTGGTTATCAGGTATGTCATTTGCAAATATCTTCTCCCATTAAGCAAGTTTTCTTTCAGCTTTGTTAGTTGTTTCCTCTGCTGTGCAGAAACTTTTTATTTTTGTAATGCCAGTAGTTTATTTTTGCTTTTGTTTCCCTTGACTCAAGTAACTTATCTAGAAAGACATTATTACCCCCAATGTCAGAGAAATTACTGCCTGTGCTCTCTTCTAGGACTTTCATGGTTACTGGTCTTACTGGGCCTTAATCCATTTTGTGTTTACATTTGTGTGTAGTGTAAGAAAGTGACCCGATTTCATTCTTTTGCATGCTGTTGTCCAGTTTCCCCAACACCATTTGTTAAAGAGACTGTCTTCTCATTGCATACTCTTGCTTCCTTTGTCAAAGATTAATGACCATATAATTGTGGGCTTATTTCTGGACATTCTATTCTGTTCCATAGATCACTATGTGTCTATTTTTGTGCCAAAACCATATTATTTTACTATTACAGCTTTGTAGATACCTTGAAATCTGGGATTGTGATATTTGCATTTTTGTTCTTCTTTTCAAGATTGCTTTGGTTATTAGAGATCTTTTGTGTTTCCATAGAAGTTTTAAGATTACTTGTGGTTCTGAGGAAAATGCTATTGGTATTTTGATAGGGATTGCATTAAATATGTATATTGTCTTGGGTGGTATAGACATTTTAACATTTATTCTTCTAATCCATAAACATGGAACATCTTTCCATTTGTTTATGTCATCTTCTATTTCTGTCATCAATGTTTCATAATTTTTAGAATATAGGTTTTTCACCTCTTTGGTTTTTATTCCTAGGTATTATTATTTTTGGTACAACTGTAAATGGTATTGTTTTCTTAATTTCTAATAATAGAATAATAATTCAGCTTCATTATTGGTGTAGAGAAATGTAACAGATTCTGTACATTGATTTTGTATCCTGTGACCTTACTGAATTTATTTATCAGTTTTACTTTTTCCTTCCCAATTTGGATGTGTTTTTTTTCCTTCTTTTTTCTTTTCTTTTCTTTCTTTCTTTCTTTCTTTCTTTCTTTCTTTCTTTCTTTCTTTCTTTTTTCTTTCTTTCTTTTGTTCTTTTTTTCTCTTTCTTTCTTTCTTTCTTTCTTTCTTCTTTTCTGTCTGCTTGCTGTGGCTGAGACTTTCAGTACTGCAGTACTGTAGTAGTACTTTTGAATAAACGTAGTGAGAGTGGACATCCTTGTCTTGTTCCTGATCATAAGAGAAAAGCTCTCAGTTTTGCACCAATGAATATGATGTTAGCTGTGAATTTTTCATATAAAGATTTTATTATGTTGACATGTGTTCCCTCAAAACTTACTTTATTAAGGGTCTTTATCATGAATGGATGTTTTACTTTGTCAAGTGCTTTTTCTGCATCTACTGAAATGATCCTATGGTTTTTATCCTTTCTCTTATTGATATGACGTATCACATGTGATTGTGATCATGTGATATTGATATGACGTATCACATGATCAATCACATTGATTGATTTGTGAATATTGAACCACTCTTACATCCCCAGAGTAAATCCCACTTAGTCGTGATGAATGATTTTTTAATGTATTGTTTTATTAGGTTTGTTAATATTTTGTTGAGGATTTTGTATGTGTGTTCATCAGAAATATTGACCTACAGTTCTCTTTTTTATAGTGCCTTTACCTGACTTTGGTATCAGGGTGATGCTGGCTTCATGGAATGAATTTGGAAGCTTTTCTCCCTCTTCTATTTTTTGAAATATTTTGAGAAAAATAGTCATTAACTCTTCCCTAAATGTTTGGTAGGATTAGCCTGTGAAGCCATCTGGTCTTAGACTTTTGTTTGTTGGAAGTTTTTTTATTCAATTTCATTGCTGGTAATCAGAGTGTTCAAATTTCTTATATCTTCCTGCTTCAGTTTTGGTTATATGTTTCTAGGAATTTATCTATTTCTTCTAGGTTATCCAATTTGTTGACATATAATTGTTCATAATATTTTCTTAAAATTATTTTCATTTTTGTGGTGTCACTTGTTATTTCTCTTCTTTCATTTCTTTTTTTAAATTTAAATTTTATTTTATTTTATTTAAGATTTTATTTATTTATTTGACAGAGAGAGAGATAATGAGAAGGAACACAAGCGTGGGGGTGGGAGAGGAAGAAGCAGGCTTCACGCTGAGAAGGGAGCCTGATGTGAGACTCCATCCCAGGACGCTGGGATCATGACCTGAGCCAAAGGCAGACACTTAATGATGAGTCACCAAGGTGCCCCTTTCATTTCTGATTTTATATATTTAAGTTCTCTCTCTCTCTGTCTCTGTCTCTCTCTGTCTCTCTCTCTCTCTCTGTCTCTGTCTCTCTCTGTCTCTCTCTCTCTCTCTCTCTCTATATATATATATATATATAGTTATCACTTTTGTTTATCCTTTCAATGATTTTCAATGATTACTTCTCAGAGCTTTTCTTTCTTTCTTTGGAAATCAATAATCATAGGGTGTGGACTTGTGGTGAGAGTTAAATGTGGTAACATTTACATATGTTACCACATTTACATATGTAACATATGTAAACATGCCTAACACATAGTTGATGTTCCTTTGCAATTGCGAATGTCACCTCTTCTACTGTGTGCAATAATGGTGGAACTGTCAATAAAACTGTCTCATGTGCCCAGCCAAGGGGTGGCTATGTGCGCAATTTGAGGTCAATCACACTCTTTCTTTCCTGGCAATCTGAAACGTGTGTCATAAAAGATGAAAATGGTAAAAGGAAAAAAAAGATGAAAATGGTAGTAAGTAAGTCTTTCTAATGAAAACTCCTGGAAGAAGAGTTTGTCTGTCCTTTAATTCCTCATACCTGGTTTCACAGAGCAATCCTGGATCCTGTCCTTGACAAGATCCAACTATTCAATTCTGCCTTAGAATCTGAAAGCTACCCAGTCTCCTGCTACAAATATCTTTCCCTTTGAATTAACCATTAGGGAGTGATATGCTTAGATTCTGGTGTCTACTCAGTGTTCTTGGTACAAATACACTTTCCCCTCAGTTAATTGCAGGGGGATTTTATGTTTGAATACAAAGAGTACCAACTGAGACACCATGCTGCCTTCTATGAAGATATGCTAATACTTATAAAGAGACACAGACTACGAAGTTATCTTATTTACCCACCTTTCTAAGGCAAAAGAGAAAACAATCAAGCTGGTCTCTACCATTGTATAAAAATATTGACTTTTAAAGATAATGGTGATGGATTTCCTAATGGTATAAAAATGGTCCCATGTTGACACCTGGAAGCTAAAACAAATGTCTTGCAGAAATACAGATGTTTTTCTTCTTAAAGGTCAAAAATAATAGGACTGTGAACCCAAGAGAAGCATTAAGTGGCCACAAAAAGCAGAGGTTTGTTCTCTTCCAGAGCAATGCTCAGAGAGCCTCACAAAATATGCGAAGGGCTATTTTGTTGCAGAAACAATTTATAAGAGCCACTGAGGAATAGTGCCTGATTAAGAAAAGTCAATGCTCAATGCTGACAAATAAGAAAGTTCCAGGACGTGGTTCCCAGCATGGCCAAGCCAGAGTAAGGTTATACCCACTTACATCAACTAAAACCTGCTTTTAAGTTTGTTTTTAATAAGCAATACTCATGAGCAAAAGGAAGTTGTTATTAGATGTTGTGACCTGCATTCCCTGGAAATTCAAGCAAGGAAAACACAAGATAAAATAAAGCAAATAAAGCAATAAAGCAAAGAGTGAAAACCTGAGATCCAAAAGTACAAATTAGGAATCCATCGAATCCAAGAGAAATTTAAAAAGGAACATAAAACTTAAAAAATTCTTTGCTTTAAGCAATGAATGTTCCAAAAAAAGTGGTCTCACATGAAATCTGTTAAAATAAAATTATTTCTAATGCATAAAAGGCATTTTGTACTACAAGTTTTTTGTAGTAAGTCTAGTACTCCTGTGGTAGTAAGTACCCCTTCTTTAAAATCAAGAAATTGCCTCAAATAGCAAATAATCCTTCCTACTCTTTTTTTTTTAATTTATCTCCAGCTTGTTCCTTCTCCCATTTCCTACAGCTAAACTTATCCATTTTCTACTATCCACTAGTTGCCAATCTTACTCATTTTCAGGCAACCAAAATTAAGAAATAGAAAATATATACCCCTGCTACCTTTAAAAATCACTTTTATTTTCATCCATTATCACTTCCTTCCCTTCTATGTCTGAAGGAGCATCCCCATCTCTTCACCAAATGCAAACGTTTCCCCCATGCTCTTGACCAATGTCCTTTTTCTCCTTTACATCTTTGCACAAAAGGTAAACCTGACTCTCCCTTGAATCCTCTCTCTCTTTTTTTTCCCTCATTCTATATTTCTCTATATACTGCCCCTCACATGCACATGCACACCTCTGCACACACAGTCTACAGATAAAATTGAAGGAATTTTATTTTCTTCTTCTCCCAGTGTTTCTGGTAGTAGAACACGTCCTAATATAAGGCAACTCAAATCTGGAGAGGAAACAACCATTCTTTTAGCATAATGAGCCACAAATCCTTTACAAGCCAGGGGCCATTCAATGCTAAAGGTCAGATTTTGTTGTAGGTGCTATACCTAGAAGAAGGGCCAGCTACGTAATGTGTGGAGTTCAATGAAAAAATGAAAATGTAGATGCCTTTTCCAAAAGGCAGGGGGGAAAGTACTATTAAAAGAAGTAAAATATAAAACTTTTTCCTTTCTTCAGTGTTTTTTTTTTTTCTGACCTGTATAATAAGCTTTATTTGTTATTTAATGTTACTGTCTTTTAGGCACAAGTGATACTTGTTGGGAGTGTACAAACCCTCACAGATTCCCAGGGACCCTGTCGTGTGAATCACTGTGACACAACCTCCTAACTGCTGGGTTGCCCTCCTGGCAGTCACTGGACTGATCTTCTTGGGCTGAAGGCAAGGAAGTCAATCTTCCCTTCCTACAGAATGTATTGTACCCTCCATGCCATGACATATTCAGTACCTGAATAGGAGGTGGCCAGGAGGCTCACCCTCCTAAGTTGTCCACCACAATATCAAGGCACTCTGCATACCAGAATCCCACATTCCCTAAGCCCAGACCCCCAGGTAAGTAGGGTATAAGAAATAGCAGCAGCTGAGCAGTAATGAGGAAGCAAAGAATGGATAAGTCTCAGGCACCAGGAAGCAGAAAGATCGGGCCACCAAGGACCTATTGCAGGAAAGTGAGGTGACAAACCCACCATGAGCTGAGGCTTTGAGAAATCTGAGGATTTTGTGCTCCATTTTCTCATCAGATTTCACTTGTAAGACCCAAACTCAAAGATAAAAATCATTAAGAATTTTAAGACAGTGATAACAGATCATTAAACCCAAGCTTAGGGTCCTTCTATGCACATACTCCTATGTGACAAGTCCATGAAGCTGGCCCTTCCTGGAAGCACACCACTGCATTAGCATTTCACACCAGCTTCTTGATCACACTCATGATATGCAACTATGTCTCAATAACCCCATATCCAATTTTTCTCTCATTTAATCCATACTCATTCTGTCAATAGACCAAGCTTTCTGACTCAGAAGTCTGGTTATGTCATTCCTACTTGAAAATGATTCTCCCCTGTCCTCAGGATAAAATTGCATGTGAATTGCAGGAAAGAGAACCCATACTACCTATTTTAAACAGACAGAGTTTTAATCCAAGAAATTAAAAGTTTAAAAATTAATTAGAAGGGCTGAAGGAGTGAGCTCTAGCCCAGTTCTCCAGGAATGGTTCCCAGAGATACAACAATTTTCCCACCAAAACTACTGCTGCCTCAGCCACAAACAAGAACACACATACTCAAGGCTCCAACTCAAACTGTTGACTTCAAAATATATTACTGTAATTGTAATCTCAGGATCAGAAAATCACCACTTCCCTAACAGCCTCTCAATACCCACAAAGAACTAGAGATAAGACCTTAGGAAAAATGCAAATTCTTCACCATCATGATTGCAAAAGATACAGCCAGAAGCAGCAGAAAGATAGGCTCCATTTCAGTTCTGCTTTCCAAATCTCATGGGAGGACATCTGACTGACTATTTATTGCAAGAGATTTAGGAAATTCAGATTTTTAGGGTTTTTGACTCTGAGGTAGAGAGAGGGTCACTAAAGGAGGTTAGAATTAAATAAAGCTCCCCATATGTACCAAAAATGTCTATCTAATTCTCCAGTCTTCTTAATCATTCTCCTCATTATTCCTTCCTTACATCCTTCAGTTCATCCATCCTGATAACTTGCTTTTCTCCTTAAATCCTAAACACTTTAGAGTCTCTCTAAATTTGCCTACAATATACATGAAATGCCTTTCCTTCCTTTTTGTACTATGCAATTGCCACTCATTCTGCATAGCTCACCTCTTCTGAAATTCTCAGAAATAATTACTTCATTTTCCCTGAATCCTTTAACCATTTATTCTATTCCATTGCCATTAAATCTATTTGCCTTGCATTATGGTGTTGGCACACCCTTGTTCCTCTATATCCCATCTATCCAGCCCAGGGTCTAAAATACACAACAAAACTATATTGGCAAAATGAATCTGTTGAACAGAGCTAGAATTCTTTAAAATCAGACTTGCTCATAAAGTGAGGTAGACCTATATATAATAATACATTTATAAACAGGTTATGAATGCTGAATCCACTAGAGCAGAAAAAAGTAATTACAGAGCAGAAAAGATAGTTGATATCTCATAATAAGGGAAAATATAAAGCATAAAACCTCTCTCTTGCTCTCTTTTCTCAGAGGACTCTAGAATGTGGAACTCATCAAGCTTAAGTACCAAATAGAAGTAAGCCAAGAGCCTAGTCTGTTATTTATGTATCTCCCTCTTGTGGTAATTAGAGAGACTTCATTTTCTTTTACAGTAGTCATAATTAGAATTTAATAGAAACAAGGCACTCCATTAAAAAAAAACTGCAACATTCATGTGGTTTGAAGTATATGAATCCAACAAGTTTCTGCTATCTGTGTCTCCTTAAAGTTTTAGTTATGAACAATACAGACAAGAAAAAATATATAAAACATTCTAGTGGGTCCTTTGCTCTCTGTGACTTCATGTACTTGATGGTCTTTTTCCTTCTTCAGTAAAGACAGATATATCAATAAAGATGCAGAGATGTCAAATATTTTATGATATAAAGGTTCTTTCATAAAGTATTTTTCTTTGAGTAAATAAGATTCTTCCAATGCCTTAACTACTCCCTCCTGAAATTAACCTTGTAAGCAGACTATTATATTGGATTTTCATTCAAAAGGAATGGTCCTTTGGAATTTACCACAAAGATAATGTGGTTTTGGTGAAGGTCAAGTCCATTATACCCTGTGAAGCCTATATCACAGTCCCCTCTACCAGTTCAGGGTCTCCTTTCTCTGAATTTTTCTACTGTACTTAAAGTTTTCATTCAAAAATATTTATTGATTATCTGCTATATTCAATACACTTTCCAGGACAGAGATTAAATAAACCAACATCTGGCCCTTAGGAGTTTACCATCTAGTAGAGGCTATAAACCATGTGTTTAATAACTGTAATATAACGAAGAGAATGATAAAAGACAAGACTCAATGGTTTTTAAAGTAAGTAAGAGGTTTATAAGTGAAAGATTTTCAAATGTTTCTACTACCTTAAGATTCTAAAATCAAATTTTGGAAGAGCTTCCCAAATGATTCTGATATGCACATCCCCCTTCTCCTTTAAGAATCACTGAAATGAGAGTTCAAAGGATATAGATTACTTCCTGGATGGGATAATAAGGACTGGGGTGACTTTGGGAAGAAAATGACAAGTAGTTCTGAGAAACAAAAGTACAATCCCAATATCTACAGAGACAAAGTAAGTCATGTAAAAAAAATGAAGTATTCTAGGTCAAGTTGATGTGAGGGAGCACTGGGCACTGTGGCTAGCTAGAAAGTACTTGTTCCTTTTTACATGGAAAAGCCACTTCTCAGCTCCAGCTAACTGTACCACGGAGGAGAATAAACCTAATACCACTGTATCTTCCAATTTTTCAATTGATATAAATTTAGATCTTTGTGTTGAACTGGCAATTAATTCAAATGAGTTTAAAGCACGATGTAGCTCCAGACTGTACAGACAAAACCAAGTGTGTGTGAGTTACATTAGGCCTCTAAGCTATTGGCCATTAACTGAACTGATACTATTTCAGGATCTGTGCCAGGTGATAGAGTATATACAAGGCCCAGAGGAAATTGATAAGAAAACTGATGATAACTGTAAGGTATAACCAGGGCCTGACAACACTGTGAGAACACAAAGAAAAAGGTATTTGCTTCCAAGGGGATTATTGAAAACTTCAAAGAGGAAGGGACATGAGGGTTGAAAATCAGCAAGTATTTTCTAGGTGGGCAGCTGGGAAGAGACAAGCAAAAGAAACATTGTTTGTAAAGGCTAAACAATATCAAAGCATCTCAGGAAAACCATAAAGTCCACCAGGGCAATATACTGGTTTTCCCCCTTAGTGCACTTTATCCAAGGCTATGCATAGAAGATTTTCCATAAATATTTCTTGACAAATTTTGAGGCTCACAAATATAAGATATATTAACAATAAATAGTTCTCTCTAGTGATCTGTAGGAATTATTCCAATCTCTAAAGAACACAAACCTCGTGAATCATTCCAGTGCTCCATGATGTAATAAGACTCTTAGATTAAGAGGAAAAGGAAGTTAAGATCATGAAATTCCATCCCCAGAGCTACACATAGGTAATCTTCAATTGCTCATAGGCTGATTATCTAGTAATGAGAAATTCATATTCTTTGCAGTGTTCTCTCCTTTGTCTTTTATTCCTTTTGTCTTGTTCTCTGATCATATCACTTCCCTCAGAAAATCTGTTAGGAGCCAGACATACAGCTCATCCCTTTTGTGGCATATTAGTAGCTTTGATAAGAGCTGAACAAAGGCATATCAGACTCACGAGTGATTTCTGCACTTTCTGAGAATTTTGGCCTTCATATTCTTCTGCCTGCCCCAATTACTTTGGATGAAACAAGTCAGCTAAACATTTTGAAATCCAAGAGGATAGATGCTTCAGGTTGCCTTGTCAATAAAATGATTTCAAGTCATAATTCCCTTTGCCTCAGAAGTCAAGACTCCTAAGCAGAAACACAGTATCTTCACTTAAGCTGTGAACAACTGTACTTATTACTATGAGGGCAAATATGGCTAAACACTTTCTAAAAGGAATGGATGTGATTTCAAACCATACTTGTCTGAGAGCCCAGAGTTCAGACATTCATATTATTTTATGTGATGAACAAGGAATGGAAACAGGAAAATATATCACCATGCAATGTACTATGGAGAAATGGCGAGGAGCTATGCAAAAGCATAAAGGGTAAAAATCATGCTCTACCTCAGTTTTCCAAAGGCTACTAGTCTATCAGAGTTAGCAAACAAAAGGAAAAACTTTATTTCCCAAACTATCTATTTCATGGCTCATAAATCTCATCCAGGGAAAATATTTTTCTCTCTTTCTATTCCTTCTCCAACCTCAATTTATATATTCCTTTGCAATTTCCCTCAACATCATTTACTAAGTATATCATAACATACTCTTTCCCTGAAGCCACCATTTCAAGAGATACCTTCCCTCAATCTGGGAAATTTTCAAATAAATCTCCCCATTTGGATTTTCTTCCCTCAATATATTTAGTGGTGGAAACACATTGATGAAGGTTTTAAAAGCTAAAATTGTACTTCGAAACATCAATATATTTGGGGTACAGGCTTAAGGTGCAGAATGATTCCTGAAGGCAAAGTCAATCACCTCTTTGGTTTGTTGAGTCTCTAGAACTATTTTACAAATGCTTTTGTTAAAATAATAACCCTCTTCTCTCCCCCCAAAAGCTATGCAAAACACTCTCCTTTTATGTGGTTTTGGAGGAAAATTCAATCCACATTTTTTTGTCTTATTTAAACTCAGGTAATTACAAGTTTTAGGTACTTCTTGTCCCACAGCCAAGACCCTTAGCTATCTTCATAAAAACAAATCAAATCAGATAATGAGAACTTGTATGAAACTCAAATCCTCACATGTGAGGAAAGGTTATATTGTGAAATCAACATCTCCTTATCTCTATTTGTTTTTGTCTAAGCCAGGGTTAGCAAATGATAACCTCTGGGATAAATTTGAGACTCAGCCTGTTTTGTATAACTTATGAACTAAGAATGGTTTTTTCTATTTTTAAGGTTATAAAAATAAAAAATTTAAACACACAAAGAATTATATGTGACACTAAATGTATGCAACCTGCAAGCTGAAATATCTACCATCTGGCCTTTTACAGAAAAATTTTCCCAACACTGATCTAGCCAAATAAACATCCTTCCATTTTTTAGGTTCTTATCAAATATCTAAACACCATTACTATCTATCTGTCTTTACTTATAGTGTAAACAATCATAAAATGGAAGAAAGTTGTTTTATATTTGATTTTGTGATATATATTGGGTATTGTCTTAATTTGAGTTCACCCAGAAGTAAGCCATGAGACAAAGATTCATGTGCAAGAGGTTTACTTGAAAGGTGATCACAGGAAACTCTAGTGGGGGGAGAGAGAGAGATAGGCTGTTAGTCAATACAGGATGTGTTATCATGCAAGTTTCCTATTGTGGGTAAAGGAAGTTTCAACCTGCAAGGGAGCACCAGCTGGTGTGGGGCAGGCAATTTAGAATTATTCTACATGTGAGACAAGAGAGAGAAGGGACTGACATATCAACTCTTATCAGACTTGGTTGAAGGCTGCTTCCAGAAACTGGTTAATTCTCTGCAACTTCCAACCTGTGAGCACACCTGCAAAGTGATTTCTAGGCATCAGAGGAAGACATCAGGCAACAACATGTAGGTGATAATGGTTTGAGGAGATACAGGTGGGCACTGAGAACATCTGATATACTCCATCTTTTATAATGCCTCATGTTTTAAATGAACTCTTTACAATCACTGCTTCTCCAAGGTGGTCACAATTTCTTTTATTTTCTACAGCTTTATTGTGATATAATTGACATTTAACATTATGTAAGTTTAAAGTGAACAATGTGTTGATTTAATACATTTGTGTATTGCAAAATGATAACTACCATCTGCTTTCTATTTCTTTTTTTTCTCCAAAAATGTTTATTTTATTTTTTCAGTGTTACAAGATTTACTGTTCATGCACCACACCCAGTGCTCCATGCAATACATGCCCTCCTCAATACCCACCACCAGGCTC
>CM053615.1:25433001-25481466 GCA_028646535.1 Procyon lotor
TCAAAGATGAGCTTAAACAATTCATGGAGACCAATGAGAATGAAGACACATCGATGCAAAACCTATGGGACACGTCAAAGGCAGTCCTAAGGGAGAAATACATAGCCATCCAAGCCTCACTCAAAAAAATTGAAAAGTCTCGAATACACCAGCTCTCCTTACACCTCAAAGAACTGGAAAATCAACAACAAAGGAAGCCAACCCCACACACAAGAAGGGAAATAATCAAGAGCAGAGCAGAGATCAACGAGTTAGAAACTAGAGAAACAGTAGAATGCATCAATGAATCCAGAAGTTGGTTCTTTGAAAGAATCAATAAAATTGATAAGCCACTGGCCAAACTCATCCAAAAGAAAAGGGAGAGGACCCAAATTAACAAAATTATGAATGAAAGAGGAGAGATCACCACTAATCCAAAGGAAATATAACAATCATCAGAAATTATTATCAACAACTATATGCCAATAAGTTAAAAAACCTAGAAGAAATGGATGCATTCCTGGAAACCCATAATCTACCATCTGATTTCTAAAACCAAACTTATAACCAGGAGGGTTGGTGAGAAACTAAAGTTTCTGCCTCCACAAATGACATTTTCATCACCCTCTTCCACCACCCAGAGTGAGTTCTCCTCACCCTTAGCTAGCTCTTTTGTTGATCTAGATCACTGTCATCCCTTAGAGTCTATATTCTTAGTTAACATACCCTAATGGGCTGTCATTACCAGGCTTACCTGCCCATTCACAATGAACACTTGAATACATCTACAGGCAACCCAGTAAATTCCCTAATTTCCAGAGATGCTCCTCCTTGTCCCTATTATATCACAGCAATCTTTTCTCTGCATGATAATCAGCATCATCTATGCTTAATAGCATAGTATAGTGTAGTATGATATACTAAAGAGTGATATAACTTATTTCCTGGCCCACTTGTCTACATGCATGAGGAGCCCACAGTGTCCAAGCTGCAATCATAGATTTAAGATTAGTAGAACAATTAACGTTTCCCCCAGCAGAAGTGTCATTTACCTACTCCCACTGGAAACCAGGACGTCTAATTCACTAGAGACCGAATTTGTGAGGACGAGAAGCACAAATTCTCCACAAATATCACTGGAAATGGATGGGAATCAGCCATGCCTATTTCCACTTCTTGTTTCCCAGACTCATGTTTGTTAGTTATCAAGGACACAACACCATATAACAAACATTAGTTCAAAATATATATCACACCATGAAAGATAGTAACCCAATACTGAAGTGTGTATTCATCAAGCTGGCTCTTCAGCTATGTATTAAAATGGCATTGCAACAATTCTACCAAGTAGCATCTCTTGAGTGGGGTGAACTATTTTAAGGCCAGTGGATTTTAAGGTCATGTGCTCATTATTACATCTTCCCTTTGAAATGGATTGTTTGATTCAAGGGGATTCAGGATCTTACGATGATAAATCAGACAGCAAGTACATGATCCCTCCGGGTCTTCAGACAGAAGTGCTAACCAAGCCATTAAAACAGAAAAGATGCCATAGTCTAAGTGTGTCCCCCAAAAATGTATAAGTTGAACTACTAAACCCCAAAAGTTATGATATTTGTAGTTGGGACCTTCAGGAGATACTTAAGTCATTAGGGTGGAGCCCTCACGATTAGGATTAGTGCTTTTGTAAAAGAGATCCCACAGAGCTCACTAGCTCTTTCCACAATCCAAGGAGAAAGCAAGAAGCTACCAACTATGAACAAAAAAGGGCCCTCACTTGATTATGTTGCAGTCATGATCTTGGACTTCCAGCCTCCAGAACTGCTAGCAATAAATTCTTGCTGTTTATAAGATACCCAATGTGTATTTTGTTAAAGCTGCCTATACTGACAGAGGGCATACTCATATTTAGGATATATACCAGTGCCATACCAAAGAAGAATGAGTTTCTGTACTCTCCAGATGTAAGGGGTCTGAAGTAATCAAATTGCCAACAAGTGGCTAATTGATTTCCTCAAAGAATAATACTATAATGAGAGTTCAGTTCTGGTCTCTACTACTGATATTTTGGACCATCTGTGGTACCAGTTAGATCAGCCTTGGTAAAAGGGAGCTCAGGTTGTTGGGCCTTCCCACAAACTCCATGTCTGCAAGTATACTTTTTCATGTCACTGTATACTTTTTCATACATTATGCAAGTACTAGTGGCCACAAAAACAAAATTTTGCTTACCTCTACTGGACATCTATTCATCCTGGTTATTTTGTGCCACCTCTGTGATGGACGCCATCTGGTAGGCATTGATACAAGGTGCAAAGATTTGCACACTTTGTGCTATTCTCATTGGACTATCTACATGCCTCTTTTCTACATCTCTTTGTCCCTAGTTTTCAAATCTTGCTCTTTCCAGGCTCCTAACTAATCTACAAAAACCATTGACAATTTTCCAGGGATTTATGATCTTTACTTCAGAGTATTTATCCCTGCCCACTAATTTAATGGCCAGATGTCGTGCTCAAAGCTGTTCCCATTGAGAGACTTTCCCCTCAACATTGTCTTCCAGGACTATTCTTGAATGTGGCTGTAGTGCAGCAACAGTCAATACTGAATTGAGCCATTTGTGATCCAGGCCTGTATACTCTCTTCCTATAGAAGAGAGTTGGTTATTGAGACTCCTGAAGCCATAAGCATGAGTTAAAGAGACATCAGTACAATAGGACTAGGTGACATGGGGGTCTGGGCCACCTGTACACTCAGCTGTGCCTGCTGGACATTCTCAGGCCTGATCCTGAGTATACAATTTCCATTATACAAAGGCTTGCTGCTGTGTTTTCCTGACATTATTACCTAATAGTTCTGACAATATCCGACTCATCATGAGAAGCTCCAATTACATAATCACTAAATGTCCTCCATAAGGCTGAGGAGCATGCCAGGAACAGCATCTCAAACAATGAATACTTTTCTACTGCAGATGGCATGGCTTAGCTCCAGGGTTCTGTGCTGTTACTCTCCTATTGGGACTTGCCAGAGACCTCATCAGAGATACCTCTAATAATTTGGGATCTGTTGAATCATATGGTCCAATCAACTATACTTATACTGAAAAGTGATACTACTGTAGAGACACTTTTTTTCTATGCACCCTATTCAAAACTGGTAGTCTCATGAATCACATGACAAATGAATTGGAACATTTCCAAATGTGGTCTGTGCTGTCTTCAAAATCTGCCTACTGAGTTCATGCCTAGCTATTAGAGGTAGGTGGTACACTTGATTTGGGTAGAGTTTATGTCCCACCCAACTGTGTGCATGTGTCTTACCAAAGCATCCAGAATACCTGCCACTTCTTGTTCTCTGAGTCCAATTAACATGATGCTACAAAAATAAAACAAATAAGGTACTACAATATTAAAAAGTCAGCAATAATATGCCCCAAATTTTAATATAAATCCCCCATTCCCAAGCTTTAAGGAGTAATTAGAGTCTAAAAAATCAAATTTCTGTGGAAGTTAAAACCTCAAATAATTTAAGTTTGAAATTATATTACCTTTCTCTTGTGAGGCAAAGGTCCTAGAAAACTATACTAGTTGTAATTCATTCTCCTCTATTTCATCTTTTTTTAAATATTTTATTTATTTATTTATCAGAGAGAGAGAATGAGGGGGGAGAGAGAATGAGTACAAGCGTGGGGTGGGGGGTGTGGGGGCAGCACAGAGGGAGAAGAAAGCTCCCCTCTGAGCAAAGAGCCTGATGAGGGACTCAATCCCAGGACCTTAGGATCATGACCTGAGTCAAAGGCAGACACTTAGCCAACTGAACCAACCAGGTATCCCCCCATTTCCTTTACTGATCAGTTGAGTTGCACAGGAGTTCTCAATGACTGGGTAGAGTTAGGTGTCCTTTACCAGTGACAGCACAATGACTCTCACTGGAATAGATGTACTTTCTTTGGGACCTCCAGCTTTAAATTAATTCAATGCTAAGTCTTTATTGTACCTGAATTCTCAAACTAGGCCATGCACTGTCCTTATACCCACCATGTTTAGAAAATAAACCAGGCCCCTCCAGGAATTTACCACAGGCCATCTATTTAGCTATTCAAGAGCAGCACCAAGATGCAAATCTTATGCAGGCTGCCCTGAGAGCATGCACTCCTACCCACCATGCTCACCTTACTGGTTTTAGTCTGGCCAAGATGCTGGCTAATCTACGCCAGGTGTCTAAAATATGTGATTTATGAACTTAACTTCACTTGGATGTTAAATTCATCAAGAGATTAATTTTGACACTATATATTTGGAATTATATATTTAACCGTATCTTGAAAAATACATTGTCTTTTCCCTCAGAGGATAAAGCAGTTTTCTTTGAAAAATTGCAACTACTGTCAACAGACGTTATTTGAAGACATTTTCTTTTCTATCTGGTATATTCAAAGCCTCCTAATTTCCTTTTTCCCTTTGAGGCTTCATATTCTGGCACTCCAGCACTGGACTGAGTAGAGGCTCTATCTAATGACACAGAATCTGTGTTCTCTTATGAGCAGTCATTTTCAGTGTTACACCACAGTTATGCTTTTTTTCTCTGACTCTTAAAAAAAATAATTTCTGAGGCCTAAGAAATAAACTCCCAGTTATTGTGTCTCCCTTATTTGTAATTGATTAACATAGAGTCAACCTGGGACAAAATGATGGTTGATGACTCTTGAGCCTGCTCCAAACCACTCCAACCCAACTGTAGACTTCCCACCTCACCTTCCTCAGTCCTGATTTCAGAATGGAATTGTGGGCAGCTGATCTCATGCTGTCTGTCTAAACATTGGGCACTGACAAATTAAAGGAAGCTTCTTTGGTATTCTAAAATACATACATAACTCAGCTGACTTTTCTTTACAAACAGCAAATAGTGTTCTGCTTCCAATGTCTAAAAGATCTGTATTTGGAAAGAGGCTTCTCACTATATCTCATATTGGTTTCAGTTATACCTGAATGACTCATATTCATGCAGCTGCCTGTGTAGGGAAGTGTTTTTAGCAGGCTTAGGTAGCTGTTTAGAGGAGAAAGTGAAATGTGTACTTCCTACAATAACCTTTCTACTAGAAAACCCGGGCTATGCATGCTCAGTTTCACTTTCTAAAATCACTGGTCTTATAGGTCAGCCCTTCTCCACTTCATCATGTGAGAAGTCAGTAAAGGAGGCAGGGGGAGAGTCCAGAAGGGATACAAAGAATGGAGGTTCCTCCATATGGAAGGAAAGTTTATGATTAGGAACTAAACATTTTCTCCTAAAAATGACTAGGAAAATTCCTGGAAAGAATAATGGAAAATATAGTTTTGCTATTACTTAAAGATTTAAAGTCCATGACATGAAAAAAGAGCCCCTGTGCTCAAGAGAAAATAAGAAGAAACACATGGATTATGTTAGCATGTACAGGAAGTAATAGCATATCTTGTCTCTAAATCACACACTCCACCCCCAAAAGCTGTTATAAATTCAAACAGAACTTAAGGAAGTCAAAGAAAGGAAAAGAAATAAGAAGAAAACAGTTGGGTTTCCCTTCTTTGTTCAAAATAAGCAAGTCATAGAAACCAGAATTGATGAAGAATAGCTTCACCCAGTGAATTCTAAGATGACATTCATGATCAAACATATCTCACCAACATGGGGGAATTACCAAATCCCCATCCTCATATTGCCTTTTTTATCACATGGTAAAGGAAAGGTATTAATTCCTGCTCTATCTATTTCATAAGACTGAGTGAAACTCAAAATGAAATAAAGAAGAGCTCTATAAACTGTAGAATCAGCCACATGTGTTCATTAACATTCCTCTTTCCCATGCAAGGAATGAGGTTGGTTTCTTCATTAGCTGCATGGTGGTTGGGTAACTGCATGGTTTCAGGCTGTGCTTTCCCATCTGCCTAATCTAGCAAAAATTTCCAATTCACTTCTAAGTACAAAGCCTTTTGGCCACCATGATTCCTTGCAGTGGATCCTAAAACAGATTCTCCCAATGTTCTGTCTCTTGTCCCTTTCCTTGAAGCAGATTGAAGCCTGGATGATCCAAAGTTTCTTGGCATTGTACTGGCTCTTTACTTTCTGAATCTCATAGGGCCCTATTGCAATCTTCCATTTTTTCCCTTTCAAGTATAAAAACATTAAAAATGACCAAAGGTAACCACAACTTATCCAGAATTGGTAGATACTCCATGTTAATTACTTCATCTAATCTTCACAACAGTTCTCAGGGAGGCAAAAATCTCTGTTTTATAGATGAGAAAACTGTGGAAAGTTATCAATAATTTGCAAGTTATGCATGAGTGCATATGCATGTGCACACACACACACACACACACACACACACACATTTACCAAGGTATATGGTAGATCTTCAGAGCCTTTGTGAAGAGTCACTGGTACTTCTCTTGTAGAATCCTTTCTTAATCCCAGGTAGAGTCTCATTAGTCCATGTGTCAATTCCATATGGCCATCTGACCTGCTTCCATACTTGGACTAAATAATGATACCTCATGGAATCCTTAGAATGAGTCCACATTATAAGAATTATCTTCCTTGTGTTATGCAGGGAAAATGCTATTTTAAAGGCTGGTTGCTATTTGAGCCAGATGCTCTCAGAGGACAGTAGAATTCCCCTTGAAGAAAAAAAATATTCTTTTTGTGGGGAAGCTGTGTTTATTAAATGTATAGCTATAGTCTAGTCTGGATGAAGAATGAGAAAAAGAATCAACTCTCTTGTTCTTTCTTGTCTATGTTTGCAAATTTTCATTAAAGAAGAAATTCTTGGCCACTGGAGATTATTTTATAATTCTTTAATTTTACATACAAAGAAACTAAGACCTAGAGATATTAGGTTGACTTTCCCAAGGTTACACAGCTAGTGAATGACAGGGATCCTTTCACCACACCAAAATCTCTCCCATTCAACTACCTTCATTGTTCTGCAATAGATACTCAGGAGAAACAATGGTAAGGAAACACATTCCCTAAATACCAGGGCCTCGTATATGGTTAAATCAATAACTTACATAGTATAATTAAAAGTATAGTAAGATATATACCATTTCACAAAAAAAGGTAAATACTATTATGGGTATTAAAAGAGCTCAGTTTAGTAAGATGTTCCATGGACAAAGGAACATTTAAGACTAGATTAGATAGGTATATTTTTTGTGTTATTCTTTTTTTTTTTTTTTTTTTTTAAAGATTTTATTTATTTGACAGAGAGGGAGATCACAAGTAGGCAGAGAGGCAGGCAGAGAGAGAGGGGGAAGCAGGCTTCCTGCTGAGCAGAGAGCCCGATGCGGGGCTCGATCCCAGGACCCTGAGACCATGACCTGAGCCGAAGGCAGAGGCTTTAACCCACTGAGCCACCCAGGCGCCCCTTTTTGTGTTATTCTTAATGCAAGTAACAACAAAAAAGTCCTATTCAAGTGGGCTTAAGTAAGTAGAAAATTTTTGTTCATCAACAAAAATCCAAAGGTAATGCAGACTTCTCAGTTAGTTGTCTCAGTGGCTCAATAGTGTCATTTGTTAAATTAAAATAACATTTCTATTCCACTGCCCTCACTAGCACCTGCTTTCTAAGTGTTTCCCCTTATGACTGTAAGATGATAACAACTGGAGCTATATTCTTCCTTGTTCACAGTGGGAAATAAGTACTTCTGCTCCAATGATAGGTCAGAATTACTTCTTTTCTTCCTTATTATGTCAAAATGGGTCACATCGTACCCACTCTTGTCACTTCAGTCATGGTCCATGAACCAATTGCCATCCATCCATTCCATCCCTTCTGTATAATATATAATTCCCTATTGCTATACAATAAGGTGAATGGGATGCTAGAGTGTCAAAAATGCCACTTTTTAAATAGGATTTTATAAGAAAAACTAGGAGATGAGATGATCCTAATAGAGAGAAGAGCAAGAATAAAGGCATAGAGAGAGGAAAATTCAAGTGTGAACTTCTAAGTCTGCCTTTAGCCTGGAATACACACAAGGAGATATATAAGGGAAGGGAAGAAAAAGTTGTAATGATAGGTTTGGTTCACATTATTAAAGGGACTTGAGTATCAAAGTAAGATAACTAATGTTAGTCAATGGGGATTATTGAAAGTTGTGGGGTTTTTTAACAAGAAAGAGACAATAATCAGAAAATTACTTTATAAACCATTTCAGAACAGTTTGGAGTGGAAAAAGATCATTTAGATGACTAATGTATTATGCAAGATTAAGTGCAATAAGCCCTAAAAAACTTCTTAGCCCTAAATTTGAGTAGTTATTGGAAGGGGAAGAAAAATAATAATATAAACATTGAAGAGGTAGAATCTAAGGGACTTTTCAGGGTGATTGAAGGTAAGTAGGAAATAAAGGCAAACTTGAAAATAACTCAGAATCTCAAACAGAAATGGGAGTTATTGAGAAGGGCCTTGAGATATTGAGAAGATATTGAGAAGAGATGCATTACAAAGAAGGGCCACATGTACCTCAATGTTCATAGCAGCAATGGCCACAATTGCCAAACTGTGGAAAGAACCAAGATGTCCTTCAACAGATGAATGGATAAAGAAGATATGGTACATATATACAATGGAATATTATGCCTCCATTAGAAAGGACAAATATCCAACTTTTATATCAACATGGATGGGACTGGAAGAGATTATGCGGAGTGAAATAAGTCAAGCAGAGAGAACCAATAACCTTATGGTCCCACTTACATGCTGAGCATAAAGAAAAATATGGAGGGCATTATGAGAAGGAAGTGAGGGGTGAATGGGGGGATACCAGAGTGGGAGATGAACCATGAGAGACTGTGGACTATGAGCTACAAACTGAGGGTTTTGGAGGGGAGGGGGGTGGGAGTTGGGCGAGCCTGGTGGTGGGTGTTGAGGAGGGCACTTACTGCATGCAGCACTGGGTGTAGTGCAAAACAATAAATCTTGTAACACTGAAAATAAATAAATAAATAAATAAAATTTAAAAAAAAACAAAAAGAAGAAGATATTGAGAAGAGAGATTAATCAGTTTTAAAATTCTAAGGCATTATATGGAGACTTCTAGCACATAATCAGAATTCAGGTCTGAGAGTGGGAGAGAGGTAAAAATTGAATCAATAGGAGCTTGCTATGAAGGGGAGAGAGTAGTGGAGATAAGAAAAGGGCCCAATATACAAGCTTAGGTGACTTCTACATCCTACCGTTAAGCATGGACTAGGAGCAAGCTGAGGTGATTGAGAGGATAGAGCAACAGAAGGACAACAGGACCTATCGTAAGCATTCCCAGATGAGGCTGTAAGGTAAAGTATGTTATGCTGTACAAAGTTTAAGCAGAATGAAGAGGGAGAAAGGCCTGTTCCATGAGGTGATTTGAGTATCTGGTGACATTTCAGAGAATTTTTAGCAAAAATAAAATGGTAGAATGAAAGGGTGAATTAATTGGGTGGTTAGAAAGGTTTAATGCTACTTTCTATGGGTTCTGTTATAACTTATAACATTCTCATCTGCGCCTTTACTTGCATATTTCACCCTCATCCATGAATGTTTCAAGAGCTATGGCCATGTTTTGTCTACCTTTGGGCTCCCAGTATGTAACTCAGAACTGGTGTCCTAGGCTTACAAGGGAATATGAAACAAAGGGAACAGATATTTAATTAAATAGAGCAGACAAAAGGAGAGGGCTAATTTACAGAAAAATTGGAAATGCAGGTGAGTGTAAAAATAGCACATAGACAGAGGTGTTAACCTTGGCAAGAAGGAGGCACACTCAGAGAATAAACAGAAACATTTGGAAATAGGAAAAGAGGTTTGAGGGGGTTCCTTTGAGCAACCTCAGTTCTCTAAGGGTGTACAATGAGTGAGAAGTAAGGCTGGAAGGAAGCCAAAGGGAGTGAGATGGTGCTATACACAGATGTCAGAATTCAAGTCAGAGTTAGTCACTGGTCTTCCATTATTGGCTAGACCTACTGTACATTCCTCTTTTAATCTTTTTTTTCTATTTTTTATAGTCTTATTGCTCTCTTCAGAGTCACTTCCACATCCTTTCAATGTTTCTAACATCCAACTTTATGTTAACTCTCCATTGTTGGAGTCTGCGGATTGGAGCTTCAGGCCCTTCTCCTATGTATGGTAACAGTTAGATTTTCACTTTGACAAAAATAGTGATTTTTCATTACTGTTATGGATTGAATTACATTCCCCAAAATTCATAAGTTGAGGCCTTAATCCTCTATACTATAGTATTTGGAGATGGAGTCTTTGGAAGGTAACTAAGATTAAATAAGGTCATAAGGGTGAGACCCCAATTTAATGGCATTCATATCCTTATAAAAGATGGAGGAGACATCAGAAAGCCCTCCCACTCTGTCTTCACACACACAAGAGGAAAGGTCATGTGAAGATACACCAAGAAGGTGACCATCCACAAGCCCAAAAGAGAGAACTTACGAGAAACTGAATTTTCCAGTACCTTGATCATAGGCATCTAGCCTCCAGAATTATGAGAAAATAAATTGCTATTGTTTAAGCCACCCAGTCTTTGGTAATCTATTATGGCAGCCCAAGCTGACAATTATAATCACCAAGTAACAGGGTTTCTTTGCCAGTCCTGGAAAATGCCCAGGATCAAGAGTATTTAGACCTGTGTTCTATCCCTGGGCCTTAACTAATTCAGAAACACTGGACTCATAACTTGACTTCTCTGAGCTTCAGGTGCAGCACCCAGAGATTTAGGACACTAAACTAAATCATCTCAAAGGCTTTTTTCTAACTCTTCATTATGATTCTAAGAAGCAGTTTCAGTGTTGGAAGGATGGTAAATATTGTCAAGTCCCCAAATGGAGACCATATAATCTCAATTAGTAAAGACAGATGTTCAGTTAACTGGCCTAAAGGACTTTTAAATACTCATCTAATGCAAAGATTCTGATATTTGATAAGGTTGGTGGCAGCCACTGAGAAGACGTAGTCAAGAAAAAAACCTGGAAGGAAAAAAAGTGTCATTCAGAGAAAACACCATCGATTTTTAAAAAGTGAATTGCAGCCTTCTCCTCCTCTTTCCTTTGTAAACTATGATTAAGCTGTACTCTGCTTGAGTTTACAGTAATGATACCTTACACTCAGCCCTGTGCATTCTGAAGAGTGTGCTTGAAAGTACTTTACCAGCTTGTAGAACACAGTCCTTTCCTAGCAGGGTATACTGTCTGGCCCCCTCTGCTTTGCCCCTCCTCCATGGTTAGTTAATCAGCAGGAATTCTTTTTAGGGCAGATAGGCTAGCTAGGAAAAGAACTCTAAGAAGCACATTTCCACTGACACAAAAGTAAACATGGTCCCGGGAAAATAAAGAAGAGCACTCCCATTGATTGAAGGTTTAAGGCATGCCACATGTAATAGTTGATATTTTCACCTGGGTTGACTCATTCTAACTTAATTCCTCATAAATTACTACTAAAATACTCTATAAAACAGATTAACCTACTATTCAGTATCTTCCTTTACTAGGATTTTGTTTTATACACATATGGTTCCAATAATCAATGTAAATGAGGCAAGTGAAACCACCATTTTGCAAGGAGTGTACAAACTCATAATGAACAAAATGGCAGCACTTTACAATCAGGAGTCAGGGCAGACACTATTGCAGAGGGACTTCTCTCTCTACTAGAGATAAGGAATAAAGAGGCATAGGAGGAACACTGGCTTTGAAGTCAGATGGAGTTTCCAGGATAGACAAGATAAAAAATATAGATTTCAATGACTACAAAGTTGTGCAGAGTCAATACTGATCTATTTATTTCTGGATTTTCCCAAAGTTTACACACTACCACTCTCTTTGGGGCATTTATCTTTTCTAAGATATTCCATGTTACCCAGAATTATGTATGAATCGCACTGATAAATAGTTAAGTATAAAAATGTTTCCTACATTTCCATGCAACTTCCAAGTCTTTAAAGTATTTTTAAGTCCTTTCACATGAATGTATGATAAAGTTCATTGTCCCATTTTATAGATAAGAAAAATGAAGTATAAAAAAGTTCAATGATTTGTTCCAAATCATTAATCTATAAAACACTGATAGATAATTCTCAGAAGGAATGCAGTTTAATAAAAAATTTCAACCCAATAATATTTAAGAAATTTTTACTGAGGCTTAAAAAGAAAAAAAAAAAGCAAAACAGGAAAAAAAAAATCATAAGCATAAAACTAAAGGAATTTTCACAGAGTAAAGACACTCAAAAAGGGGGCCTGGGTGGTTCAGTCGTTAAGCATCTGCCTTTGGCTCAGGTCATGATCCCAGAGTCCTGGGGCCTATATCAGGCCCCTGCTCAGCGGGGAGCCTGCTTCTCCCTCTCCAGCTCTCCTATGCTTGTGTTTCCTCTCTCTTGCTATCTATCTCTCTGCAATAAATAAATAAAAATTAAAAAAAAGACACTCAAAAAGTCAGCACACTGATTATGAAACAGAACATTACCAGCACTTCCAAAGTTCCCCTCATTCCCCTTCTAATCAGCACTTGTAGGAATCAATGCTAAAGAAATATTCAGCTAGAAAGACAATGATTTACAGAGATTTATTTATTATTATTAATTATTTGTAAATTATAAATAAAATATAAATTATAAATTTATTTATAAAATTATAATTTAATCATTAATTAATTTATTACAAAGTTATTTATTATAGTGAATAATTAGAATAATTCTAAATACTCAGCTGTTGGAGAATGGTTAAATTAATCATGGTACAGTTATATATCAGAATAATATTCACATTTGGCCTCCTATTCAAATATAAAAAATGAAAAGAGCTTAGTTCTTACTCTAACAAGAAATAAACAGATAAGTTACAAAAGCATAGTTTTGAAAAATGTGTCAAACAGCTTAAAATATTTTTAAAAAATACCAAAATGCACTAAGCTCGAGAAAGTGATGGCCTTTTCTATAAGAGAAGAGACTTACAACTGCATTCATCCTTGGCAGAGAGATGGGAGGAAGAGGAAGCCATCTTAGATGAGGGTGAGGACATACAAGCTGTATTTTTAACAAACTTAGTGACTGCATGTGAGCTACCATGAAAAATTAAAGTACTGATGAGGTGTCAGCCACAGAGTGAGGGCATACCCACCTGCCAACTCTTCTACCAGCCTTCTCAAAGTTAAATATTTACTACACTAACAGTTGGGAGTCAGAGAAGTAGAGCTGAGATAAATCCTACATGAGGCACATGGGACATTTCTCCACTTCAAGGTGGTGGCTAGAGATAGGCAGGAGAGCTGACAGAAATATTTCAAAATGCTTCAGAAGGCAATCTAAGCCTAAAGCTAGGAACAGGTAAAAAAAAGAGAGAGAGAATGAGATTTACCAGAATTCAAAAAGCCAGGAATGGTACTAAAGAACAAAGAGAATTCTCCAGTGACCCAAAAATCTTTTTTTCAGGTAGGTAAAACAGAGAAATTAATCACAGTTCATAAATCTGATGACTGCTTCCAAAACAGAAAGATCCCAGAATCTTATGAATACTCAGGTCTCAGGATCTGACGATAAGTTCTTAAATGTCCTCAAAACATTTAAAGCCAATGAGAAACTGAATTTAACTAAAGTTGCAAAAAATCCCAGGCCTAGTTGGGGTAAAATTGGACAATTACACAGTGGATTTATTCAACTTCTCATCCTAGAAATCTTACACAAAACAGGATGTATCTTTGGGAAAGGCAGTACATATTATTTAATTCAGTCTCTACTATTCTTTTGCTCACAATATCCAGCATATAATCAAAGATTATAAGACACATAAACAAAGAATAAATTTGACTCTTGATTAAGAGAGGTCAATAGAAGCAGATTCACAAATAATAAAGATTTGGAATTACCAGGAAAGAACTTTTAAATAGCTATGTTATATATTTAAAAGAATATGTGGGGAGATGTGGGGGGGAAAAACATTAAAAGATAAGAATTTCAGAAGATAGATGGAGATTATATCTGAAAAAAAGAAACACCAAAAATGAAAAAGCACAATAAAAAAAATGAAGAACTTTTTCTAAGGGCTAAATACCAGAATTGTTGTACTTGAGTACAAGTAAGTAAAAATTATCCAAACTGAAATACAAAAACAAAGTAAGAACTGAGCATCTGAGTTCTATTGGACAACATTAAACCACCTAACATAAGGGTAATCATATACATACATAAAAGAAAACACACAATCTACACAGGATATAAACATAAACTAACTTCATGATTCCAAAACTCCTCATCACATTTAGGACACATAAAATCTTTAAAAAGAGAACTATAGCAGAAAAAGTTATTTGGGGTAAATTATTTTCTTTTGGGGATAGCAATGCTACATGGTTCACATTTTCTCCCTGTGAGAGAGGTGGATAAAATGAAATATTTTATCTTTGTATAAAATGAAATGTTGCATCCTAGCCTTATGAGAAAGTCTTCACAAAAATTATACAGAAATATTTTGTAAAGACAAAGGTTGGTCAGCTCTACTTCCAACTACCCTCACCCTCCACCTCCAGACAATGCAGAGGTAAAATGGTATCTGTCCCTATCTCAAGAAAAGAGGCTCTGTAGTTTGGGGACATGGTGAACATGTTCCTAACAGGTGATAGTTTACTGCCTGGAAAATCCATAAGGACAGCAATGGGCTGCCTTGTTGCTTTGTTGGGGATAAAAAGAAGGGATTAGGTATCCTGTACTTCTAGGGCAAAGGACACTGGAATGTTTCCACAAAAGATACAAAGAGACTTGTTTGATACAATTTCTATAACAACTTTAAGTCATTGTTAACTCAGACTATTCAATATGGGGTTGCCTTCCTTTAAAGCAGGTGAACTTTGTGCCTGTCTAATTGTTGGTACGGTGAATATCCAGCAGAATTGGCTATCATTTTCAATAGACTCCTTTGGGCTGTGGCAAACAAACTGAGCTGCCCATAATTTGGAAAATCTACCAGACAAAATCAACAGACACAGAAGAGAGTAACAACACCTTCAAGCTTCTTTTTTTTTCCGAACATATACTGGAGCCCTGCTACCTACAAAGCACAGTGTTAAGTATTTGGGGAGCACGTGGACACAGATATTGTTCTCTAAAAACAAAACAATACATGATCAAATGTAATTAATACCATGAGGTACATACCAATTTCTCTGGTTATTTAGGAAGGAAGACATTTTGGAAGTATGGTGGTGGCAGTGGGAGAGTGGATGTGGCAAGTAGGAAATGTAGAAGAAATCAATGAAACAGAATAAAGGGCTAGAAATAAACCCATGCATATAAGGTCAATTAATCTACAACAAAGGATCTAAGAATATATTATAGGAAAAAAACAGTCTCTTCAGTAAATGTTGGGAAAACTGGACAGCCACGTGCAAAAGAATTAAACCAGACCATTATTTTACACCACACACAAAAGTTAACTCAAAACAGATTAAAGACTTGAACATAAGAACTGAAACTATAATACTTCTAGAAGAAAATACAGTCAGTAAGCTCCTTGACATTATTGGTCTTGGCATTATTTTTTTTTCATTTGACACCAAAAGCAAAAGCAACAAAAGCAAAAATAAATAAATGGGACTGGATCAAATTACAAAGAACAGCAAAAAATAGTGATCAACAAAATGAAAAGGCAACCTATAGAATGGGAGAAGATATTTGCAAGTCTTATATCTGATAAGGGGTTTAAGATCCAAAATATATAAAGAACTCACACAACTCAATAGCAAAAATATCCACAATTAATCGAATTAAAATGAACGAAGGACCTGAATAGACATTTTTTTAAAAGGAGTTATTAAAATGGCCAAAAAGTACATGAAAAGGGTCTCAAAATCACCGAATACTAGGGAAATGCAGATCAAAACCACAATGAGATATCATCTCACACCTGTTAGAATGGCTATTATCAAAAAGACAGGCACTGACAAGTGCTGGTGAGGATTTGAGAAAAGTGAACACTTGTATACTGTTGATGGGAATGTAAATTGATACAGCCACTGTGGAAAATAGTATGGAGGTTCCTTAAAAAATGGAGAATAAAACTGTTATATGATCCAACATTCTACATCTGGGTATACATCCAAAGATAATGAAATCACTATCTCAAAAAAGATACATACATTCCCATGTTTATTACAGCACTATTTATAATAGCTAAGATAGGGGAACAACCTAAGTGTCCATCCACACATGAATGGATAAAGAAAACATGATTGATACACACATACATACACACATACACGCACACATTAGATTATTATTCAGCCATGAGAAAGAAGGAAATTCTGCCATTTGTAACAACATGGATAAAACTTGAGGTCATTTTGCTAACTGAAATAAGTTTGGACATAGAAAAGCAAACACAGTAAGGTATCACTTATGTGTGGAACCTGAAAAAGCCAAACTCACTGAAACAAAGAGTCATTACCAACAATGGGGGAGTAGGGGAAATGGTAAGATGTTGCTCAATGGTACAAATGGTCACAAAATGAATAAATTCTGGGGAGCTAACATACAACAAGGTAATTAAAGTTAATACTGTATTATATACCTAGAAGTTGCTAAGAGAGTAGTAGATTTAGAAGTTCTCACCACAAAAAAAGAAAAATTGTTATTATTTAAGGTAATGGATGTGTTACTACCCTTATTGTAGTAATCATTTTGCCTTATCATATGATGATGCATAATCGCCACATTGTATACATTAAACTTATACACCATTACATGTCAATTATATCTCAGTAATGCTAAAGGGAATAAAACACAGGCTGCATAGATCACAATCTAGTAACTGGATCTTATAAATTAAAGTGTAAAAATTCAAAGAGGAGACAGCCTCGTGATTTTAAAAATGAAGGCTCCTTTTTGGCTACATGATCCAAGTCTAGATGGAAGAAAGAAATAGAACTTCTAATCCCGCTGGGAATCAAGTTTTTACTTCCCCAGAAGCATACAAAGGTGAGCAGCAGTGAAAATAAAATAATAATAGAGGGAAAATAAAACTGCCTCCCCTTGGCTCTGATATGCATATGTATAGACAAAAATTACTATAGACATCATTTTATTTCTCTTGAGGAAATTTAGAACTACAATCCTATTATGTCTCAAGAGGCTTTAGTGTCATATACCATATTAAACACAAACACACACATACATAAAGTCTCATTTCATGTACATAAGACCCAAAAGCTGGAGATAGACTGTTAAGGGTTCAAGTTTGCCTCCTATTCCCAACTTAAGGAATCTGGGACCCTGTGAACAGTTCACTGTGGTGTTCTAAATTCACCCTAGAAGCCTGACCTCCAGTCAACCATTTTTGATGAACACAGCACAAGCTGAAAAGCAGGGTTAATAAATGCTCAACTCAGGCATTTATTCACAGCAAGAGATACTCTAATATTGCAGGCCTGCACTCTTGGCAACCAAGCCTTGGACCATCTCAGTGATTCTAGCTTTTAGAAGGGAGGACAGTCTGTGTGACTGACCCCTTAAGGACATGCACAAGTCACACATATTCCATCAGTCCTTTCTATCTAACCCTACTGATGTTTCTCTCTAAAATGCCTGTAGTAATCAGTCTGGTTCATTCAAGATGGTGTGAAAGAATCATAGTTGAAAGATACACTTTCAACTATGTAATGAGCTCTGAGATCATGAAAAATACATTTGCCAAAGGTCAGCTCTAGCTATAACACAAGGGGCTCTGGGCACTACAGGTGTAGCAATTACTTGGTTTCAAGCCCCCCAAAAATAACCAGATACTGTTTCTCTGCTTTTAGAATTGCAGAGCATCCATGAAATACTTGAAATCCTTAAACCAACTGAATGAGAATCAGACCTGGGTCTGCTGGAGTCTTTAGAATTAGAAATGTTCTACCTCCAGTGTATCAGGCAGTAAGGAGCTAGACATATGAAGACTGAACAGCATCCAAACCTGACCACTCACTTAAGTATTAGTCAATATATGTTTATTGAGCACTTCCTAGTGTCAGGCACTATGATAAATGCAAAGGTAAAGACAACATATTTCCAATGAGCTCATAGTCTTCTAGAAGAAATGAAGCAAATACATAAAGATTATAATGTAAGGGAGAATATATTTACATCTTAGGAGAAGTACAAATTGTGAGGTCTTAAAGATAAATGGAGTTTTTATCCACAGAAAGGGAAAGTTAGGTACACTCCAGCCAGAAAGAAGAACTCAGAAAGAAGTGGAAAAACACAGGATTTGTTCAGACAACACTCTGTAACCCACTGAGGGCAAGGAGCAATGTTGAAGCTGTGTATGTACAGAAGCATGATTTCTCCTAAATGATAACCTGAGACAAGAATTTGGGTTAATATAGCTTAATTTGGAGTGATTCCAGGAAACTCAGGAAAGGGAGTAATGAAAACAGCCAGGACAGGGAGGGAAAGACAATGAAGGGTGACCTTATGGCTTATCACTATGGACAATTAGAACACGTTCCCTCTAAAGACCTACTGAAAGACTGTGTAGACCATTGGGCAGAATTGTCCTCACAGGGGAAAAGGAAACTAAGATAGCTATCCACCAACTCCCTTCTCTGAATGTTTGAGGGTACTCTTTCATGGATGTTAACTCCATGGCACTTACAGCTAAGGATGCTCTTGCAGCTGGGAAAGTCCTCAGGTAATGGGACACAGGGGGTTGAGACAAGAAGCCTTTTTGGTGTAAAGAGAATGGTCTACTGAAGCTGTAGATGACCCTACAATGGTGAGCCACTAATAGCATCTGATACAGGGAATAAAGATAAAACACCAAATAATGAATCAACACCAAAGACCTTGTATTCCATTCATCTGAATTCAAATCACCAAATATTTCAGGGTCCTAGGTATTCTGAAAGAAAAAATGAATTAAATATCATTCCTCTCTCAATAGGTATACATTTCTTAAGTAATGGTCTGGGTTTTACTGTCCAGTGTGTAGCCACTAAAAACTTATGAGGAGGCAAGTAACCTGACCAGACCATCAGTCTCTTAGTTGTGAGTGCTATGGACTGGTAGAGATATTTGAGATGAAAAGACATTTAAGAAGGGCCTGCACTAGAGTGGTGATGATGGAGAATGGAAAGGAATGTGCGCGTGTGTGTGTGTGTGTGTGCATGTGTGTGCACGCATGTATGGGCACATGCTTACAGAACAAAATAAAACTGGCAAGATGTGCCTACTGATCAGATATAAAAGATGAAGGTGAAAGAGTATGCAGGAAATCAGATGTGTAGCTTTGGGCAAATGCTAGTAGCATAAACAGAAATAAAAAAATCAGAACAGTGAAAGATATGGAGAAAAAAATGAACTTGAATTCACAATACTACTCTCTCCTGTTATGCACCATCTTCCAGTTACTTCCCCCAAATTGGGGCTCTGGACCACTGGCAGTTTATAAACTCTAACAGTCATTTCCAGGTCTTCTGGGCTCACAGAAGCAGAATCACGGATCTAAGCCACATCCATTGTCATCAGCTTACAATAAACACGAGGCTTAAAAAAAAAAAACAAAACTGGATAGTCTTTCTTTCCACAAAAGCACAAGTATGTTCTTACTAGTGCAGGTCTGAGCAGAACATAAGGTTTCTCCTCAAATGGAGGTTAAGACTCAAGCAAGAAAGAACACCTGGCTTTAATGACCTGGGCAACTGGGAGTCTTCCTTCTAAAGTAGTGCCACAGGTGGTTCCCACATGTGCATCTGTCAACGTAAAAATACTCTTAATACTTGTCAGAACATTTATAGCATTCCCTGCTTCTATTTGAACCACAAATGCAGTTGAGAGAATTGAGGATTTTCCCCCTCTCTCCTTTCTGAGTTATCTTGTTGATGTTTACTTGTTAGTTGGTTGGTTGGTTGGTTGGTTGGTTGATTGGTTGGTTGGCTGGTTTTTAAAAGGGAAGTGAAGAGCTACGCTCTCCCAAGATTTGGCTTAGAAACTCCCCCAAGTCACCAATGGCATTGGGGGAGGGTGGTATAGATCCATAGTGATTGTGCTCACTCAACTTTTTCTCTCAAGGAGGGAGGTGTACCCAGGGGGTTATGCCCCCACTTATAGAATTTCTGTGGGAAACCAAAATCATAGTGTATTAGAACACCAAGGAATTTCTACCAGGGAATAGCTTAGTAGGGTGAGCCCTAAGATCAAACCACAATAACACACAACTGTTAACTAATGATTCAGAAACTGGGAGCAGAGAGGCTATACTGGTAAATGAGATTGGGTGAAGGAGGTCTAGCCTGAGGGAATACCAACTGACTGATGAAATCCCTTCTCAGTGCCAAAGGGAGCCATACTTTGGCCTCATTGTCCTAGAGCCAACTGGCCAAACTGAGCTTCATCTGTACTTTACAGCCAGCTTAAATTCCTGTTGGGAGAGTTGTGATCAGAGCTAACAGTGCCACCTACAGACACTTTAGTGCTAAATATGTATTAGAAAATCTGAAGAAAGCCATTTACAGCCACTTTTACAAGATCCTAGTAGATCTCAAAGTATCACTGGCAAAGAAGGAAGTGTGTGTGTGTGCGCACGCCTGTGTGCATACGTGCCAAAGTTTATTGGGGGAGGGAGCAAGTGATAGACCAGGAGAAAAAAATGACTGAAATTCTGGACCTGAAGGTGGCTGTAAGGGTGCTGGTGACAGATACTGGGGAATTCAGAAGGCTTTAGGAGAGAGGATGAGCTCACCCTAACCCTGTCCTCCATCTTCACCAACATACTTAATCTGAGCCCTTAGTGGGACAAATTCTCACCTCTTTCTGTCAGCATTTAAGGAACATCTTTGAGGACTCTGAGCTCATGGAAATTTGTGATAGGTAGTTATAAAACTTCTATCTCCATGTTTCTTACTGATTTACTGTGACTTCCAGTAGCTAAGTGAAGTGACATGGCTGGTCCCTTCCCCTGCTTATCACTGGTTGGCATATCCTTGCCACTACCAACCCATCTTCATGACCCCATCATGGCCTACTGGCAGCTACTAATTTTCTCAAGATCTAGTCTTGGGGTGCCTGGGTGGCTCAGTCGTTAAGCGTCTGCCTTCAGCTCAGGTCATGATCCCAGGGTCCTGGGATCGAGCCCTGCATCGGGCTCCCTGCTCGGCAGGAAGCCTGCTTCTCCCACTACCATTCCCTCTGCTTGTGTTCCCTCTCTTGCTGTGTTTCTCTCTGTCAAATAAATAAAATCCTTAAAAAAAAAAATCTAGTCTTTTCTTAAAAGAGCACTAAGCATCAAACTGCAAATCATCAAGGACTTTTTTTTTTTTTGCCAGTTATTTTAAAGAGTTAACATTTAAGCCAGAGTTAATTATAAAACTGGACAAATAGAAAAGGTATTTTGGAACACGGCTCCTCCTGTGAATCCTCAAATAACATCATATAAAATTTGTCTATATATGTTTATCACAAACACTAAATTAACACTTGCCTTTCTATGTGTTATAATGGGAATAGTCAGGCAGAATTGACTGCAAAACTCAGCTCTGCCCTCTTTTAAGCTATGTGACTTGAGCAGATCATTGAACTATCCTAAGCATCAGTTTCCTAATCTATAAAGCGAAGGGGGGAAAAAACCTCCCTCATAGGATGAGTTACAGATTTAATGGTTAACTTTAATGGTTTACTTTATCCTTAAATAAATCCAGTTCCTCACACATAGTAAGTGCTCAGTGAATATTAGATGTCCTCTTGATTCTTCTCCTTCCAGTTCAGTAATTATTTCTGAGCCAGTTTGCTTAATGGACTTCAGTATGTTTGAGGTAGCTTCTTCTAAAGACTCTTAGGTCGTATTTCCCCTTATAAACAGAAGGTCATTACATTAGTTAAACACTTTCTCATGCCTGTCAGTGACATCTTAATTTAAACACAAATTCTCCTGCCTTCAAAAGCTTTCTTGTAAAACAGATGAGAGGAAATTGTACTCTTCTGGTCACAGGACCACCATTCAGCAGGTACTAGCTTTTCTTAATAAAAAGTACCAAGGCAGTGCATAGAAGGAAAAATATTTGCCAGAAACTAAAGCATACAAGAGGGGCTAAGGGGAAAGTGAGTTATAATCACACTGTTGATTCTTTTTCCCTTTTATTTCTCCTGGGAGCAGAGTTCATTTTCCTGGCTCCCAATACAATGACACCATAGTGGACTCATGCATATTTTCAGAAGAGCTGTATTATTGTTGACCCAGTACATATGCTGCTTTTAATCATCCAAGTCATGCCTGGGTGATGGGCCTATCACAATAGGGAGGCAATGACTAGACAAATAGGCCATTTCCTGAAATCTGCAGAAACATAAGCAGGGGAATTATCCAAAATTCCATCATGAGCACAATACTTATCTTCATGAGTCAGAAATGAGGGGATGTTTCTCAGTTTATTTCCCACTGAACTGACCCTTTGTTTCCCTCCCTCCACCTCTTTCAAAATCTAAATGAGAGTGATTTCCTCCCCCAGTGAAGTCAGACCATCCACGTTGCTACATGCAGTTTGAGGGATGAAGGCAGAAGGAGATGAGGGTGGAATCACCAAAGCTGATTCAAACTCAAAGAAGTTGAAGGAGAGGTTTGGTAAGAGAATCAAGGCATGGAATGGTAGCATGCAGCTTTCAGAGCTATAAGCCTGTGGCGTTGTGGCCACCAACACAAAGCACTGCCAACATGTTTACTCTCCTGATCTTCAGAGTGGTCAGTGAGAGACAGGCAGGAAAGGAGGAATTTATAGCTTGCCTGTGGAATCTGGATTCACAAAACTTTCAAGACTGAAAGTAAACTACTCTGAGATCAACAATAACCTCACTGACTCACAGTCCCCAGCTAATGTTCTAAATATTCATTTGTTGAGAACTGAGTATACATATTCCCCTAGGAACAGTGTCATTTGTATATTAATTCCAGGCTGGCCTTCATAATCCATGCTCAGTCCTGAGAAGCAGAAGAAGTAGCAGGACTCCAGTGATCTCAAAATGGGATACTCCCTGGCAGGAGCAAGCCACAAAGTACCAGGGACTCTAGAGTCATGGGATATGCATGGATGTCTTCCCTGAATCAGCTGTACTTGATGAGAAGTCATTTCAAATATGACATGTAGATGGTATATGGGATGGAAGGCTAAATTCACATGAACTTTTAAAATAAAACCCACATGTACACAAAAACTGTAAATGGCAGTTTATATAAATTTTTTAATGAATTTATATATTTCCATGATTTCTTTATATAAAATTGTACTATTTGAGTTTATTTTTTCCAACAAACATGCCTACATTCATTTGGGAGAGAAATACATTTTTAAGTCAATAAAGTGTAGACTCTTTAAGAAATCTCTCACAGAACAAATTCGGGCTGTATCCCCAGACAGTTGATTCATTGGCTCTCCTCCAACACTGGTCTTTTCATGAGCAAGCCTGAAAAATATGGAGATGGAAAGATCCCTGGACAGATTGGACACTTAGAAGACCTGTGCACAAGGCCCAACTTCATCACACACCATGTGATACTGAGCATACTATTTCTGATTGCTTATTCATCCAGTAGCTATTTAATGAACACTTATTATATGCCGGATACTGTGAGCTAGGAAACTCCTCATCCATAAAATGAGGAGAGTAATATAGCATAAAGTATTATTAAGGTCAAAAAAAGTACTATACAAGTACTATACACAAAAGCATTCCATAACTACAGTTGTATACTGATTGGGGATACTTTACAATTTGAGGTATTTTATGGATTAAGAAGAGTTTTCTGGATTAATCTTTGAACCTAACCATTATGTACACTTTCTATGCAGGGCACACTATGTTAGAGTACCAAGGAACACATTTTCCTCTCCCTGTTTCTTCCTTTTCCTTTCCCATATAACCAATGGGAGTGTCCAGGCAAGAAAAGAATGAGGCCACATTCCCATTTTGAACTCAACAGCTACTGGTCAAATTTTAGGATAAAAAAAAAGAGAACATATCAGTTCAAAGGACCCTCCTGATCCTCTAGGGCCCCATAATAAATCCATTACTCTTTCAGTATATCACAAACCAAATCTTTACTTGGAAAGGATATTTTATTTGTCAGGTGTTTGCAGTCATGACCAGCTCTGAAGAAAAGAGAAGCTAAAACAAACAGAAATGGAAACCTTTTCCACTAAAGTGTGTCACTGCCTTTTGAGTCAGGGTGCCCCTGACTCCTGCAAGGGAGTTCGTTGGCTGCTCAGGTCTGCATCCCACGATGAATGCAAAGTGTACAGTCTTCCTAAAGGAATTCAGCTTTGGGGGCTGAATTTTCAAAGTTCATAAGAAAAAGCACTCTTCAATGAAAGAAAAAAAGAAAAGGAAGCAGTAAAACAACACCCAAACTAAAGAAAATGGTTATTTTCATCTCAAGGAAAGCTTTTTCAGAAACTGGAGGTTAGAGCCACTGAAGGAGACTATCATGAAAGACGGGAATGCCACCAATGCATCTGGTTGAAATGCACTGTTAGAAAGGGCTGAATGCAGATAATCTTCCCCTAGGCCAAAGAAAATTACAGAGCATTTTAATTTTTTGGTTTTTATTTCTTAGGAGGGTTTTAGGCTAATCAAAAACAAACAAACAAAAAACTTTTGACAAAGGCATCTAGAAGAAAGGAACCAATGACGTGGTTAAGTTCATTCAAAAGAAAATGAAGAAACTACTTCTTGACCACATCTACAAGAGGCCACAGACACAAGCCCTTTTCTTAAATGAACTCATTTATTAAGTACCTGCTATGTAGAAAACACCTGAAAGGTGCTCAGGGAATTGAAATGAGAATAGATAACCCCTGAGCTCTATTTGTTCACTATGCACTGAGAAAACAAATCCTACCAAAATAGCTTTGCAGAAGGGAGTCTGTGTTGAGAGTTATCAAAATATGCTATGAAAGTACATAGGAGACAGACATTAATTTTGAGAAATCTGAGATTAAAGGAGAAATATTTTAAGATGATAAAATGAAAGGATAACATAAGTTGATAAAATTGCTGAGAGTAGTTATTTGGTAACTAAAACAGTAATAATTGGTTAAAATGCCCAGCCATGGAAGAAGGAAGAGAAGAGAAAAAGAGAGAGAAGGAGAGAGGGGCGGGAGGGAGAGAGAGAGAGAGAGAGAGAGAGAGAGAGAGAGAGAGAGAGAAAGGGGGAAGAAAGTAAGGATGGAAGGAGAAAAGAAAAAAATAGATCAGCAAAACATGCCTGCACCAATTAGCTGCACCAAGCTTATGCAGTACCAATCTTCTCAATTTCCCTGTTACTAGCCAATTTAGAGAAAGGAGGTTTAGCAGATACTGTTGGTTAACTGTCCAACATCTATCCTCTTTCTTCCTGTTTTGTTCAAGTAGCCTTGACCCTTAACACACGAGGCCTCATCCAGACCTACAAGGGTAGATTCTGATTGGTCTAGCCTTTCATGTTGCCTCAGCCCTCCCCCAACCAGTGGTTTGTTCAAGAATGAACATGTGACACAACTCTGGCCAATGACACTGCAGGACTTGAAGCAACGGAAAAGACCACCATTTTTTTCCTCTCTGTGAATATCATTTTCTTAGGATTTGGTGCTTGGCGCTCCTAGCAGAGCAGGAAATAGAAGAAGGCTGACAACTGCACCGATGAACTAACCCACCCTGGAGTCCCTGCCTCTCCACTTCATGCTGTATGAGAAAATAAATGTTCTTACTACTTCGGCCAGCTGCTGCACATTTCTGTTACTTGTACTGAGGGAATCCTAACTGATACCAGGAGGTATCATATCTTTGATATGTTATGGCCTAGAAATGGGCACAGACATGGACTCTAGGAGATGGTTCATGGTCACCAACTTCTCACTGAGACCCAAATTTCGTTCTGATCAGGGTCCTCCACACTCCTCTCTGCAGTCTCTCACTTGCCATTTGTCTAAAGGACTCTCACATGGGATTCAGCTGGCACTGAGATTAGATAGAAAAGGGTCACCATGTGGAAGAACTGAGAGGAAAAGAGGTGAAGGGGTGGCCAGAATGATTGCACAGGCTGATGAATAAAACCATGGTGTCCAAACCACTGACCTTCAGCAGCAATGCCTCCTCCCTGAATATGACATATAAACAGCTGGAATACATACATTCATCTACCACTTCCTATTTCCAAAGAACTTAGAAACATGATTTCACATATATCTGATATTCAAGAAATATTCATAAGCCAGATAGAGCAGGTATTTCTACCTCTATTTAATAAACAAGTAAACATCTGATATTCAAGAAATATTCATAAGCCAGATAGAGCAGGTATTTCTACCTCTATTTAATAAACAAGTAAACTAAGATCCAGAAAGATAAAACGACCTTGGAAAGCTACACAGTTAGTATTGATAGGACCTGGACTTTGAATTTCCTTCCCTAAAAAGACCAGGAACATAAGAATATAAATACAAACATGTTTAAATATATTTAATTAAATACAATATTAATTACAAGGGATTCAGGCCACAGGTAGTTCTTACATGGTAATAGGAGCGAGAGGAGAAATACAGTAGAACAAAATATATGAGATGCACAAAAAAACTTTGAGGGAAATGTTTTACTCTTGGATCATCTGATATGTAACACAGGAAATAATTTTCACCATACCATATTCAATAGAATTCAACAAGCTTTTTTTTTTTTAAAGCCTCTATGATATATAAGGTGCCCCATGGGTTGAATCCTAAAGGATACACTGAAGTGAGACAGGAAAGCCTGGAGGCAGGGAGGAAACCTCAGGCAGAGAGAACAGTCTATGCTACCATAACAAAGAGTTATTAATCAGCTTGGTGCAGGGGAACTTCAACCAGTTTCATGTTACTGGGGCACTGGAGGCAGCAAATGCCAAGGATAAAGGACAAAAGAGAAGCACGAGAAAACCACTTCTGCCAAAGGCTCAGTCCTGCCCTCCATGGATAGCCAGCTAAAGAGTTTGGTCTCTCTTCATAAGTCCATGGCTCTCGAACTTTATCTGTTCATATACTCCCTAAAATAACTTAAAAACGTGTGTCTCATGTCTGAAATTTAGTTTGAATTGCAGGGCTTGATCCCAGGACCCAGGATCCCAGGACCCTGGCAGATGCTTAATGACTGAGCTTCCCAGGCACCCCTGTATCATTCTTTGAATGTATGTTTAAAATTTTGTCAAATAAAAATTTAGGGAGAGAAAAATCCACATTGCCCCTCACACATATTTAAACTTTTTTGTCATAGGTTTGTTTTTTAAATAAAAGGATGTAGAATATGTTAAACATTGTATAAAAGGAAATGAGAAATAACTATTTATGAAACAAACATTGTGTTTTATGATTTGATAAATAGATTTTAACTACCCTGTTGATAAAGCACACTAAACTTGAAAGAAATCACATAAAATATGCATCCTTAGTTTGTATATCTGGGAAAATATGATAGCCTCCATCCATTCTAGTTACATTCTAAAGAATTAACATCATTAACCTTCTACTGTTTCAACTGACAATTAAAGTATAGTGATTAACCATTAAAGGAAGTTTTTTTCTAAAAGCTAATATTTTGATTTATCCCTTTGTTTGATATTCAGAGGTTTTTAATATCCTAGGACAATACTAAAGTAATACTTATGATGGGTAAAAAGCTTATCTCTCTTTTATAAGAAGTAGAAGAATCTTGTGATTAGAGGTTCATTCAGATATTAAAGACCTAGAAATTGATTTTTTAAAATCCATTCAGGGTGTCTGGGTAGCTCAGTTGATTAAGTATCCAACTCCTGATTTTGGCTCAGGTCATGATCTTAGGGTCATGAGATCAAGCTCCACAGTGGACTCCATGCTCAGTGGGGAGTCTGCTTGAGATTCCCTCTCTCCCTCTGCCCCTCCCCTTCATGCTCTCTCTCTCTCGAAAATAAATAAATAAATCCTTTAAAAAATAAATAAGTAAAATAAAATCCATCCATGCACATGTACCCATTGTGAGTCTGTGTAGCCTGATTTGGAGACTCTTCTCTAAGTGGGAAGTCATCACCTCTAAGATATGCTGATAAAAGACAGGATTAGTTCTAAACCATGAATCTGGAATGAGTGTGGAAGACAGATTTACAGGGTCAAGAGAGGAGGGCTCAGGGATACCAGCTAACATGATATTGCAGTCACTGGGATCTGAAATAGGAAAGGGATTTTAGAGCAGGAACTGAGAAAGAATCTGAGAAATACTTTCAAAGGGCAGTACTCAGCTGGACTGATGACTGACCAGATGCAGAGAGAAAAGGAAAGAAAAAGTAAAGACTGACCATTTGACCCATTTTGGTAAAATAAACATACTCTATAGAAACTTATTATGTGTACAGTCTGAGGATAACACATGTTACAACATTATAAAAATGTCTGCAATCATTGATGGTAGCTTTTTTAAAATGTGACAGTTCAACCTAGGGACTATCTCTAAATGCCAAGGCCTCCATCTCAGAGGACCACATGTCCAAAAGCTGACTGAGTCATGGGAGTGACTTCAGAGTCCCAAGCTACAGTCAAGGCAATTGGAAGAATATGGAATGAAGATTAGGGGGAACAGAGTATAGGCCCAGTTCTGCCTCTACTCCTTCCTGTGTGACTTCAGAGAAATCACTTAAGCTCTTTGACCTTCACTTATATTATGCAGAAAGCAGAAGATGTCAACAAGATGGTCTGCAATGTCCCTTGCCTCCCTAACCTGATTACAAAGCTCAAAAATCAATGGACTCTGGACAAGCCACCTCTATAAGAGTAGTGAGAGAGTTAAGAGTTGAGTGAAGAATTTGACAGATCATGAAGATGAATTAGCTGCAGGGAGAGTCAATAGGTGTAAATTGCTGTAGGCTTGGGGGCTTTCTCCAGCCCCTAGTCAGCACCTGGAGGAAGAAGGTGCTAATGATACTGTGGGGACAGAACTGCTGATAGTTATTAAGCAGCAGGCAGTGGAAAACCCAAATTTACACTACTGTAATCTGAACCAGTGCCAATATGAGCCCAATGAAGGTCCTCAGGGGTAGGTGACAGCACTCTGAGAAGTTGAAAATGATGGCTAATAATAATGCATGGAGTTAAGCTAATATATGCATTTCTTTTTTTTTTTTTCCTTAAAAAGGCCCCACTATACTAGCAGGTGCTTCTCCCTAGATAAAGAAAAACGTTGATTTTTTCCAATAGTCTATAAAAAGATGGGCCTATCTTCTTTTTAAACAAGTAAAAGAAAGAATTGGTACAGGTCTTTCCCGTTCTCCACGTGAGCTCACATTTGAACCCAAGGTTATGAGTTATCGGCAGCAAAGCAAAAGGAAGGATGGGTTATGCAATGGAAGAGAAAAAGAAGCACAGAGCCAATAAACTGAGGCTGGGATCCCAGATACCTAAAGAACAGTTCAACTAGGACCAGTATCTCTGGTAAATAATCCATGAATTCAGGTTAAGAGAGCCAGACAGACCAGTCTCCTGACTGCACTAGGGGCAGGCAGAGCTCTCTACTTCTTCAAGATCTGTGATCTCACTGTAGCACAACTCTGTGATCTCCAACCTAATTAATTCTATTTCCAAGCAGATATTGCATGTGAATTTGCTAGGAAACAGAGAAGTACTATATTTCTTTAAGTGGATTTTGCTATTATTATAAACATTCACCCCCCTGGAGCCCATCAGACCAGCATGGACACTGCTCCAAACACCCTACACATTCCATTGTCACCTAAACATTTCTTCTTCCCTGCCCAAGTCCCCCTACATAAACCAAGTTCATCCTTCAAATCTCACTCTCTTTGAAGACACCGGCCTTCACTCCATCTCTAAGCTCCTATTATTCTTTTTTTAAATATTTTATTTATTTATTTGACAGAGATAAATCACAAGTAGGAGAGAGGCAGGCAGAGAGAGAGGGGAAAGCAGGCTCCCTGCTGAGCAGAGAGCCCGATGAGGGGCTTGATCCCAGATATCATGACCTGAGTGGAAGGCAGGGGCTTTGACCCACTGAGCCACCCAGGTGCCCAGCTCCTATTATTCTTATAGAATATGATGAATAATTTAGAACATGATCTTCCTAATTATTTTCATTCTTAACAAAACAGTTTTGTGATTGTGTACATTCTCGCAGCTGAGGGATATCTCCTACCCTTTACTTTAACCCCTTGTAATCCTAAGAACAGTTAGAAACTCTTGCTAACGCTAACACAACCTGTTTCCCAGGACTCCAGAGGGGCAGGCTTGTCTCTCCCTCCTTCACACCTAGAAGCAACTGTGGGTTTGGCAGTCCCCGAAATGAAAGTAACTTGCCCCAGCATCAACTTGCCTATCACCATGCATGGGTGGGCCCTACCCTCACCTCTTAACATCTCATATATTTCTCAGAGGTTCCTCCTGCAAGAGCGCAGGTGACCAAGCAAAACTCCAGTGTCAGGGAGTCATAGAGGAAGGAGAGGAATGTCATGGAGGAAAAAGAGGAAAAAGATAGTGACTGAGAGTGAGAAGGCTAAGAGATGTTCCCACTGTGAAATGAGAAAACGTGAGTCCCACAGGACAAGGACAGTCTGCAAGGCAGCTGAAAAATTGCCTGTGAATGAAGGCACCTAGAGAAGAGGACAGATCATAATTTGGACATTAAAAAATTGGGAAAGTAGAAGAAATCAAAACTCAAGCATCAGAAATTTAAGAACAGTCACCAGAAAACCCATGAAGTCGGACATGCCTGATCCACAGTCATTTCAAGTCAAATCACATTAAAAGCACAAGTATGATAGAGTAAGGGAGGAAGAAGCCAATTTTCCAGAATCATACTATCAGTCACTGAGTTAATCTAAAAAAATGTGTGTTTTTCATTGATTAAAAAATAAACACAATCTTGGGGCGCCTGGGTGGCTCAGTCGTTAAATGTCTGCCTTCGGCTCAGGTCATGATCCCAGGGTCCTGGGATCGAGCCCCGCATCGGGCTCCTTGCTCGGCAGGAAGCCTGCTTCTCCCACTACCATTCCCTCTGCTTGTGTTCCTCTCTCACTGTGTTTCTCTCTGTCAAATAAATAAAATCTTTAAAAATAAGTAAATAAATAAACACAATCTTGTATCATCAATGCCTCCAAAGTATGTGTGGAAAAACAACATACCCCATTTATTACAAGAGATATTTTCCCATAGATTGTGCATAGCAAGTAGGATACATAACTTATAAATAACTCATTATATATTACATAACTCATAATAACTTATTAGCCAATAATAACTTAGTAGCCAACATGTATATGAAGCCAACTTCAATAGCCTATAAAGTTACAATGTGCTAGGCACTGTTGTAAGTCATTTGCAAATATTAACTCTTTTAACTCACACCAACCCTGTGATTAGCCCCACTTTACAAATGATTCTGAAGCACAGGCAAAGTAAATGTCTCTCCTATCATCACCTAGATGCTAAGTTGTGGGACTGAGATTTGAACCCAGTGTGTCTGACTCCACAATCCTTAATCTTAGCTGTTTTTTCCCACTCCTGTGTCATTTTGCTTATTAAGGTGGACATTTTAGCCAGGTGACATAGCAATGACAACACCAGCAGCAGTTTTTCTGCCATTTTATGACCTTACCCCAACACCTAACATCTAGAGCCTAGTTCCCTGGATCATCCCAGTCTGGAACTCCTTGGTCAACCCTATGTCCTACTCCCAGAAAGCAGAATCTGAAGAAAGAATTTTTATAGGTTTATTGGCATAGTGTAGATAAATAATCTAGAACATTCTACAAGCCAATTTTTTTTTTCATTTTTAAACCATTAATACTGTTGATAGAGATCCTCTTACTGACAGTGAAAGAACACGTTGCTCCTTCCTTCTCCTTGGCCACTAAACTGGCAAAGTGTTCACTCCCTACCCCCACCCCCCAGGGATGTAGTCTATGAGAAGTATCTCCTCCCCATAGACCCATTGTCTGGGCTGCAAAATCTCTCAAGATCTCAGAAAAGCAAGGATCCTCTTCCTGGCTGACATCCCCAAACCTCAACATCTGTTCATTGATCTGCTGACCATGAAAATGTAAGTGAAAATTTTAAAGTTTTCCAAAACTCAATTTCAGATACTTTGTCACATCCACAAACTGGGGGATGGCAAGAATCTACAGAACTTACATGCTAATTTTAGCTTAATTTTTGTAAATAGATATTATGAAAATACTATTTTTCTTAATGTTTGAAAACTGGAAGAATCCTCCCAGACTCCTAGAATTTCAGGAGGGCAATGCCACTGTTCATTTTCTGGACTTGCACATACTGGTGGCTTCCTTCTCTGCTCCTTTGACAGCCTCTTCTCCTCATTTCCACACTGTTCCTTCTTCCCCAGACTGGGGGTGGCCAGAGTAATTGTGTCCCCCTGGGTTATTCTCCATTGCCTCAGTATATATGGCTTCACTTCGGGTGTGTGAAAGTGCCACTGAGTTTATGTCATTTACTCTACTTAAACATGAAATAGACTCTACTGGATTGAGGGTAAAAATATGCTTTTGAAGGAGTCAGTGGAGGCCCATATTTACAGGACATTTATTGCTGCCACTTTATAGGGAAAATTAGTATTTTATGCTCTCAGTAATGATTCCCCAGGCCCTCTTTTCAAACCACCATGCTCATAAATTCCTTGTTTTTATAGCAGGGCAAAAAATGTGCAAAAGCGTGCTCTTCCTCACTCAGCAGCATCATCCGGTAGAGGATAGAGAGGCATCCTCTCTGGGAAGAAGACAGCCTGTAGTCTGGGGTCACAATGCCAGCAGGCTGCTGGGCCATCCCTGGACATGGCTCCCAGGGGTAGGGGCAGTGCTATTTAACTGAGGAAGCCCATCTGGACAGCACACATTCCTTAGAAACACAGCTAGTCTAAAGAAAAGAAATTCCAAGAAGGCATTGGGAAAGAAAAGACCAGTTCAGACTTTCTGGGCTTTACTGGGGTTGAATGATGCTAGCCAGATACTATTTGAAGAGGGTCCCCTCATGCAGGGCATCTGGCCTCAGTACATACTGTTTCTAAGTGAGCCAGAAATAACTTTGAAACTTGGAGAAGGTTCTCAGATAAATCCATCTATGGATTGTGTTCCCTCCCAGGTTATGCTTTGCAGAACCAGAGTACTTCCTGATTCTATACCCAGTAGAATGGGGTCCCTTTCCACCAGTGTCAAGTAATCTCTGTATCTGAGCAACCGCTACCATCTCACCCATACTTAGTCGTTTTAAACTCCTAAAACAAGACTCAAAGATATGCAAGAGAAAATAAAACCAAGATTGCCTTATGCTTAAAAGTAAATCACTTCCTGTTACTTAAAGGGTAGGGAGAGGGCAATGTTCAGTGGAAGGCTAATGAATTCTTTCTTATGGTCAGCTTTGTGTTTTCAAGCTAATATGATTAATACTAATGTTACAAATGTAGGATGTGGTATTGCCCAAGAATCAACTCTACTCAGAGAAGATTATTCAAATATTCCAATCACATGGCAGTCTTACCAAACTATAGAGTTGGATTCCACGGGTCTGAGGTGAAATCAAAGATTCTGCATTCCTGGTAAGCCCCCAGGAGAAGTTGGTACTCCTAGTTCAGAGATCATACATTGAGCAAAGAGGTCTTGGGTCGAGAGTTCTAGCTTTGGAGTTGGACAGATTCAGGTTTGAATTTGGTTACTTATTGCGCTCAGGATGTTGTGTAAATTCTTTAAGTTCCGAGCCTCTGTTTTTTTGGTTTTTTTTTTTTTTACATGAAAGGTAAAGCAAGTAGTAATAATACTTGTCCATCCTTCTTCCCATAGTTGATATGAATTTCATGCAGGTCTGGAAATTTTAAAATGCTTATACAAATGTTAGTTATTACTATTGACTCCTTTCGATTATACTGTTTTAGGTACTGAGTTACTCCCAGATTTTGCTTAGCAATAGAATGGAATGCCTTTTGCAACATACTGCAGAGATAGAACAGGCGAGGAACAAATTCCAAGAGGTTCTTTTTCTTTCATTGTCCCCTCAAAGGCCAGTGATAAAACAGGCAGAGACAAATCACCTATCCTGGTTTTAGAGAATTTTTAGAGAATTGTTTTAGAGAATTTTAGAGAATTTAGAGGTTCTACTATGTTTCTTGGTAGGCTGTTTAATCTCAAGTAGAAGGAAGCACTTTTTTGGTTGGATCATTACTGGGTCTACACAATCCCTATAACTGGGTTATTCAATAAAATCATTGGTTGTATCTTGGATTTGGTGCTGACTATTCAAAATGGTAAGTGGGTTGCATTTTTTCCAATCTAATTCAATACTTACTATTCAATTAAGGAGAAAAAAAACATGGGCCTTAAGGTCACATGTATCAAGTTTAAAGCTAGAGTCTACAGCTTATTATTTGTGTTGACCCTAAACAAGTTGATTGACTTCTCTGAGTCTCAATTTACTCATCTATAAAATAGGGCTAAGAATCTGTATCACATAATATTTGGGGGGACTATTTGAAGAAATAATAAGTTCCTAAAACCTAAAAGATGGCCAGTAAATATTAGATTCCTCCCCTTTATTCTGATTCTGTGCCAGAAAATGAAGAACAAGTTATCACTTTCTAAATGTGTTAAAAATTAAGCAACTTTAAAAATACTCTCTATTTAACAAGTTAGGCACTTTAAAAGGATTCACTCATCTAATCCTCAACAAGGCTTTTACTATTATTTCCCCCATGTTAGAGATGAGAAATTTGGGGTGTAGAGAAGTATCTTGGTCCATCCCCACAGCTGGTAAGCGGCAATGCCAGGATACAAGGTCCAGAGGACACTAACTCCAAGGCCCTCACCCTTATCCATGTACACCTGACACAGCCTCTTCCCCACAATAACCCTTCACATGGAGGTGGTCATAATTCACTGTCAGTCATCTCTTTTTCTCACTCTCAGGGTGCTCTTACACTGTCTAGTACGCAGGCTGATAGAAAAAATGTTACATTTTGGAGTCCATCCCATAGAGTGCTATCTGCCATTAGCACACTTTATGAAAGAGCCACAGGCCAAGAGACATTGAAGCATAGTGGATAAAATGACAGATCTGGAAAGCTCAGAAATGAACAGTATGTCAATATGACCTTACAGCCTTCCACAAATATCACATATTTTTTCAAAGTATGCTTTTTAACCGAATAGATGGGAGACCAAACAGAAGAAAAACTTCTATTAAAAAAAATGACTGGTCTCAGGCCATTTTATGGCTATAGAATTTATGTTTAAATAATAAATCTAAGAACTCCCTAGATCTTCCTTCTACCAAGACAACTTCACCCCAAGTTTTCTCTTCTCAAGTGGCATTTAAGAAGAAGATACGGGAAATGATTTCTAACAATGGTAAATTTTTATGGTCACATGGATGGAGAAACTGTATGTAGAAACATGTAGACATGACCTGGAGATACAGGTCAATTTGACATTGTTGAGGTCTCAAAATTATGTGAGAATGGGGACGTGTCCAGGTTCCCAGTCTTAGAACTCCAATTCCTAACTGATTGATGGATTGGTTGATTGATTGACTGATTATACCAAGATGTATTGAGAGTTAACCATGTGTCTTATACTAGACTTACACTTAACTTACACTTACACATAACTTACATTAGACTTATACCTAACATACTTCACTCATTTAATCTTTCATAAAATGTTATGAGCTAAGTGTCATTATTATCCCAATTTACAGATGAGGAAACCAAGTGTCAAAGCAATTAGGTAATATTCTCAAGGCATAGCTAATAGGTCATCTAGCTCTGACTGATTCTGAAGGCTGTACTTTTAGCTACTATCTTTTCTTTTCCTCTCTTTTCTAAAGCTTATATGACTATGACAGACAGACAGCATACACACACACACACACACACACACACACACACACACACACACTCCAGATCATAATCACAATCACTGATTCAAGTTCAAAGTAACATAATGGACTTTTTAGTCACTCTCCCACTCCTATCCTACTCCTAGAGGTGAGGTATGACTGCTTTCTATTACCCTCCCCTCAACTCCTAAACTCTATAAATGTGCCAACAGTGAAGCATGAATCAAATCAAGGGGTTGCTTGAATAAATTCTACAGTCATTATAATGTCAACACATGGAAGCTAAATCTAAGACATAGGAGCTTCCCTGTATCAGTCTCTTCTTCTGCCATCTAAGTCAACAGACACCCCACATACGCACCTCACTTATTCCATGTTATCCTCATTTTCCTTCTCATTCAACCACTTCTACAAGACAACTCACGGTATACAAAAATGCTGATCTGTGACTTAGCACCTAAAGTGAAGTAAGTCCTAGTCCTACTATCATGATGCCACTTGAATGAATGTGAGCAATTGACTCACTTCTAGATCACTGTGACTTCATCTCTAAAATGGGGCCGTAAATTCCAGACTAGCCTATAACAAAGGTGATGCCTAAACTCTAGAGAAATAGCAGTTATGGGAATGGTCTGAAAACTCTAAGTGCTGTACAATAATAAAACAATCTAGGGTTTATTAAACCCTTACTGTATTCCCGGTACTACACTAAGAAATTGAAATGAAGTTTCTTATATAATCCTCCCCCAAATAACTGTGAGGCAGAAATTCCTACAAGTGAGAAAACTGAAAACAAGTGTACTAAAGTAAACTGCCCAGGACAGTTAGTAAACTGGAATGCAATCATGTTTATTGTCCTGCTGCATAGTACTTGTTTCAGGAATGGCCACTTCAATCCTGTCAAAAAAAAAAAAAGAGGGGCACCTGGGTGACTCAGTGGGTTAAGCCTCTGCCTTCGGCTCAGGTCATGATCTCAGGGTCCTGGGATCGAGCCCTGCATCGGGCTTTCTGCTCAGCAGGGATCCTGCTTCCCCCTCTCCCTCTGCCTGCCTCTCTGCCTACTTGTGAACTCTCTCTCTGTCAAATAAATAAATGAAATCTTTAAAAAAAAAAAAAGAAAAAGAAAAAAAGGAACTGAGTGTTGAGGGTATCTCCATTTCTACTGCCTTTGTTCTGAAGTCAGCCTGGTTCATGTAGACATTAGGGCCTTGTGCTACACAGTGGTTTTCAATCCTTCATGCTCATTGGAACAGCCTGGGGAGTTTTTAAAAATACTGACAACTGGGATTCTGCCCAGAGGTTCTAATTTGATTGGTTTAGGGTGATACCTGAGCCTGAGCCTTTTTAATAATTCCCAGGTGATCCCAGTGTTCAGTCAGGATGGTAAGCCGCTGTGCAACCCTGGCAGAGCCCTACAAAGACAGAAGTTCCCAGGATGCTCAGATCTGGGCTCCGAATGCTCGCTTCCCAGGTGGGAAGCAAAGGGGTAGGGTGGGGTGGGGTGGGGGAAGTGAGAAGTGGTAGAGTACTGATGGAATCCAATATTCATTGCTGAATTCTGAATGGCAACTTTCTTGGCAGATACATTACCAATCATGTCCCAGCTATAAACCAAAGAGCTCTCATTTCCTCAGCGGCATTATATACTCTGAGTGCTTTTCAGCATTATTAACCTTCATGATCAAAATAGATAGGGAGGCTGAAAGCCAGGGAAAACCTCTTTACATCTTCTGAATTGCAAAGCTACACAGTGAGAAAGAAGTTAGCCTGCATGTGAGCATTTGTGCTTAAATCAGACAAATCCAAAGCCTGGACAAATTCACTTTGTGTACATAATAGGTTCAGGAGGGCTTTGGATTTAGAGAAATAAATGTGTCATAATTAGACTCATTGCATTAGTATAACAGCGTGCTCTGTTGGAACAGTGATCCATGTAAATAAGGCTGTCTCAGCTTCTCTTAAGCATATTTCTATGCAAAAATTAGGATATGTAGAGGAAATATCACTCATTTAAGACTGCCCAGCATCTAAACTCCACTTCAATTTGGGTAAATCACAGAATTGGTAGGGAACAGAGTTCATTCCTATTGGGGAAATTAGAGAAAGATAGTCCTGCTCTCTCCTCCCAGGAAGCTAGAGTGTGTCTGTGTGACTTGATATTACCAAGCAGATGCTCCAACCCCATGCTTCCATAGGTCTTTAAAAGAAGAATGTAAAAAAATGAATGAATACATGGATGGATGGATGGATGGATGGATGGATGGATGGATGAATAAGAGTGTGCAATCAGTCAGAGATTTTTTGTGGTGGCTGTGGTGGATTAAAGGATCCAGAAACAGGGAAGCAATTGTCTAAGGGAGACATAATCCAACAGCATGATGAGTGTCCACTGACTATGGTGCCAGAAGCAGTGGGCCAGAAGCCCCAGCTGGCAAACAAGTGTCCTCAACAGGATCCTCCCATGATAGTGCTTCAGCCATGCCTTGTGTCCCTTGATTACTACCTGAACCTGTTATCCAACCTGCCTGGATTCCATAAGCTATTGCCACTGCTTCCCAAGAAACTCCTCTTTTCCTTAACGTAAACAGAATAGTCTTTGATGGTTTCCAACCAAGAACTCTGTTAGTGCAGGGTAATATCAGGGAATCCAATTTTTGCTCTTTTTTTTAAGATTTTATTTATTTATTTGACAGAGAGAGAGATGACAAGTAGGCAGAGAGGCAGGCAGAGAGAGAGGAGGAAGCAGACTCCCTGCTGAGCAGAGAGCCCGATGTGGGGCTCGATCCCAGGACTCTGAGATCATGACCTGAGTCCAAGGCAGAGGCTTTAAACAACTGAGCCACGCAGGCGCCCCTCAATTTTTGCTCTTTTAACTACTGGTTATCCAGAAATTACTCACATGGTCCCTATACAGCACATATTTTTATATTATGGCAATATCTAATATTATTAGGCAATATCTATCCCTTCTCCAGCTTCCAATCCCTCACTTGCAAAATGCAACTCTGTGAAGATTTTCTTCTGTATTCTTTTCCACAATTATGAGAATTTTGGAAGAAATACACCCAAGTGGTGAGTGAGTCACTTCAAGTTATGATTTAAGGAGTAAAAGTTAATTTCCTAGTCCGAAAAATAGTAATAAAAATAGTGTACAGTCTAACTCAGAGGTCATAAGATGGGCTAAGTAGCATAAAGCAATCTGTTGAAGTACCAAAATTTAGTATTCCATTTTTGACTTATAGATAATCCTAAACCCTATATCTGTCATTTTTGGTCCTTGGATGCAGTATTCAAGTGCACCACATCCAAAATTATCTCTCAACATTTTTGTCTGACATCTTTTCTGCGGGTAGGGAAATACAGTGTTTTGATCTAAAAGATCTTTTCTTGGTAACTGAATTGAAGGTGGGATAGGGAAAAAAAATCCAAACCTCATTCTTCAGCCTTCTGGTGTACTATATAAGTGTGTCAAGCTGCATTTCAGATTCGGAGTCCATGAGAAAGGTTGTCATAGATCAGCCAAGGTGGTAACGTAAATGTCACCAAAGGAGTCAGATACAGAGGAAGCAATATCCCCTAAACCAGTAATTTTTAAGCTAAAGACCATCTACTTCATGGCCACAGTCCCTGATGATCTCTCACTCCCAAAGTACTTACAGTCATCCACACATAACAAATGGCCCCTGAGTTGAAAGGAAATATGGGACAGCTCAAAAAACTGGGGTTTGGGAGCAAAAAACCTAGGTTTAAATGCTGCTTCTATTGCTGTTAGCTCTATGACCTTGAACAAATTTCTTAACCTCCCCAGTGCTTAGTTTCTTCTCTAAAATGTATACATAGAATTATATGAAGTGCCTAGCACAGTATTTGGCATATAGTGAGTGAAAATTGTTGAGCCCATCCAGATAGGGTAATTGAGGAGGCTTAAGGAATATCAACATGTCCCTTTATGCAAAACACATTTATTGTCTGTTTATCATGTGCAAGATTGTACGTGCATATATACAAAAAGATAAATAAAACCTAGAATCTGACCTCAGGGATCAGTTGATGATTAAAACATTGGCTACAACTGGGTGTTGTATGTAAGTGATGAACCACTGAATTCTACTCCTGAAACCACTATTGCACTCTATGTTAACTAACTAGAGTTTAAATAAAAATTTGAAACAAAAGAAAAATAAAAAATAATAATAAAATGTTGGCTACAGTTCATAATCATCAGAAATGTATTGATAGAAGTCTCATTTTCCTCCATCCTCTCAAAAAAACCTACACCTTCCCACAACCCCCAAAATAACTCCTCAAACTCCTCTCTAAAAATCTAATAATGGCTATTTGTCTAATTGCTCCACAAAATTCAGCCCAAGAATCCCCTTCTCTGTAATACCTCTCCTTATATACCCCCTCCATACCCCCAGGTAGCAGTATGCTAATAAATGTTTAACAACTAGTTCTCTGAAGGTGGTGGAGGGGGAACCATAATTTGTAGTGTTTGCCAGCTGATGTAAAGGCTGACTTTAAGCTACCTACATGACAGCACTGAGCACATAGTTGGGAAAAGATTTGCATAGTCAGCTCTCATGAGCTGATAGAAGCTGGCTGCAGCACACCATTGTGACCTCATGTCAAATCAACCATTCTTTCACTTGTGTCTCACTACACTTGGCACTGCTCTACCTAACGCAGCATTTAATTAGATGTCTATCCCATCTGCCTCCAATAAACTGCAAACTCCTTGAAGGCAAGAACCTTACCAATGCTTTATTATTATAACTCCAGCATGCAGCATACGCCCTAGCCCAGAGTAGGTCTTCAGTGAATGACTTTTGAGTGAGTGATGTCACAGGAAGCTTTCCATCCTCTTTGGCAATCCTGCAGCCTTGGAGATCTGGTCTTATTAAGTTCATAAGGCTTGTCCTTAGCTTCCCAAACTCTTCTTTAACTTTCCATGTCCTTTTTCTCTTTCCTGCTCTCCCATCATGAAGGGCAACCTGGAAATGTTCTAGTAGCAGTCATTTACACCTCAGAATGGATTGAATGTCTTGTTTCGACAAACATGTCATGCCTCAGCTCTCCCTGAGCAATGAATCAATGTCCTTGATTAAGATAATTTCAGTGGCAGCAGACAGGAGTAGAAATTTAGTGGCAGCCATTCATTTTGTGTGTATATAGAAACAGCCTTAAAGAAATATCTTTCCTGAAAATAACAATTTAGTATTTGCAAATATTGTCAGAGTCTCAAAAGCTAATGACATTTTGAAATCCAGAGCATTTTATTCTATAAACTAAGACAAACTGACCTTAAATAAATAAATAAAATAATAAATAAAATAAATAAAATAAAATAAAATAAATAAAATCACCTGTCCATCCTAAAATGCACCATCTAGAAATCCATCAATTCAATTCACTCCTTTTTTAAAGGTCTATTACCTACCAACCACACAGGGATCTTGAAACTCTTATTTCAACTATCTCGTCCCAAAAATAAAACCTCAAGAATGTTTCATTTCATATAAGAAATGTATGTCCTTGACAAATGATATGATAATCAAATCATATACTAAAAGTGGTAGGAAGGAATATTGGTAATAGTGGCATAATGGACTGTGTGTTTCTGTTCCCTATGAAATTTATATGTTGAAGCCCTAATCCTCTATGTGATGCTATTGGAAGTGAGGCTTTTGGGAGGTCATGAAGATGGAGCTCTCATGAGTGGGATTAGTGACCTTGTAGAAGAGGCATAAAAGATGTGATCTCTCTGCTAGGGGAGGATACAAGGAGATGACCATTTGTGAACCAGGAAGAAGGCCTTCGCCACGAACCAAATTGGACAACATCTTGACTTTGGAATTCCCAGCCTCCAAAACTGTAAGAAATAAATTTTTGTGAGCCAAAAAACCCCACATTGGTAATAAAAATAAAGATGATTAACATTCTAACTGCTTACTATATGCCAGTCACTAAGCAAATTGCTTTATGTAAATTTACTCCTTTACAACCACCCACAGAGCAAGAAACCTTTGATGACATAAATAATTGCTACTCAAATTTCTCTGCAACTTTGAAATTTTATCTTGGACTTTCCTAAAGCAAGCTCCTTATTGTCACTTCACAGCTCTGGTACAGGTAGACTGAGAAAATGTAAGCCTTTGTGTATTTATATATTTATTGCACACTCCACTCTTCAACTAGCAAGAGCCAGGCCAAGCCCTAGGAAGTATTAATTTAAGGCATGACATGAAATAATATCCACATGAATGGATTATCTCATATTCAATCACATTTGTTTCAGTATTTATTTAATTAAAAACACAACTATATTTATAACGGCAGCCTGTGCCTTCCAAGATCCATAGCCTTATTTCCTTCTGGAAGCACTCACTGAGGAGAAATTTTAAGTACTTCTCTTCATAGCCAAATATATCTTATTTTCATCAGAGTTGCCTGAGCACATAGACATTCACCATAACCTTATTGATAATTGCACCTGATTAACCACAAACTGCAATGGAAGGAGGATTGAATGCTTTTTATTAATTAACATAGTCAAGTCAAGGAAAACAGCCTACATGAGGGATAGCTTGTATAAAAATAATTGACTCATTAATCTTAACCATATGAACATGTTCACATTAGCAAGGTCAGTCGCTAGAAAGGATTCAAACCAGAATAGCACATTCATGCAAGTAGATTTTGTAGTTATTTCATTTGGAGTAGCATGGAATTCTTTAGAACAGTGAAGATTTTCAGAAGGACGTAGTCTCAGAAAAGGGGAAAGTTTCATAGTAGTGATCTTTGTTTTATATCTTCGAGTTGTCAGGGCACTATGGGGGAAAGTCACATTCCAACTTTTACTCCTGTACGTAGGCAGTATTTGCACTGGAAAAGCAAGACCATGAGCACATACTTCCTCATGCTGTGATACTTCAGATAAAACCCAGCAGCAGCACAAGTGTGCATGCCAGGGGCTGTGAGCCAGATAGACATTGCATCCTAGGGACTATAACTGGTTGGGAAAGGGATTTGGGTAGGGAGCATTTAAGCCTGGAAAGCAGTCATTTAAAATAATAACAAAAGGAAGTACTTCCTCACACAGCAAGTGGTAAACATGTGGAACTTGTTTCTCCCAAAGACTTGAACAAGCCAAGAAATGCAAATAGGTTCAAGAAGGGTTTAGAAAAATTGTAATGCCCAATATCTTACTTGTTGTTGAAGAGAGGTTTGAGGTGTCTGGGTGCACTCCCAACTTTTGATATTACAAAGGCAGCTGTCATACACCTTTGCAAAAATCCCTGGGTCCATCCTGTTCAAATGAAATATTTGGTGGAGTGAACCATTGAACTGACCCATTATGGCGTTCTTCTGCTCTTGTATTCTTTTTTTTTTTTTTCAACAACAGCAAGATAATAAATATTTATTATTACTAGAACTGTCCTACAAGAAATGTCAAAAGGAGACCTTCAGATTGAAATAAAATGCTACTACATTGTAACTTGGAGCCATATGAAATTTTCAAGCTCTTCAGTAAGTTAAATACATGGGAAAACATAAAAATCCAAATTACTGCAATATTGACTTGTAAACCTAATTTTCATTTTCTTTTTTTCCCAAATATGTTTATTTTATTTTTTCAGTTTTACAAGATTAATTGTTCATGCACCACACCCAGTGCTCCATGCAATATGTGCCCTCATCAATACCCACCACAAGGCTCGCCCAATCCCCCACCTTCTCCCCACCAAAACCCTCAGTTTGTTGCTCAAAGTCCACAGTCTCTCATGGTTCATCTCTCCCTCTGATTTCCCCCCATTCCCTCTTCCCTTCCTTCTCACAATACCCTCCATGTTTTTCTTCATGCTCAGCACGTAAGTGAGACCATAAGGTAATTGGCTCTCTCTGCTTGACTTATTTCACTCCACATAATCTCTTCCAGTGCCATCCAGGTTGATACAAAAGTTGGATATTCATCCTTTCTAATAGAGGCATAATATTCCATTGTATATATGTACCATATCTTCCTTATCCATTCATCTGTTGAAGGGCATTTTGGTTCTTTCCACAGTTTGGCGGTAAAAATCAATGCACAGAAATCAGTTGCTTTCCTATACACTAACAATGAAAATATGGAAAGGGAAATTAGAGAATCAATTCCATTTACTGTAGCACCAAGAACCATAAGATACCTGGGATTAAACCTAACCAAAGAGGTAAAGGATCTGTACTCGAAGAACTACACAACGCTCATGAAAGAAATTGAAGAAGACACAAAAAGGTGGAAAAGCATTCCATGCTCATGGATCGGAAGAATAAACATTGTATGTCTATACTACCCAGAGCAATCTATATTTTCAATGCCATCCCAATCAAAATTCCACCGGCTTTCTGCAAAGGGCTGGAACAAACATACCTAAAATTTATACGGAACCAGAAAAGACCCCAAATTGCTAAGGAAATGCTGAAAAGGAAGAACCAAGCTGGGGGCATCACATTGCCAGATTTCAAGCTTTACTACAAAGCGGTGATCACCAAGACAGCATGGTACTGGCACAAAAACAGACACATAGACCAGTGGAACAGAATAGAAAGACCAGATATGGACCCGCAACTCTATGGTCAAATTATCTTTGACAAAATAGGAAAAAATATCCAGCGGAAAAAAGAAAGTCTCTTCGATAAATGGTGCTAGGAAAATTGGACAGCTCTAGGTAGAAGAATGAAACTTGACCATTCTCTTACACCATACACGAAGATAAACACGAAATGGATAAAAGACCTCAACGTGAAGCAGGAATCTATCAAAATCCTAGAGGAGAACATAGGCAGTAACCTCTTTGACATCAGCCACAGCAACTTCTTTCAGGACATGTCCCCATAGACAAAGGAAACAAAAGCGAAATTGAACTTTTGGGACTTCATCAAGATAAAAAGCTTATGCACAGTGAAGGAAACAGTCAACAAAAACAAGCAACCCACAGAATGGGAGAAGATACTCTCAAATGACACTACAGACAAAGGTCTGATATCTAAGACCCATAAAGAACTCCTCAAACTCAACACTCACAAAACAGATAATCACATCAAAAAATGGGCAGAAGACATGAACAGACACTTCTCCAAAGAAGACATACAAATGGCTAACAGACACATGAAAAAATGTTCATCATCTTTAGCCATCAGGGAGATTCAAATCAAAACCACACTGAGATACCACCTTACACCAGTTTGAATGGCCACAATCAACAGGACAGTAAACAAGAATTGTTGGAGAGGGTGTGGAGAAAGGGGAACCCTCTTCCACTGTTGGCGGGATTGCAAGCTGGTGCAGCCACTTTGGAAGACAGTGTGGAGATTCCTCAAGAAATTAAAAATAGAACTACAATATGACCCTGCCATCGCACTACTGGGTATTTACCCCAAAGAAGCAGATGCATTACAAAGACGGGCCACATGTACACCAATGTTCATAGCTGCTCTTGTATTCTTAAAGGAGGCCTTCAGACGGGCCCATTGGCAAAGGTATCAGAGAACTGGGCTCTCATACTGGCCTGGCTTCTTAAAAGCTGTGTATTGCAGGAATGTCTCTAAACCCTCCATGAACCCTTGATAAAATGAGCTTGCTTGTATTGCTTCCCCTGACATCCTAGTATTATTGTGAGAATCAAGTGAGATAATGCTTACTAAATTATAAAGGACTATGCACAAGTGAGGGTAACATTTTTAAAAATTTTATTTATTTATTTGAGTGAGAGAACACAAGCAGGGGGAGCAGCAGAGGGAGAGAGAGAAGCAGGCTTCCCACTGAGCAGAGAGCTCAATGCGGGGTTTGAGCACAGGACCCCAGGATCATGACCTGAGCCAAAGGCAGACACTTAACCGACTAAGCCGCCCAGGTACCCCAGCTTAAATAACTGTAACCTGGATGCTTCACGGGCAAATTGTAGTAATGCCATATCCAAGAGAAACAAAAATCAATTCTAAAAAAGCTTAGATGGTCATGATAACTGATGTCTAAAAGGTTCTCTTTTCCTCTCCAAGGCCCCACCATGCACTCATCATCATTGCTCCAAAGCTGGTGTCTCTCTCCCTACCAAGCTCCAGTCCACCTATCTTGGTCTCTTCTCAAACACTCTCTTCAAGTTTAGTTTTTTTTTCCCCTTTACCCATTACTACCACTAGCAAAACAAAGTCTGGGACCTGAACAAATTAACAGAAGGGTGACACACCTGGGGAAAATTATATGTTAATTTTGTGCCCCTCACAGTTATTTCCAGTCTTAGAATACAATGATATATTATAAATTTCCACTGTTTCATGTGAAAAGTGTGTCACATAGGAGTACGGTAAAAAGCAAACATCTCAAATCAACAAATGCTTGCTCAAGTATCTGCTATTCTATGTCACTGTGGTAATGGCAAGGGTCAGGGAAATTTATTTCAAATAAGAAAGGCTACATCCTGGTGTATCACCAAAGCTAATACTTTTCAATCTCACTAACACATCTGTACTCCCACAGTGATTTGTTCATATGAATTTGCTTATCTGGCAATTCTGACCTTGCTCTGATCACCATAGAGTGAGGGTTATAATTCAGTGGCTTTGAACTAAAAAAATAATAAAATAAAATAATATAATAAAATAAAATAAAATCAGTGTTAGAGTCTTAGTTTCACCATTGAAAAGCTGGGAGAACTTAGACAAGTCTCTTATCCTCTGTGGGCTCCCATTTTCTTATCTATAAAATGGAGATTACAGATATATATACCTCCCATTGGACTAAATGAAATAACATACATAAAGCACATGAGTGCTGGGGCTGGCACAGAGTAAGTACATAATAAATGAGAAATGTGGTTCTCACAGATCCTCTGAGGTTCCACATAGATCTATAGGGTGCCAAGGAACTGGAAGCGGTCTGGGTGGCATGAAAACACCAACTGCTACAACTTGCACAATGTCATCTCCAGTGACAGTAAGAGATGACTATCCAGAGAACAACCAAATAGTTGACTCTTTCTTCCAGTGTTCCACCTCAGCTGGCTGTTCAAGATACTGGAAAACTGCTTTTGTTCCAGAGAATCCCATACCCTGGATCTTCCCCTGGAGTCACTGTGCAGGTGGCATTTATCTTGACTTCCACAAACTGTTGTTCTCTTCAAGGATCATTGCTTGTCTAAGCCATGTATTAATTTCTTAATGTTCTGGCATGGTCTCTCTCTGATTGTTATAGGCTCCCATGTAAGCAGATCACTCTGGGCCTATTAAATACTGTATTTGCTTAACAGCTTAATAGTCTCTGTGTAAACATTCTGTGAAAAGGGATTTTTTTTCAGTAAGCTGTATTAGAGGTCAGTGCTTAACAGAGTCTCATTATTTTGTGAGAAGCCCATGACTTTCCCACCCACATCCCTGACATTCCAAGGGTGGGAAGTTGTCACCACAGATACCCACCAGGGGATCCTTTTACTCAAACCCCACAATCCTTAGGTCTTCCAGAAACTAAGTTTTCACTTTCATTATCTGAATAACTCAGAAATTATCGTTTACTTTCTTCCAAGAGAAAAATAATTGTTCCCATTGTAGCTAGTGTTATAAAATGTTCCATGAAAGCGAAAATCATTTTTATTTCAGGAGCAATCAGATGGCATGTAAAGAAACAGCAGGGGTGAGTGGGGATTCATTTCAGTATCTCACAGCCATTTATATTGATTTTTCCAAGTTTGTACAAAAGAAAAGATTTCCCAGCTGAGTTGAGCTCAAAAGTGGCACATTTAACAGGATCTTGAGGATTTAGAAGGCCATCTTGTATAAATACCTTGAAGAATGTACAATATGATTCTTTAAAACGTGTGTCTACAAGAGAGCAAACAGTTTATCCAGGGGGTGGTGTGTAGTGGAAGTTACCTCCTGTAAGGTAACACAGGAAGCCCTACAACACATTTCAGGGAATCAGTATACGACTGCAACAACTAATGAGTCATGCCCTTCCTGCCTCTATCCTCCATTTGCTGTAAACTTCACAACTATTGAGAAGTGAAATACTGATACAGCAGGGAGGGGACAATGTGAACAAGGAGCTCTGGTCATCATGGGGGCACCCCAACCTGAACTCTACAGAAAGTATTTCATCTTGAGAGGTTGGATTAAGAAGACCATTTCAGAGTCTTGCCAAGATAACAATGAGAAAGGTTTAAGTTATTTTACTTATCTTAACACCTGCCGCTAGAACAGCAGAAAACCTCATGATCCCATGCTATGTATAAGACACTGTGTTAAGTACTTGGTGGCAGAAGAATATAAAAGTGAAGAAGGCATTAAGACTTGCACCAAAGGAGTTCAAATGGAAGGAAGACAATAGGGAAAGAGAAAACAAGATATACATAGCAGACTTGTTAACAAATTTGTTAATAGGAGTATAAAAACGTCTTGGTTCCTCTTTCTCCACACTCTCTCCAACATTTGTTGTTTACTGTCCTATTGATTTTGGCCATTCTTTTTTTTTTTTTTTTTAATTAATTTTTATTAACATATAATGTATTATTTGCCCCAGGGTACATGTCTGTGAATCTTCGGGCTTACACATTTCACAGCACTTAATAGCACATACCCTCCCCATT
>CM053615.1:25481966-25512621 GCA_028646535.1 Procyon lotor
TCTCTCTTCCCGTCGCTTTAAATTCACCTTTTCCAGACGTCCTACCTCCTGAAAGTGGTCGATTTTCTGCTCCTAGAATTGCTGTTCTTATTCTCTTCTCTCTGCTGTTGCGTTTGCCGGCTTTTAGAGTGATTTCCTCCTCTTTAGCTGGACTTCTGATTCCCAGGGCTCTCTGTGCCTCCTACACCTCTGCCATCTTCGAGAATCTCTGATTTTGGCCATTCTAACTGGTGTAAGGTGGTATCTCAGTGTGGTTTTGATTTGAATCTCCCTGATGGCTAAAGATGATGAACATTTAACCCTAACTCTTAAACTGTTGGTGGGATTGCAAGCTGGTGCAGCCACTTTGGAAAACAGTGTGGAGATTCCTCAAAAAATTAAAAATAGAGCTACCCTATGACCCTGCAATTGCACTACTGGGTATTTACCCCAAAGAATCAGATGCAGTACAAAGAAGGGCCACATGGACCCCAATGTTCATAACAGCAATGGCCACAATTGCCAAACTGTGGAAAGAACCAAGATGCCCTTCAACAGATGAATGGATAAAGAAGATATGGTGCATATATACAATGGAATATTAAGCCTCCATTAGAAAGGATGAATATTCAACTTTTGTATCAACATGGACGGGACTGGAAGAATGTGGAGTGAAATAAGTCAAGCAGAGAGAGCCAATTATCTTACGGTCTCACTTATGTGTGGAACATAAGGCAAAATATGGAGGGTATTGTGAGAAGGAAGGGAAAGGGGAATGGGGGAAAATCAGAGGGGGAGATGAACCATGAGAGACTGTGGACTATGAGCAAAAAACTGAGGGTTTTGGAGGGGGGGTTGGGCAAGCCTGGTGGTGGGTACTAAGGAGGGCACATATTGCATGGAGCACTGGGTATGCTGTATGAACAATTAATCTTGTAACACTAAAAAAATAAACATATTTGGGAGAAAAAAAATGTCTTGGTATACTAACAGAAAACTTCATGGAGAAGATGAAATTCAAGTTGGGTTTTCAAAGGATACTTGGAAGAAAAGAAAAATGACAGAGAGGATGCTGTAGCTTTTATATCGATTGTCTGAATAAGGAGTGATGCCATGGACCGTGATAAAGCATCATAAAGAAGCAAGTCTGGGAGGTAAATAAGTTCAGCTCAAGATGAAAATAAAGTCCCTTACTCTATTCATATGATGCTATCCAAATGACATTTAGAAATTGAGGCCTCAGTCTTGAGAAACCTAGTTTGCACGCTCTCAGGTACAGAGTGTATATAAAGACCATCAATGGAGTTTGCAGAATTATTTTCTGGGCCCACATAATACAGGCAATATGGTTGCTTTTGTTTCTTGTATGTCAAGCCTTGTAGAGTCATAGTCTTTAATTCTTATCCTCTGATATTTTATTTAACTTGAGGGAACTTCTCATAAAAGACCATGTCTACATTTTCAGGGTTGTGGTAGGAAAAGTTATTGAGATAATTCTTATCTTGCACTGGTTTCTCTAAAAGGCACTTTAAAAAAACAGAGATAGTAACCCCTCTACCTCTTCCTTTATGAAAGGTTGGCCTGCACTGACACTGGTCTAAGTTTTGGGGGATGGAGGGAGCTTTCATCATGGTTTTAGTGGAGAGGGTCACTGTGAAGCCTTCTTAGTAGACTGTATTAGAAAGAAAAAACACCCAATAAATGGACAAAGGCTAAAGTTTTATCACAGCTTTATGGAATAAAACAACGAAGTTCCCTTCCAGGATGGAGGACCCTCCAGGAATCACAGCATTTCCTGGAGGGCTTCTGTGAATCTCGTGGAAGATGGGAGGAGCCTCCTAAAGGACCCAATCTTAGCAGTGGAGGATAAGTGAGAACTGTGAACATATTCTGTACATTACAAAATACTATTCAAATGGAAGGCATTATTACTATTCAAATGTCCAGTGCCATCTCTCCCCATTAGAAACTGCTCTCAGGAAAGCTTATTTCATACATTCACACAAGGTAGATAGAAGCTAATGCATAGCCCCTTCAGGTTTTGTGTCTTACTAAAGGAATTTTTGACATGAATGAGCAGGTGATAATGTGACTAAGTGTATGTGTGTGTGAATCTGTATGTGATAATATATAATGGACAGTTAGTAAATCTACTTTGAGAGCATAATATGGCTACTAGTGAGGCTAATCATGGAGGAGCCCACAAGTAGAAAAATAGACAAGACATGCTGTGTTCAAGCTCAAGTCACAATGCAGCCACCAGTTTTTATTTCACAATGAAATAAATAAACCCTAACTTTAACAACGTGTGTGTGTGCGTGTGTGTGTGTGTGTGAGAGAGAGAGAGAGAGAGAGAGAGGGAGATTTGTGTGCTCTACTTCCCTAATGGCGGTTATGTTTCACATTCTTCATTTTGCCTTTAAGATACTATGTGCTTTGTAGGTGGTACTTCCTGCTAGCTATACTTTCATAGGGAGATTAATGGAGATGGTCCTTGGGTAGTTAATGGTCTTCCTGCAAACCGTATCCTAAAGGCAAAATGAAGGATGTGAAACATTAACAGTCACTAAGGAAGTATAGAACACAAATCTCTCTGTTTCTCTGTCTCTGTCTCTCTCTCTTTCTCTACACACACACACACACACACACATACACAAACACATTTATCCCCACCATTCTACCACTGCCCACTTACAATCAAATGGCAAGTGGAATTAGGACAAGAATCCCAGGACCCTTACCAGAAGACCTGAAACAAAATGGAAAAAATAGGTCGCCCTGCTGCTTTCAGTTCCCCAGAGAACTCTGTGTTTTATGACTGCAAGTGTGTCTGCTTCTATTTCTGACTCTTCCTTTAGGAGGTCCCTTAGGGCTTGGCTGCTCTGTTCCAAGAGTACACAACCCAGGGCTCTCTGGCAACTTGCTCCAGTTTCTATATTAGACTCAACATTTGTGTATTGATATGCTTTTTCCCTAATCCATTTTCCATCATTAAGGAACTTGATACTGGCAGCCAGAAAAATTTGCCACCTTGGTTCCCTCTTCCTGCCAAGACCCATCCATTCAATACTTATATTGAAAAAAAAATAAGAGAAATGAATACAACATTTACATTTACAAACTGTAGAACAAGTTATGTGTCCATATAAGGAAAAGGGCATTATCCTTTCCTTTCACAGTCACCTTTTTTGAGTTTGCGAATTCTCTCTCTCTGAGTTCACTGGCTTAGAACAAAGCCAAATAGTTGTTCCTGTCCCTCTCTCAAGGACAGCCATCCCACTTAAAGAACAAAATAATAGACACCTTTTGGCTAAAAGGAGTCATTTACCTCTAGCAGAAAATATCTGATCTCATATATTAATCTGTCCTTAAGGCTTTTCAAGTCTAATTTTCTATCAGTCCACCTGTCCATCAACAAACAGTGTGAGGGGGCAGGGAGAGAGAGGGATTGCTAACCTTAATTTGGATTTGCTAGGCTGGACAAGCCTGGGGAAAGACTGACCCCAAAGTAACTGATGGAGAAGACTTCCTGCCTAAAGGAAAGGGAGCTCACGGTTGAAGGAAAGGGGAAATCCTATTGGTAAGACCTGAAAGCCCACTTTCAGGGGCTCACCTGACATGAAGTCAGAGGCCGCTGTCTAGGGGCCCAGCAGCTGATTTCAAGTATAAACATTCACTGAAAAATATTCATAAAGAAAGACTTCAGGACCACAGGGAGCCAAAAAGACAGATCAATGTATCTTCCTTCTTTCCATCTCCCCTTCCTTCCTTCCTTCTTTTCTTCCTCTCTCTCCTTCCTTTCTGCCCTTCCTTTTTTTCTTCCTTCATTTTACTTAGTACTTTTATGTCCCTGATTCTATTAAAGTTTGTTTTGGCTTCTAAGGAAAAAACAAACCCCTATGGTACATACAGTAGAATCATTAAAGCAAGGATAAAAAGATCAGGAGATGCGGAACCAAGAGACCATTGGGAGGGGAGACCACTGTAGCAGAAAATCTAGGGAAGTATATTTATCACAATTAACCTATAATCTAGCATTGAGCTATAGCCATAAGAGTTACAAACACTCATTAACTACTAAAAATAAAGCAAAACAAAAATGTATTGCTGAGGAAAAAAATGTTACATAGAGATTCAAACGGAAACCAGTACTTATGGAACATACTTACCTGCCAAGCATCTCATTTAATGCTCCCAGTAAGCCTGCCATAAGGTCATTACCTCGCTTATTTTACAAATGAGGAAACAGGCTCTGAGAAATAGAGTGACCAGAACATTAAGCAACTTCATGGACAATTTATTTGATGACAAGCTGACATGTGCCACAAAATTGTTCTTCATTTGGTCAAAGGCCTAAAAGGAGCAAAGCTACCAACGGTACCAGGTTCTGCAAGAAGCAGCTGATATTAGAAATGGGTAGAACCACTTGCCCTTGGGGGAAAAAAGAGTGGAAATGGCATATAAGTACTATTTAGGCTCTATCCATGAGCACAAGATATCAAAGAACCACCTTAGAGGAGCATTTTACTGTTTTTGCTGTTGTTTATTTTGATATCCAGGAGCAGAATCTATGAAACAGGAAGCAAAGTCTGTGAACTCTCTAACATCTTATCTTAAGTTTTGCTTTGCACAGGGGTGGGAGCAATTGTCAAGTCTCAGTCTGTCACACACCAGGCTCCCTGGAACTTCTTGGTAATAATGAAACAATGATTTCTTAGGCCTCCAACGGTGGTGGAGAGTGGGGAGCTAGGTGGAACCTGACCAAGTATGGCAGGTCAGCTATTTTGCTGCCACATGTCTCCTTCACATAAGAATTTATTTGATCCTCATGGCAATCTGGGGAAATAGACAATAGGGTGGTTTTCAATCCCATTTTGTAGATCAGGAAGCCGAGACCAGGAAAAATTAAGATTTTTCCATGAACCAGCATAATCATGACAAAATCTGGATCTCCTGTCACTGAAGCCTATGCTTTGCACCCTACAACCCACTCCCACTCCCAGTAAGAAACACCCTCTTGGAGAATGAAGGACAGCACTGCATATTGTTCAGAAAATCCAATTCAAATTGATCATGTGTCTGAAGAGCTATATGCCTGCCTGATAATAATTTGCCTCCTCTTCTGTGTTCTTGAGCAATAATTTATGGGCCTCAGAAAGCTGACTTACACAACTGAGCAACTATAACTCCTGCAATTAATGTTACACTCGTGCCATGCTTCCTGCATTTCCACTATTGTCTGGTTCTGATTTTCTATATCCTGTTCCAAAACAGACTCACTCAAAACCAGGCACCTTCTTTGTAGGTTCCACCCAGCTCTCCGCTCTCAACCACCTTCAGAGACCTAACAAGTCATTGATCCATTATTGCTGGAAGTCCCAGGCACATAGTCTGACAGACAGAAACTTGACAGCTGCCCCCACCCTTCCAAAATGCAAAATTTAGGACAGGATCCCAGAGAGTATACAGACTTTGCTTCCTACCCTAGCCTCATAGATTCTGCTTCCAGATATAAGATTATGCAATGACAGTAATTCCAGAGTTCTGAAAATATACTGTCAACTGAGACGACAAAAAGATGCATGGAGGCTCAGTTTCATATGGTGTCTGGTAGTGGAGTTAAAAAATTTTAACAAGGGATGGGAGTGGGGAGTAGGAGAAGGAAAGATAGAGGTAAAGGCCATGAACTAGCTGCCTTGAAGTCCTGGTTTGGAAGCAGTAGTTAGAGAATCATGGATTCTTTTATCCATGGAATTCTTTTATCCATAGGAATATGATTCTAGAATCATATTCCTTTGTCGCTGTTAAAAACAGTGAAATTTTAAAGTCTAAGGAAAAGGGTATACAGATAATATTTTTCATTGGTACCAGGCAGACTGCATTATTGTGCTCATAATGGGCTTGAGATTGAGAAAAACCTGAATTTTTATCTTGTTATAGCAGTTCTAAACAGATATGGGGGAATCTGAGTTCAAATGCTAAAGTTTTCTGTCTAATAGAGAATAATGGAAGAAATGTGATATTTATTTTTAAAATAAAAATTCACCTAGGGCTTATTCATCTGAAAGTATGATAACAGCTACTGTGACAATGACAGTTCAAGTCACACAGACTTCACTTGTTGCTACAGGGCCAGAGTCCTCTATCAAATAATCCCTTATTATCCCATCTATCTCTAGGAGTCCCAGGGAAGGTCTTACAAATGCTCACAAATCAGTGTACTCCTCCCAGACAGCTCTGTCACCTTTGCCACCACACCAGAGCCCTCAGCGTGCTAAGCCTTGGCCTATGGTAACAGGGGAAAAAGATGACACTCACCTCTCTGCTATGTGAGAACCACTCAGAGGAGCCAGAAAACAGTATCTCTCCTACTCCTCTGCTTTTTGTGTTTTTAGTGGAATAAATTTGTCGTATTTTACCCACATCCCTTTATCTCCAATGAACCAGAAATAAATTCCTGAAATTGGGCCAGAAAGAGATATATTTGAGTTGGCAGCCTTCAGACTTTACCTGGAACATCCCTTTCCTCTGACAACCAAGGCTTGAGTACAACAAAGCCAAGCTCATCACACGAGTGCCTTTTTCCCAGGAGGACTCTCAGTACCTTGAAAAGACAGACTTCTGGTAAACCACCTCACACTCACCAGTCATTCATTCGACAAATCCTTACTGCGTACCTACTATGCACCAAAAATAACTGAAATTCAGCTTTCTAAAGTGCTGGTTCTTTTTACACCCTCTGTAAATCGTAGGCATAGTCCCCTCTTCCAAAATGTAAGAGCCTGCCAGCAGTCACGGGTAACCACAGGGCTATATTTTCAGCTATATCACCATCTGAATGCATGTAATATTAATCATTCCACATTCAAACGTCTCTTTTCTAAAGAAGTGCCCAGAAGCGCACAGGCATAGCTATACTTAGAAAGCAGCTATAGGCTTTGGGGGGAAGTGAAACAATCCTGCCAACAAAAGATTTGTCCATATCGATATAAAAGAGAATAGGCACAATTATTAAAAAGTAGGCATTATCAAATTTACACACATGTAAAATGGAATAAAAGTGACTACAAAATATATATATAGAATTTCATACAAATTTATACAGTGAAGGAAAAGGGAAAAACAGTAACAATTTCTTCTCTCTCCTTGAGAGATAAATGGATGCACCTTGTCATTTTCTCCTGTACACCTTGGGAGGGAGTAATTTCAAAGGTATGTATTTACAGTTCCAAAGGTCAGAAGGCCCATGATTTTGCATTGTAAAATCAAAAGGTCAGGCCTCTTATTGAGTCTACTATGTTTTCAAGGAGACACCCTAAGAAAGGGAGAATGGAAAGAGAGTCACCTATCTCCTCAAGGAATATTCATCATTTTACCCTTGTGAGGCCTGAGGGTCCAGATTGTAAAAAGGACTAACATTACCAAATTGGAAATCACTGGATTTATATGGGCATTAGTGTGCTTCTGTGCTGGATATTTTACATAGATTATTTGTAAAACACCATGCTTACAGGTTTAAATTTCCAAAGCACAGCACATTTTCATTCAACACTCATTTCATCCACAGGGTACTCACTGACATCAAATAAAAAGCAAGCCTCAGTGGGAAATGATGGTTGGAGAAGGAAATAGGGATATGGGGTTTAACAGGCCAAGAAAGACAAGGAATGACCAAAGAAAATGGTTTAGAAAAATATCCAATACAAATTTTGATGATTTCATAAGCTTATCAGATGGTAGCTACACTTGTGAGCATAGCATAGCATATAGAGTTATCAAATCACTGTATACCCGAAACTAATGTAACATTGTGTGTCGACTATACTTCAATTTAAATTTTTTTAAGAATTAACACTCCATTCAGTATGTGTGTGTACTCACATGCTTAGGCACATGCCACATGCATAAATCTCAAATGAACGCATATTTATACTCTTTCACATTTTATGGCAACATAATTTATTGAGATAGTACTTAACGATTTGGCTTTTCATTTTGTTCTTTTTATGTTATGAAACAATGAGAAGGAATGAGTTATATATAATTTGGTCTCACATTTCCTCTAGTCACCTTTTTCCTCACTTTGGTACATTTGTAGGGCCCACAGCAGAATTAGCTTGAAAACAACTTCTTTTTCAGGCCTTAGTAGAGCCTGAGTGGATCTCTACTTCTATAGGTGCTTGAGTTAACCACTCAGTACAGCCCCTGGCAGGGTGTGGGGGAATGGCAGCTTCTCAACTGCAAGCTACAGTTCAGATGCTACCTTTTGAGGGAGCCCCTGTGGAAGCTGAATTTCCCATGATGCACCCAGAATTAGCACTCGAGCTAGTAGTACAACCAAGTTCACAACATCCACAGAAACACATCAGTGGAGTGTATCCAGTTTTGTTTTGACTGTTGGTTTTGGCCATCACTGGAAATAACACTTCAATGGATAACAACCCTCACTTTGACTCTTTCATTACAATCATGCTTAATAGGTCATGATCCTATAAGAATGAGTAGTCACCTAAGCCCAAACACGCCACAAACTGGACCATCTTGGCACCTTATGACTTGTGTTTTCTTTGCTTTCCAAGGACAAGCCCTTCGGCTCCAGCTGCAAGAACTATCGGGTAAAGGCAAGCTGTGCTGGCTGATGAGGGTGGCTCTGCTAGGTCGCCCCTCACCTCCGATAACACTGGCCGAGCAGTCATCTGAAGGAGAAGCCAGAGGAAGGGCTTCTGTATCAAAAACATGTGGTGAAATATTTTAAAAATAAAACTTTCCAGCATTTAATTATTTTTGGCAAATAAATTTCAGTATCTACCAAAGCATTCCTTTCACTTTCTGTTAGCACAATTCCTTTCTAGAAATTAGAACAGAAGGATTTGCAGCAAGCGGGCCACACCAGGGTCATTTCTAAACATTAACTTTTGCCTACTGAGGCATACTGTTTGTGGGAGTTTGAAATAGAGGACATATTCTCTAACTAATGAAAACTGTGCAAGCCCAAACTCATCCCTAAAAATAATTTCCTAAACAAATCAACTCAATCAGCAAATGATCATTTTCATTTTTCTAATATTTAGTATTCTTTTCAAAGAGGACATGATGATCTGTGATTATATCTGGGTGTTGGGATTATGGAAGGCAACTTTTTAAAATACTTTTCTATAATTTTATCAAAACAAAACAGTGAATGCATTTTTGTAGAAAGGCTTTTTTGGTTTTTTTGTTTAATTTTGGATGTTGGGGGGCATTTTATTAATTTTTATTTTTAGTGTGGCTAGCTTTCCCAAAGGTCACTGTCTCAAGCTGTCTTTCAGGCTGAGAGAGGTCTCAAGAGTCACCTGAGCCAGCCAGATTTTCAACGCAACCAGTTATGGAGCACACAATAGCTTTATTGCCTTGTCTGGCTGTAATTTAAGAGAGACCTCAAATCTGTTGAATCAGATACCAGAGGCAACTCAGAAAGGAAGAGGCTCACTAGGTTTATTGCATTCCCTGGAAAGAGGGCAAAATGAATGAGCACAGTCAGGATACACCAAGGGCAACACTTTTATATGGGGATCAGCAATTTAATTTGTCTTTGTATTTTATGAATTGCAGGCAGAGATGTATTTTCAGGAAAATACATGGGCATTTTTGAAAGCGATTAATTAAGCATGCAATTTATATGAAAACAATTTACTGCAGGACATTATCAGAGCACCCAAAATGCACATGCAATTTCCTTGCCTTCTAATTTGTGGACATAATTTATTTTGATTGTGCAATTAGGAAAGTAGACCTTTATTAATTTCAGTGCAAGTCTAAAGAAGCAAGACAAATTTAGCAGTGAAAGAGTCTGCCTTAATGGAAAAGAGGGAGGTGTGGCCTTGGGCTCTTGCCTTGCAGACAACTCTCTGAATCCAAAGCCATGAAATTATATCTATTTCTGCTCGTGATTTTCTTCAACAGGTCATTTAACCACACTAAGCTTCAGCTTTTGCTTTTATAAAATGGACCCAAAAAAACCCTCCTCCTGGATTGGCATTTAATGACAGGTGTGGAGGACCTGTCATGGTTCACTTAGTCTGTTGGTAATGGCAGGCTGCCCCATACCTGGCCTCGCTATGCAGACTCACTGTTCCCCAGACTTCCCCTTCAAGGTAAATGCAATTTCACTGCATGCAGGAAATTCACTGCAGTGCCCTCACCAACTGACTCTAGGCCCTCAGCTGTCAAGAATGAAGAAGGCAGACAATGGCCTGAAACGGATTTTTGTTTTATGACAAGCAAACTGCCAATGTGGAAATGGAGCCCATGATCTCATTAGCCCTGTCCTATAACACAACAATAAATTAGTCCAAATCACCAAAATTCTACTAGATATTTTCAAATGATACAACCACCCAAGCAGTAGATGCTTTTTTAAAGTTGAGGAAAATTATCAAATCATCAACAGAAAAGTCTGTCAGAGGTCTGCCAGCAGCATGAAGAAAACATTCACTGGTCTCTGGTCCTGCTCCTTTCCCTCACACCCACTGACCACAGTGAAGAGGAAAAGGATGAAAGAAATCAACATGTGCTAGATACCATACTAGACTCCCTTCCTGTGTTATGCCACACCAGGGCCATAACAGCACCATAAAATAGATATATTTAGAGGTGCCTGGGTGGCTCAGTTGGCTAACTGTCCAACTCTTTTTTTTTTTTTTAAAGATTTTATTTATTTGACAGAGAGAAACACAGCGAGAGAGGGAACACAAGCAGAGGGAATGGTAGCGGGAGGAACAGGCTTCCCGCAGAGCAGGGAGCCCGATGCAGGGCTCGATCCCAGGACTCTGGGATCATGACCTGAGCTGAAGGAAGGCACTTAACGATTGAGCCACCCAGGTGCCCCTAAGTGTCCAACTCTTGATTTCAGCTCCAGTCATGATCTCAGGGTCATGAGACCAAGGCCTGTGTTAGGCTCCATGCTGGACATGGAGTCTGCTTAAGATTCTCTCTCTCCCTCTTCCTCTGCCCCTCCCCCATACTCACCTCCCTCAACAGTCTCCCTCTCTTAAAAAAAAGTATGTTTATTTTCATTTTGCAGATGGGACTAAGAAAGGTTATGTGGGGCTCAGAAAGGTTAGGTGGAATCCAGTTCTAATTGACTATAGATTCCATGCTCTTTCAGTAGACCCCTCAAGCTGTGGGCTCCCCCAGGAATCCAGAGAGGTAGGGCAGTGTGGTTCTTTCCCTCTTGTGAGCCTTCCCTTTGGTAGCTGAGCCTTAAAAAGACAATTTAGCCACTTTCCGAATTCCAAGTGGCATTTAGCCTGTGTGTGCTGAAAATCATCACTTTCACTGTTTAGTGTGAGTTTGCAAACTTTCCTTGGTTTTTGATACACCACTATCTTCAATATTAATAGCACTTAATTGTTTCCCAAGCATAAGTCACAATCACTATTCATATATGTAACCCAGACTCTACCAGAGTGGGCTCAAAACAAAAATTATGTTTTTCTTTCATATACAAATTATGTATGGTGCCACTGACTCTCCATATATCCAGATTAGCAGAAAATCTAAGTTTTTTATACTCATACAAAGAAGCTCCCTCCTGAGTGTGATCAGAATTCCCAAATAAGCTTACTCAGTCTTTAGATTCAATCTGGATTCTCTTGCTGTAAGAGTGAAAGTGATGGTCTAATCAAACAAGAATTGCCTTGTTCACTGCCAATGTTGACACTGTTACCAAACCAGGAAGGCACTACCAGGAAACAAAAGCTTTGTTCATTTGAACTAGCACTAAGAAAACTTGGGAATTAGAAGCAATGCCCGTTTCCTTCCAGTGTCACTGTTTGTTACTGGAATACTATCAATCACTCAAATCAGAGAGGTTCTTAAAGATGATGGCCGCAGTGCCATCCACTATAGTGTCTCCCTAGACCCCAGTACCAGGTTCAACCATGGATGTCCCCACCCAAACTCAACCTGGGGTTCCAATTATTATATTCCTAGTTCTCTCATCTCTTTTTTTCCCCAGTGCAGACTGTATCCTGGAGCAGTGTGTCCAGCATGAACCAGGAATTGTATCCAAGAGTTCGCTCACCAATAGTCACAGCCCTCATGCTGACTTGGGACTGTGCATTCATATTTCTCCCTCCCTTAGGGCAATTTCTTCTTAGAGTTTCTGCCAACATTTCTGAAGCTCTAACCTAGAAGAGCCTTGCCCCAGTCCATCAGAACTTCAAAGTCTCCTGGGAAACCTTGTAAATTGGTGGAGACACACAAATAGAGTGGGGTTTTGCTAGATATCAAAATACTTTAAAGGAGTCACGTGGTGGCCCATCCCAGAACCAAGTGAGTCTGCCCAAGAGTGAATAAATTTTCTCTCCTACAGAAGAAAAAAAAAAACTGCTTACAACTTTAAAATGACAGTTATATAAAAGTTGGTAAATAAAGCTATAGTCCTGTATGCCTGGACACTTTATGAACTTTTCTCCCTATATCTAGGATTGTTTAGAGAACACATTCATGAGGAAATGAGAGACATACACATGCAACTCTCTTTTTTTTTTATTTTTATTTTTTGTTAACATCTAATGTATTATTTTGCCCCAGGCATACAGGTCTGTGAATCATCAGACTTACACATTTCACAGAACTTACCATGGCACATACCCTCCCCAATGTCCATAACATGTATAACTCTCTTAAGGTTGATGATTATCCTGATTACAGAAATGATATCACACAGGAGTCACTCACTTCCTACCATGACACTGTACAGATGCTCCAGTTATGGTATCTTATCTAATTAATCATCACAGTAACATTACAAGGTAGATGCTATTTCACAGATGAGAAAACTTGAACTCAAGAAAGTTAAATGGCACACTTATAAATAGTAGGGCTAGGATCTGAAGTCCACATGTGTCAGATCCAAAAGTCTGTTTTCTTAACCATTTGTAAATTTTGAGTTAGAAACAAGTTTAGATAAACCTCTATAGCACCCTTAGATCTAGCAATTATTAGCTGGATGACCTTTGGCTAAATATACTTTCATTGATGATCAACTTCCTTATATGTAAGTGGAACTAATAATAATGACCATTTTCCAGGGTTTCATGAAGGGGAAGAGTGCAATAATGTGAAACGACTTTCATAAATCATAAAACATGTAAAACATGAGTTATATTTTCAATTTATGTCTTGGTAATTTGGGTGGCAACATGATGAAAATAGACCCTGGAAATCTTGATGACAGTGGCCATTACTGTTATTACGAGGAGTGCCTTCATGCCCTAACAGCTTGGTGAGATAGGAGTAAGATATTTCTTTCTTTCTTTTTTTTTTAAAGATTTTATTTATTTGACAGAAACACAGCGAGAGAGGGAACACAAGCAGAGGGAATGGTAGCGGGAGAAGCAGGCTTCCTGCTGAGCAGGGAGCCAGATGTGGGGCTCGATCCCGGGACCCCGGGATCATGACCCGAGCTGAAGGCAGACACTTAACGACTGAGCCATGCAGGTGCCCCAGGAGTAAGATATTTCTAACATACCTAAAATAATGGACATTTATCTGTGGCTGCCAAAATCTTGATAATTCTTCACCTTATGAATCCTACCTTCTCAACATAGACTTTTTAAAAATCTAGTCTTAATATCCTTGGCTATCAGAGAACAGACTTGTGGTTTAGGCCCTACCACACAGACTCACACATAGGAGACTAATCTGAGGAGATATATCACAGGACAAGTGGTACCCTGTCAGTTTTCTCATTTTCTCTATTCTCTGTGAATACCCTGAAAAATAAGCAATATTACCACCATTCCACAGCTGAGAAATCTGAAGTTCCAAGGTTAAGTGCATTGTATAAAAACATACAGCCCATTAATGGAGAAGCCAAACGTCATAAAAGACCTCTCTGCTTCCCAAGCTCACCATCTCCCCACTATAACACTTTCAAATGGAATGTGGACTTGGACCCAAGAATTTCCAGGCTCCTCATAATCAGCCTTCCTACAAAAAAAGAATCAACCACTTTAAAAGATTTACACACTGATGTCTAATGACGTCCAAAAAAATAGTTCTTGATACATTTTGGTGTCCACATAAGATATTTTTCATGGGCAAGTTTATTTAATCTGAAAGAAGAAAGATTGATTTTCCTATTACTCATTCTAGTGGTTTTATGTATTTAAATTGCAAACCATCTTCAGAGGCAGTTCTAAGTAATGAAAGGTAAGTGGTATCTACTTAAGGACAAAAGCAGTCCAATTTCAAAGAATTGTTATTGTTATTTGTTAAACAATATCATATTTAAAGTTTCCTGATTTTTTTTTTATTTTAAGGAAAGTGACACTGAAAAGTCATAAGTGTTTTTGTTACCATCTATGGGCTAGGCAAAAATGAAAATGCAAGTGTACTATGTAAGAAGGGAGTCACTAAGTGGGAAACCTTACCAGAGATCCAGGAAGGCAACTGGCTCTCTCTCAGTGGCAGTGACTCCAGCGATGGGTGAAGATTCCTAAGCCAGGTGTCTTCATTTTTATTGCCTTCACTTTATGAAAAGAAAATAATACAACAAGAAAACTTTGTCCAGGTCAAATAAGATATCTTGGGGCAATAAAACGAATCATTCCACAAGCACAATCATTTTGACAGGCGTCCTCAAAGTAGGTCAGCCATTTCTTAAAGTCTAAGAATCTGGAAATCCAGGAATGTTAGTATAAAAAAGAGGGACATGAAGTATGTTGCAGTAATATGCAACCTTTCCTTGATTCTGAGATATTATTGATTCTTTTTTTAATTGAAACTTAGTGTTTTCATTATTTATTTATTTATTTTTGAAACTTAGTGGGTTTTTTTTTTTTTGTTTCGTGTGTGGGTGTGTGTGCTTTTTTAATTAACATATAATGTATTATTTGCCCCAGGGTACATGTCTGTGAATCGTCAGGCTTACACATTTCACAGCACTTACCATAGCACATACCCTCCCCAACATCCATAACCCAGCCACCCTATCCCTACCTCCCCTACCCCCAGCCACCCTCAGTTTGTTTCATGAGTTTAGGAGTCTCTTGCCTCTTGGGGTTATTAACAGATTCTCAGAGAAACAAACAAAAGAAACATTTCAAATGAACATGTTGCTTTTAAGATGGACCTCAATTTCCTGAAGATAAAACATTAAAAAAAAAAAGCTTTTCTAGAGTCAAGCCAAATGACTTTTACTGAGAAAGGCTAAAACATTGATAGTCTGTCATTTTCTGTTTATTCTTTTTTATAAATTAGGATTCTGGGTTACAAGTAACTAATTCAAGCATTAAACCAAAGGAGGATTTTATTATAAGGATATATAGAGGTGTCTCATTAAATCCAAAGGCAAAAACATAGCCAGATCTTAATGAGACGGAAGCTAGCAACTGGAAAATTGGAGAATCTGAAGAAGTACCCTCTCTGCATTTCTTGTGTCTGCCCTTTCTGCAGAACTTCTTTATTCTTGCCTTTCTCTGGAGACAAGCTTTTTTCTTTCTCATCCATATGTCAGTATTAAACCACCACTGTAAAGTTTACTTCTATAGGTTCAAATGCTCCCATTTGAACAAAAAGAGATTTTATTGTCTAACTTAAGTTAAATGTCCCTTATGTCTTGGATATGTGGGAAGGGAAGTAGGGGAAGTTGGACCACATATAAAGATATGGTTCCAGGGACCTACCATGCAAATGCAGTGAGGCAGAGGAATGTAATCTCAGGAAGGAGATAGCAGCTCACAAGCTGGGCAATCTGTCCCCCAAGCTCATGTAAGTTCAAAGCTGCTTTCTCTGCCCAGCAGCTCACACAACCCAGATGCAGAGCTTGAGACACAAGCAAATGACTGTATGTTTAGAAGACCTCCTGAGGATAGGCATTTGTTCACGACGGCACTAACTTTCAGACATCAAACTTGGATGTCATACCATCCATCCAAGAACACATCCTTTGAATGAATGTTGGCATTTGTAAGAGCAGCATCCATACAGTTTTGCTATTTCAATTACTAATAAACCAAGACACAGAAGCATTTTCTTTATTATTAAAAATTCTGAGATTTTGCCAGTGAAGGCTAGAGCACCTCATATGATGAGAATATGAAATTACAGCCCCCAAACCCAGTGGTCAGCACTTTGCCTCAGAACCAGCATCACAACTACACTTGAGATTCATTACCCGGGTCTGACACCTAGGTTTTCAGTTTGGGTTTTCTACTTTTGTGATCTTCCCTAAAAGACCACAGAAAAACACAAAAACTCTGAGGGACGTAGAGCCTAGGAAGATTGGCTATTTTCAACATTCAGGGTAAAAATTACCTAATTTTAATGTCTAGCATATTTTTTTAAAGATTTTATTTATTTATTTGACAGAGAGAAAGAGATCACAGTAGCAGAGAAGCAGGCAGAAGGAAGGGGGAAGCAGTCTCCCTGCTGAGCAGAGGATGTGGGGCTAGGTCCCAGGACCCTGAGATCACGACCTGAGCCGAAGGCAGAGGCTTAACCCACTGAGCCACCCAGGCATCCCAATTCTGGCATATTTTTTTTTAAAGATTTTATTTATTGATTGATGGAGAGAGAGAGATCCCAAGTAGGCAGAGAGAGGCAGACAGAGAGAGAGGGGGAAGCAGGCTCCCTACTGAGCAGAGAGCCTGATGTGGGGCTCGATCCCAGGACCCTGAGATCATGACCTGAGCCGAAGGCAGAGGCTTTAACCCACTGAGCTACCCAGGCGCCCCTGGCATATTTTTGACATGTAATTTGTTTTCTTTTATTATTTGGGGAAGATTGTGTTTTCTGATCTGTTTGAGTGATTATTATTATTATCCTGGGAACTTTTTCTTACCTTTTTTTCTCCCTTTGTTTAGGTTTTTAAAAATATCTGTAGGGATACCAATAATGCTAGAATCAAGGTAGGAGGAAATCAGTAAGTATTCATTTGTCTTGAAAGAATCTTTCTCACTGATCTGGCCCCACATGCATGGTTCTCCCAAAAAGCTGACTGGAAAGGAGCAGCTATTGCCTTAGGCTGCCCAGAGGTTCTCACTGCCTCCAGCATTCACTTTTGCTCCAGAAAAGCCCCTCGGTGGCAGGACTTTGCCACATACTCAGACCTTTACATACTGCCTCAGAAAAGGAATTGGGCTTCCTTGAATCCCATGAAGTCTTAATTCCTATGAAAGGGAAAGCTAGAAATCCCTGGAGTTGATATTTCCCCTTCGAATAGAGGTTCTTCATGGAAATTGGTGGTTACGTTAACAACTGCTTTCAGGGAAAAAAAAAGGAGACAGGATTAAGAAAGCCTGTCACATGGAAATGACTACAATAACCAAAATGAGAGCAGGGAAACATAGAAGAAGAATTAAGAGTGGCGGTGTGACAATGAGACTGCATGTATACAGCACATCTTGGTCCTGTGAAAAAAGAGCCAAATCTTGATTTGTCTAATCTCTCAGAAAGGCAGTTGGTTTCCCTTGCTGTAGGAACCTAAAGGAACCCTGTTCCTTTAGGGTTGAAGGTATTGTCCTAAATAGGTATGCTTGCTCAACTACAACTATGATCTGAGGGGTGTGTCATCAGCCAACTATTTTAGAAGTGACCTCACAGAGTGGTATTATCCTAATGAATTTTCTAAAATCCACTACTCAGAGCTGGACTTTACATTGACTGAAGTCTTGGTCTAATATTTGAAACCAGAATACCAATTTACTTGTTTATTTTTTTTTATATTTTTTTTAAAGATTTTATTTATTTGACAGAGAGAAACACAGTGAGAGAGGGAACACAAGCAGAGGGAATGGTAGCGGGAGAAGCAGGCTTCCTGCCAAGCAGGGAGCCCAATGCGGGGCTCGATCCCAGGACCCTGGGATCATGACCTGAGCCGAAGGCAGACGCTTAACAACTTAGCCACCCAGGCGCCCCAATTTACTTGTTTATTTATAATGAAACAAAATGCCAAAAGGCTCATACACTTAGTCCACTGGGCCAGGTATTCCTTCCTATAGATACATTAACTACCAAGGGAACTAACTAGTAGTAACAAAGTAACTTGGTGAACATAAAATCAAAACAAGGAGAGTTTTATGCCTTGGATGCTTAACAGCATCAGCTTGAAATGGCATATTTTTATCTCTATAATAGAAAGATCATGAGACCAGATACATGAAATCACTGGGCAGATTCTCTCTCTCCTTCTCTCCCATCCTCTTCCCCTCTCTCTCCCCCTCACCTGTGCAAGCATGCACTCCCTCTCTCTCTTCCTCTCTCTCTCTTCCAAAATAGCTTTAGTCATCTTCACACCTTGGTATAGACTTTCATTTCTTTTATTTCTGGATTCTTGGAGAATGACTTATTATACATACAAGAACTTAAAATGCTATCTCTTTGTGTTGGTTTGGACATTTAAGAACCTTGGCGTCCTCTTTCAGGCTTCCTATGCTTGATGTTCTGCAGCCAAGAGTCAGAGAAAATTAAGATCACCAGCCTGTCCCAAGCCTTTGGGACACAAGGTACTCTGATGATCTCACATGCGTATTTTTTAGTCTTTTGCTTTTTCCTGAAGTTCACAAGGGGGGTGACTGGCCAATATGGGATAGTCAAATGGGCTTCTATGTAAAAGGCATCTGGAAAAGCAGAGACAAGAATACATTTTTTCATGGAAATGAAATGGATGAGAGGGGATACTAATGATTGGAAAGGGAAAGACTTAGGGCTTAAGAAGATCAAAAGGAAACAAAAGGTAGAGAGGTAGTCCTGAAAAGAGAGAGGTAGTCCCGATGGTCTCAACGTTCATGCATTCAGTCTTCAAATAACTCATATATTTGTGTGTGTGTATACTTATACTGTAATCTTATGCCAAACTTGAATGTTCATAACTCAAGTGACAACTTCTTCAAGTCACCTCTCAGCTAATGATTCCATTTCAGAACCCTTGTAATATTTGTGTACACAACACTATTTATGCAATTATTCAAAAATTTGTGGGGGTGCCTGGATGGCTCAATTGGTTAAGTGTCTGCCTTCAGCTCCAGTCATGATCTTGGGATCCTGGGATCCAACCCCAGGTCCTCGGGCTGTCTGCTCAGTGGTGAGTCTACTTCCTCTTCTTCCTCAGAGCTCTCTCTCTCTCTCTCTCTTTCAAATAAATGAATAAGTTTTTTTTAAAAAAGTGTATTTTTCCATATTGTTTTATAAATAAGGGTAAACAAATTAAATAGCTGATACTAGTGGTAAAAGGTATAGGTGTCATAAACTTAAATCAGTTGAGACAAAGAGGGAACTCATCAGGCATGTCAATGGCAGAAAATCATTTACCTGAATCAGATTCTTGCTGAACATAAGCCAGCTGATTGTGTGTTCAGTTGCAAAGGAAAATAACAAAAAAGAAAGAATATATAAATAAATAATACTGGAAATGTAATACTGAAGATCATATTAAAAAGGAAAAATGTAATTAGGAAGTTTGAAAGTATTTTTGGCTGTATGGCCGTGATTCCCTTCCAGGGTGTGTCTGTCATTTAAGTTCCATATATTTCACTTTCTTACATGTTTTCAGATATACTCTAAATTTAAAAGATACTTTTCAGTGATCTGTGGTAAAGAAAAAACAAATAAGCAAAATATCCAGAGGCCTTGAGACTTCATTTCTATTAGCAAAGAAAGGGATGAAGGATGGGTGAGCCATGTCAAACTTTCTGCTACATTCTGTTGGCACAGCCCTGCCTAAAATGAGGAAAGTGAAGGAAAATCTCTGTGAGGGAAAGTATTTCCCCCTTAGCAATGGTGAGTTGATTGTGTTAATAAAGGTTATACACTGACTTTGCTATCATAGCAGCCAGATTGCACTGTCTCTCTGGAGACGTGCTCACACCAGGAAGAACACAAGGCAAACAGAGAGCCTCTTAAGAGAGCTAGTCTCCTAGCCCTGTCTCACTGATTAATGAATACCTTGGCATCAGAATCTGAAAGTTGAAAGATAATAAGAGACAGTAGAACTGTTAGAACCAGCATCACCATCTGTCTGAAGACTACTTTTACACTTCCCCTACATTATGTACCCAAATCCCAAAATTATCACATCTCAAACTTGGTTCGCTTAAGTAAAAGCATAGTATTCTCATGAATAGCAGCAGTCATGATCAAAGAGAATTGTAGGAAATTAAGGTACAAAGAAGTCAGGCCAAATAGAATTCAGGTGTCCCCAGACCTTGTATTATTTTTTGCTTTACTGTGTGTCTCTTGAAAAGACAGTTCTAATGTTATGTTTTCATAGGTAATACAACCCATGTTATCATTACCTAACATTTGAAGAGCACGTTATAATATCTGGTATTGGGAGATGTGGAGAAATGGGACCTCCTATATACAGCTAGTGGGAATATAATTTAGTAGAAACACAAGAGTGTAATTTGACAGTATTTATCCAATGAATATCCTTAAACAGTAAAAATGAATGAACTAGAGCTAAATCTATTACGGTGCTTATATCTCAGATAGCTAAGGTCAAGTGAAGAAAATTGCACAAAGTTACACATAATATAACACCAATTATCCAAACTTTAGGGCATTGGAACAACAGCCTGCATTTTAATGGAAACACCCATGTGCAATAAAGATAGTTGTCTATATCTAAGGAAGTTGTATATATCTAAGGAAGAGAAGGTATAAGCTGACTTCAACATGGTGGTTTTCTTGGTGGAGGGAGAGAGAGAAAGGAGACTGGAAAGGGACCAAAAGGAGTTTGAATTGATTGTGTGATGTTTTGTTTTTTAAGAAAGAGAAATCTCAGGCAACTATGGCAAAGTGTTACGATTTACTTAAACTGGGTGATAGCAGATTGAGAACACACATTTACTCTCTTTCCCTCCTGAAGTTCACTAAAATGGTAATAAATGTATTTTTGAGGCATAAATCTAAAAGGATAAAGATAATAAGAAGACAGTAGAAACAAATTTTGCAAGCTGGAAAGCAGGTGAGATGTCTGACTTCAAAGAACTGAGAAAAAAAAAAGAACTGAGAAAGGGGAATCTGAGGCTGACAGTAGGGAAGCAGAAAAACAATTCAATTCTCATGGAAAGCCCCCTAAAAGTTCAAACACTGGCAATAGAAAGTACTGTAAGTGTTGGTCAAAAGTGGAGCTAGGATGATGGGCTGAAAATCTGTTTTAAAGGCAGGGAGAGACTCAGATTCCCATCCCTCTCTGAGCAGCTTAGTGAATGCCCTTCTCTCTTCACTTGAGAACTGTAAGTTAATTCCCTGAAAAAGGTAAAACAGAGGGTCCTTCGACTAGGAGACATCCAGCATAGGAGAAATCATATTGAAAACAGGGCTAAGGGAATTTTTATACATTGAATTTTGAAACCCAGAGTTCTTTTCCCTCACTGTTCCCAGAACAGTGATAATAAGTCTATTACTCTCTAGACAATACCTTGAGAGAATTTTCTCTGAAGAATCTGACTATCCCAAGATATGGTTGGTTAGCTGATTTTTACAATACTTTGTAAACATAAAACCTATTTTCAGTTCATGGGACATACAAAACAAGGTACTGGGACATAGTTTGCTGACTTTAGTGTACTCAATAGCCAACTGACAAAGGAGCAACACATTCAAAAGTCTGAGGGAAAATTACTTTCAAACCAGAACTCTATACTTAGCCAACTATTAATTAAGCTACCAGGAGAATGATATTGGGGGAAATGTAGGGGCTCAAAAAATTTTCCTTCTAAGTACCACTTTTCAGGACACTACTGGGGCATGTGTGCCACCAAAAACAGAGCATAAGTTAGAAAAGAAAAAAGGAAATGCCATTACAAAATCTAGGATCAGCCGGGAGAAAGATGAAGGAAATCCACAGTATGATAATGAAGATAAATGTCAGCAGAGAATACATTCCAAATTAGAATAGGTTCAGGTCTTCAGAAGAAATTTCTTCCAAAGACAGAATTAGTAGAATGCCTAATATAACTAAACATACTGATTTTAAAGCAACCTTATTTTGTACTCTATATTTTTTTAATTTTACTTTATTTTTTCAGTGTTCCAAGATTCATTGTTCATGCACCACACCCAGTGCTCCATGCAATCTGTGCCCTCCTTAATGCCCACCACCAGGCTCAATCAACCCCCAACTCTCCTCTCCTCCAAAATCCTCAGTTTCTCAGAGTCCACAGTCTTTCGTGTTTCATTTCCCCCTCCAATTTCTCCCAATTCACCCTTCCTTTCCTTCTCCCAATGTCCTCCATATTTTTCCTTATGCTCCACACGTAAGTGAAACCATATAATTGACTCTCTCTGCTTAACTTATTTCACTCAACATAATCTCTTCCAGTCCTGTCCATTTTGATACAAAAGTTGGGTGTTCATCCTTTCTGATGGAGGCATAATATTCCATCATATATATAGACCATATCTTCTTTATCTATTCGTCTGTTGAAGGTCATCTTGGCTCTTTCCACAGTTTGGTGATTGTGGACATTGCTATTATGAACATTGCAGTACATGTGGCCCTTCTTTTCACTACATCTATATCTTTGGGATAAATACCCAGTACTGCAATTGCAGGATCATAAGGTAGTTCTATATTCTTTCTTGTGGTTGAAGGAAAAAATATGTACATACAACAGTGGGGTATCTTACAATCTTGCTTGAGGCCAAAAGAATATTCACATTAGTAATCTGAGACCCTTACCCAGCAGAGACCCCTAAACAGGCATTCTAGTTCGCTCTACAGAAGAATTCTCTCAAGCTACACACCATGTATAGGAAATAACATAATCCATATGAGTGAGATGTTTTTGGCTGTTCCTTGTACTGGTTAAAACTCTGTGCTATTCATAAATGAAGGACACTTAGCATATGATCATTCTCACCCTTCACTTACCAAAATCCTCTTTCACACTTCTTAGAGGGAATGCTAAACCTATACACCATATTTATTACACCAGTAATCAGGTCACATCATCTCCAACATCTACCTTCCATTCTTAAAAAAAATAAATAAATAAGTAGGTTGTTGAGATGTCCCTGACAATATTATACAGGTTGTTTAGGCCATTAGCACAAGTCACATTTCCAAACTATTCCTTCATCAGTCAATCTTTCTAATTGAAATATTCTAAAAAATAAACTGTTTTTCTGCTAAACTGACATTCACCTAAACTCTTGATTTCTTGAATTTTTGATTCATGCATTGAGATTCCTTGGATTCACCACAATCTCTTCCTGGAAAACTATAAAGCAACTTCCTGATTTCAATAAATATCTCACTTTTTTTCTGCTTCCAGCTCCCTCTTCTGGACCCAAAGGCCACAGAGAATTTCTTGGGTCCCATTTCCTCTCTGTTCACCTGTTTTCTCCCTTTTTCTCCTCATGTTGTCCTTTTCAACTTGTCCCTCCCTCTCTTTCTTCTTAGAAGTTCTCTTCCAATTAGCTGACCCAATGCTCAGAGTAAAAAGCCACCACAATCTACTCTTCCTGAGCTGTCCTTGCTGTTGCTCTTTCTTTTCTAAATTCTGTAAGGTTTGGTAATTTTTTCAGTGTTTTTGTCATTCATCTCCCCACCCCTTTCCTCTTCCTCTTGATTGCAATCTACACAGGCAGCTATAATTGATCATAAGGCAATTAATCCTCTTCCTCTGTGAGTGTAGCCGGGATAGCTCACTCGTGGGTACAGTCTCTTGACCATCACAACAAACCAAAGAAGTTGTTGTTATTATTATCGCCCAATTTTAGAGATAAGGGGATTAAAGCACAGAAAGGCTAAATAACATTCCCAAGTTCATAAAGCTAGTAAATTGCTGAGACAAGATGCAAACCTAACCCTATCTAACTCCAAAACCTGTAATCATTCACCAGTACCATGCTGCTGTTCCATGAAACAGAACTATGGCCTCTTTGTGGTTTAGTAGTATCATCTATAATAATCTTCAGAGGATTTTGGTTTAAGATGCACTTAAATTCAAAAGTACCTGTGCTGCTTTAGAATAATAAGCAGGGGTTTTCTAGGGGATATTAAACTTATCTTGGGGGATATTGTGTTACATCCCTAAGAGTAAAGAACATAATTATAGTTATAAACACATCCCAAAAAAAGAACCAGATCATTACCTGTTGATTTTTCAAGCCCACATAGAGCCTATTAAAGTTCCTATAAATTACTATACAGAGTAAACCAATGTTTGTCTACAAAAGACACATTTTGGTTCTTTTTGCTTTTAAGTAAAAGAGATTCAATCCAGAAAATGATCATTTCTCACTGATAAAGATAACTTGGAGACACTTATCTGGCAAGGGCAAAAGACAGAGTAAATCTAAGGAATTCCATTATAGTATAGTCATGAACAATGAGGCCAGGAGGCACAGATGAAATGAACGAGGGGTGGGGGTGGGAGACTGGGCAAGCCTGGTGGTGGTATTGAGGAGGGCATGTATTGCATGGAGCACTGGGTGTGGTGCATGAACAATAAATCTTGTAACACTGAAAAAATAAAATAAACATTTGGGGGGAAAAAAAAAAGAAATGAACAAGGAAACTATCAACATGGTTCCAAAAGAGGCACGGTAATAAAACACAGAGCACAGGAAAGGCTGGTCATCTTGGCAGGATTGAGTCAGAGGAGAAAAGGAAGCACTTCCCCAATAAACACAGTCAGGGACCTAAAGGCAGAGGAAGGAGACTTGCAGAAGGAAGTTGAGAACATGTGAAAATGATAAAATGTTCACTTGTCCAAAAAATAAACTCAACCAATGACAGTTCTACCCAGGATTCAAGGAGAAAGTGCAACAGAAATTATGGAGAATCTCTGGCTTAAAAGAAATTCTATATGAAAAGCTATAATAAAATCACAGAATTTTAAATAAAAAAAAGAACTTCAAGAATATCTCATACAACCTTCTAATCTTATAATAGTATAAATTCTATATTGTAAAAAAAAAAAAAAAGCCACCAGATTTGGTATCAGAAGACCTAGAGAAAATAAAAATGTTAAATAATTTAATAAACAGTGAATTACTATACAAATTTTTTTTTAATCGCCATGGTTATCTTGTCAATCTTCATTTGACCATAAAGAAGAAAGAGCAAATGTAGCGTCCCAATTTTCCCAATGATAGAAATAAGGCTTAAAGAGGTTAAGTAAACTGTATTCACCAGCAAGTGATAGGGAAATGAGACTATTACTCAGATAGAAGCTTCCTTATTTCCAGGTGCAATACACTTGCTATTTTTTTTCTTTGTAGATTAATTTATGAGGATAATGGAAGAGAGTTTGATAAAAGAGAAGTGAAAACTGAAAGATCTCAGCTAAAATAGAGAAACCAAGACCAGAATCCTTTTTAAAAGGGAATCAAATAGAATAATCAGATACCATCTTTAAGTTTATAAGCCTAATTTAAAAAGGATTAAACTACTTGCCTAGGAAATTGCTTTCTCTGAAAAGCTTCTTTCCTTCCAACTGCTTTTTATTTATTTATTGCCTGAAGAGTTTAAATAAAGATAATAAATTGTATGATCAATAGAAACAACAAAGTTGCTTTATGTAAAGCCAAAAACAGACAATATAGATTTTCCATGAATAATTGAAAATATCCAGCAAAGAGGTTTAAACCCTCCTATCTCTGCCCCTCTACTTCTCTGTATTTTTTATAGAATCCAATTCCTAACTCTCCAATGGAAAGCAATCACACCCATCCAAATAAACCATCCCAATGACTAGGAAGGTTTATTTATTGCCTGCAGTGGGGAGCCACAGCCAGCCATGTAGCAGTAAGAACTCAGGAAGAAGGCAGAAGCTCCAGGATGTCTAGAGTAATCCACAAGCCTAAAGGGATGCAAGCCTAACAGTGACCCATTAACCAAGATCCAAGGCTGAAGATATACATGTGTAAAACTAGGCAATTCTTTCTTTTTGCAAATTATAATAATTTCGTTACTCTCAAAACCTCAGACCTGCTGTTCTTTAAGGGGTATCAGATGGTTTTCCTAAGGTGAGTTTTAATGCACATTTTTGTCATTGCCATTATTTGTTCCAAATGTACACTTTATTATTATGGTAAAAACACATGAGATATATCCTCTTAACAAACTGTTATGTATACAATACAGTATTGTTAACTCTAGGCATAATATTGTACAAAAGATCTCTAGAATGTATTCATCTTGCATAACTGAAATTTTATACTTGTTGAAAAGCAAATCCTCATTTCTCCCTCCCCTTAGCTCCTCTGACAACCACCATTCAATCCTCTGTTTCTATGATTTTAACTATTTTAGACACCTGATACAAGTGAATCATGCAATATTTGTTCTTCTGTTTCTATAACTACTTTATTTCATTTGGCATGTCCATCCATGGATGAATGGAAAAAGCAAATGTGTTGTATATATATGTAATGGAATGTAATTCAGCTTTAAAAATAAAAAAGAAGGGGTTCCTAGGTGGCTCAGTCATTAAGCAGACACCTTAGACTAGGTAATGCTCCCAGGACCATGGGATCAAGCCCCACATCAGGCTCCCCTCTCCCACTCCTGCTGCTTGTGTTCCCTCTCTCATTTTGTCTCTCTCTGTCAAATAAATAAATAAAATCTTAAAAACAAAAGAAAGAGTAAATCCTTCCATATGCAAGAACATGGATGAACCTGGAGGACACTATGCTAAGTGAAGAATGGATTTAGAGTTTAGGGATACTTCTCACATGCTCATTCCAGCAACAATGAGCATAGAGAAAACTTTTCTATATTGATAGTTTGAGACCCCAAGATTCTGACGGAAAAAAAAGTTTGTAAGAACTTCGGGCTGTTGTAGCGCAGTATCTGGTTCAAGCTGTCAAAATTTGGTCAGTTTGGTAACCACAGTCTATGCCCAGGGGGCTTTTCCTCTCGTCCTTCTCTCATTCTCCCCAACAGTAGCAAAAAAAGCAATAAACTAGAAAATAGAAGCTATGAGTATTATTAGTTTCAGCTGTGCCAAACACTGGGTGCCCTTGAGGAAATTGTCTCTATTGTCTCATCACTCAGCACAGTGAATGCACATAGTAAATACTCAAAAAGTGTTTGTTGATGAAGGAATAAATGAATTTGATCTCAGGGAATCTCCATTTCTGCATTAATAAATAGGAAAATTACTCTAGATCCCTACAAAATCTCTAACTCTAAGATTTTAAAATATTAGTATCACTATTTTTTAGGCCAGATTTTCAAGATACTATAATTATTTTAAGATGAGGCAAGTTCCCATTCTGACATGATGGAGTAAACTGACAGACCAACCTCCACACAAACAACAACTACTTAAAGGCTCTGCAGAGCAGGCAAAATAAGAAAGATTTTAAAAATGTCAAAATTTGGGAGAAGAGACTAAGACATGATGAGTTTTCCATTTTTTGGTTTTATACTGAAAGCAGTCCATAGTATGCAACATAGAGAACCAAACTCAACAGAAAACTTTCCATACTTCTGTACTGAAAAACCACAAGACAGAACATGGGGAACTACAGTCACTGGAAAGTGAAGCAAAATCTAGGAGGGGAAAACAATCCAGAAAATATAGGCCAAGAAACCACAAATTGAGGGTATAAACTCTACCCAAGTGTCTGGAGAACACTGTGACCATGTATACTTGGGAAGTTTGTGGTTAAAGCTAAAAGAACCGATCTGACACTTAAGCTGTCAGAACATAAGAGTTTTCAATGTTAGTCAAGAAAAATTAATTCCTGCTAAAATAAAAACATCAATATTCTTTGGAGGAATGTAGCAAAATCCAGAATGTTCCCAATGTAATATTCCAAAATTCTCAAGATATAATCATAAAGACTTAGGAAAAAAACAGAAAAGAACTAAGAAAGTGTGATCCATGTTTGTGAGAAAAGACAATTCATAGACAAAACCAAGATGATCTATATGTTACAATTAAGAGGCAAAGGCTTTAATGCACTTACTATAAGTGTTGTAAATAAATGAAAATATAACAATAATGAATAAAACAGAGGAAATCTGTGAAAGAGAAAACATACAAAAGAACCAATTAAAAATTACTGAAATGTACAATACCTGAAATTAAAAATTAGATGGATGCACAGACACAATTGTAGAATGGAGATGATAATGGGAAGAATCAGTGAACTCAAAGATAGATAAATATAAATTACCCAATCTGAAAAAAAAAAAAAAAAAAAAACAGAAAAATAAAATTGAAAAAAGTCAAACAAAGTATTATCACATGTATATTTGGAAATTCAGCTTGAGGGTAGAGAGAAAAATAGGTTAGAATATCTATCTAAAAAAAAATGGACAAAATCTTCCTAAACTTGGTAAAGACTTACAGATAGAGATTGATAGATAAATGAACTCCACATTGAAAAGATACAAAGAGAACCATGCCTAGGTATAATTAAGCTGCTGTCAAGCATAGCAAAAAATAAGCACTTGAACCATAATGAGATGAGGAAGGACACTATATCATACTTAAAGGGCCTATCCAACAAGAAGATCTAACAATTGTAAATATCTATGCCCCTAACATGGGAGTAGCCAATTGTAAAAACCGATTAATAACAAAGACAAAGAAACACATCAACAATAATAAAATAATAGTAGGGGACTTTAATAGCCCCTCACCGAAATGGACAGATCATCTAAGCAAAAGATCAACAAGGAAATAAAGGATCTAATTGACACACTGGAATAGATGGACATCACAGATATATTCAGAACATTCCATCCCAAAAGCAACAGAATACACATTCTTCTCAAGCGCACATGGAACATTCTCCAGAAAGATCACATCCTGATACACAAATCAAGTCTCAATAGATACCAAAAGGTGGGGATCAATTCCTGCATATTATCAGACCACAATGCCATGAAACTAGAACTCAATCACAAGAGGAAAGTTGGAAAGAACTCAAATATATGGAGGCTAAAGAGCAACCTATTAAAGAATGAATGGGTTAATCAGGAAATTAAAGAAGAATTTAAAAAATTCATAGAAACAAATGAAAATGAAAACACAACTGTTCAAAATCTTTGGACACAGCAAAAGCGGTCCTGAGAGGAAAGTATATAGCAATACAAGCTTTTCTCAAGAAAAAAAAAAAGATCTCAAATACATAACCTAACCCTACACCTAAAGGGGCTGAAGAAAGAACAGCAAAGAAAACCTAAACCCCGCAGAAGAAGAGAAATAATAAAGATCAGAGCACCAATCAATGAAAAAGAAACCAAACGAAAAGTAGAACAAATTAAAGAAACTTGGATCTGGTTCTTTGAAAGAATTAATAAAATTGATAAACCCTTGGCCAGACTTACCAAAAAGAAAAGAGAAAGGACCCTAATTAGTAAAATCATGAATTAAAGAGAATTCACAACCAACACCAAAGAAATACAAACAATTATAAGAACATATTATGAGCAAATATAAGCCGGCAAATTAGACAATATGGAAGAAATGGATGCATTCCTAGAGACACACAAACTACCAAAATTGAACCAGGAAGAAATAGAAAACCTGAACAAACCCATAAGCAATAAGGAGATGGAAGCAGTCATCAAAAATCTCCCAAAAAACAAAAGCCCAGGGCTAGATGGCTTCCCTGGGGAATTTTACCAAACATTTAAAGAAGAATTAATACCTATTCTCCTGAAATTTTTCCAAAAAATAGAAATGGAGGGGAAACTTCCAAACTCATTTTATGGGCCAGCATTACATTGATCCCAAAAACAAAGAACCCATCAAAAAGGAGAATTACAGACCAATATCCTTGATGAACACGGATGTAAAAATTCTCACCAAAATACCAGCCAAGAGGACCCAACAGTACATTAAAAGGATTATTCACCACGACCAAGTGGGATTTATTCCTGGGCTTCATGGTTGGTTCAACATCTGCAGACCAATCAACGTGATACAATACATTAATAAAAGAAAGAACAAGAACCAAATGGTACTCTCAATTGATGCTGAAAAAGCATTTGACAAAGTACAGCATCCCTTCTTGATCAAAACTCTTCACAGTGTAGGCAGAGAGGGTACATTCCTCCAACATCATCAGGACCATCTATGAAAAACCCTCATCAGATATCATTCTCCTTGGGGAAAAGCTCTCAGCATTTCCCCTGAGATCAGGAACATGGCAGGGATGCCCACTATCTCCACTGCTATTCAACATAGTGCTAGAAGTCCTAGCCTCAGCCATCAGACAACAAAAAGAAATCAAAGGCATCCAAATTGGCAAAGAAGAGTCAAACTCTCACTCTTTGCAGATGATATGATACTTTATGTGGAAAATCCAAAAGACTCCACTCCAAGACTGCTAGAAGTCATACAGGAATTCAGTCAACTGTCAGGATATAAAATTAATGCACAGAAATCAGTTGCATTTCAATACCCCAACAGCAAAACAGAAGAAAGAAATTAAGGAGTCGATTCCATTTACCATTGCACCCAAAACCATAAGATACCTAGGAATAAACCTAACCAAAGAGGCAAAGAATCTGTACTCAGAAAACTACAAAGTGCTCATGAAAGAAATTGAGGAAGACACCAAGAAATGGAAAAACCTCCCATACTCATGGATTGGAAGAACAAATATTGTGAAAATGTCTATTCTACCTAAAGCAATCTACACATTTAATGTAATTCCTATCAAAATATCATCAATTTATTTCAAAGAAATGGAACAAATAATCCTAAAA
>CM053615.1:25513121-25541871 GCA_028646535.1 Procyon lotor
GGAGGGGAGGGGGGTGGGGGTTGGGCTAGCCTGGTGGTGGGTATTGAGGAGGGCACGTACTGCATGGAGCACTGGGTGTAGTGCAAAACAATAAATCTTGTAACACTGAAAAAAAATAAATAAATAAAATTTAAAAAAAAAATAAAATGCAGCCATTCTTGACCAACGTAGGACTCCATTAATGGACAGTCTTTGCACTAGAGTTTCTAATAAATCTAGTTGAGACTTCTTCAGAACTGCACTACAGTCTGACTTCCTAGCCAACTGAACTTCCTTCTTTCCTTTGACAGGTGTCAGATGTACATCATATTCTGAGTCTCTCCCCGCCTACTCTTCCCACTCATCCTTCACAGACACTTCCCCCAACAAATTTCATGTACTTCTAATTCTTTCTTGCCATCTGGTTTCTGGAGGACCCAAAGTAACACTGCTATATCTACTAAGATTCATCAGTGGAATTGATCTTCCCTCCTTGCCACATAAGGAAAAACTTGGTTTTTCCTGAAACCCCATGGGATGTTAATATTACTCCACTACTTCTTTAATGTCGGCATGCACCACTTCCTGTCTAGGAAGATGAAAAGCTATTAACTAAACTACTTAGCTATTAACCTAAACCACCATCTTGCTAGGGAGCCTGCCTTTCCTTTATGTCTGGTTGTCAGAGGATAACAAGTGTCAATAAGGCTCCTTAGGTTTATACCCTTTGAGTCTATCTCTCTGTCTAAAGTTCATATATCAAGTCAGGATTCTTAGTTGCAAACAACCAATCCTACCTACTTACTTTACATGTAAAGTAAAAGGAATTTGTTTGAACAATTTATAGCATTCATTACCAACAAGGCTGAAAATTAGATTTGGAGCCTCTGCAACCAGGAATAACACCTCAATAGTATATTCTAAGGCTGCTCTCAAACAAAGCAAAACAAAACAAAATAAAACAAAACAAAAACACCACCACCACTGCTGGGCACTGATACCAGTTTGTGCTGCTGGTACCACTGATTTTACCCCAGGCTCCAGTTAAAATAGTTAGTAGTTCCTCTAGATACTTACATAGTGACCTCTAGTTCTGCCTCTATCACCTCAGCTGACAAACCAAAATTTTAACTTTAAAAGAGGTGAACACTGTCACATAGGATGAAGAGAGCCTAAAGCTAAGAAAATAGTCTCAGACCAAACATCCTAAAGTATGACAAACTACTTATATGGAAGAAAAAACTCACTTCTCACTCCATCCCTGGAATTGGATAATTAGTAATAAAACAAATAGCTTGTTGCAGATCAACATTCCTCTCTCTCCTCTCTCCCCCCGCAACTGAAAAATCTGAGCATGTAGGTATTATCAGTGTAAGTCATCAGAGAACTACAGAATTATTTCAGTAAAAGAGAAGTGCAGAGACAAAGGTTTGGCAGGAGGGTGAGTCCAACTCTTGACACCAGTTTTCCCCTTAAGTCATTTGTTGATTTGAAAGCTGCATTTCAGAGGCTGAGAAGTGGAGCCATTTCAAAGAACTAAGAACGCAAAAAAATTGGAGTTCAGGATCCAACAAAAAGAGAGATTCTGGTAAACTCTAAGTTTTAATTTGGGGTCCCCAAAGTATTTTCCCTTGCTGTAAAGGTGAACCAAAAATGGAGCAGCACTTATAAGATCAAAACCCAGCTTTAGATCAGCTCATTTCCTAGTTATAGTAAGGTGATTTGTCCTCTATTTTAACTGCTACTAGAAACAAAAGTAATTCTCTGGAGAAATATAACATCATTCAGAGCGTCAAATTACCTCTACAATTTTTATTCATAATGACTGACATCAACTGAAAAATTAGAAACAGCCACAACAAAACATTAAGGCCAGTTAAACAGATAGGAAATAGTCAAATGATAGACTATAGGAGATAAATTTTCTAAACCACTTAATTGAGGTATTATTGACATGTAAAAAGCCCAACATATTTAATGTATACAACTTGATGAATTTGGAGATAAATATATACACATGAAACTATCACCACCACCAAAGAATAGATATATCCATCGCCTATAGGAAACACATTAAAAAGCTGGAGATAGAAAGTTTAATAGTAAAAAGATGCAAAAATAAAACCTGGTGTTGCTATGCTAATATCAAAGTAATCTCTAAAACCAGAAACATATTACATAATGTCTCAGCTTACGGGAGTATAAAACTTGATTAGAATATTAAAGACATATATCTCAATGAATCATTTACAGATAATTTATAAGATCAGTTACAGATCCTTTTCTACCTATCTGAGAAGACTAGAGGTCCTCCAAAGTTCTAGCCTGCTTATAAACTCAGTACAATCTAGAACTTGCACTAAGGTTCATCTGAGCCCCTTAGAAAAAATCCTTACCCTGGATATTTCCTAAAGACAAGGAAAATGTAATGAAGTCTTAAATTTTACTTAGTAGAGTTATTCTTGATAGTGGAATGATATTTTAATCCTGAAACCATTTTGTGTTTTCTAGGATAGAGAAAAAGTAAAAATATATTTACTATGTTGAGAACCACAGTATTTGCTTAAAGAAAGGGAAAGAGAAGAAAATATAGGAGCTGGTGAGGGTCTATTGATTTTGAGTTTTGAGTTATCAACAAAAAAATAATCCTAATGGTACATTGAAAAGACACTAGGAGAAATAAATCTCAATAGTGATGAGGCACAATTAGTGCTTAGCACTTGTACTATCCTCCAGGAAAAAGTCACCAGTACTCCTAGGAGAAGTGGCTGATTCCAGATCTGAGACAGGTAAAATACAAGATGATCCTGGAACATCTCTTACTAAAAAGTAAGGAAGTACTTAAAAATTAGTGAGCCCAGATGCTGTTCCAAGAGGACAGCCACTGGTCGTAATTGATAGAAAAAAACAATGATAGCAATTAATTAAAATACATGGAAGAATGTAAGTCCATCATGAGATTCAAAATAAAGTGGAGGGGAAAGAAGAGAGGAAAACTACTCTCTAGGGAAGAATACCAGCTAAACAATGAGGAACGAATGATAAAATGTAAAATCACCACTCTGAAACACAGTATCATCAGTAAATGTTAAAGTGAAAAGAATCAAAGTTTCTTGGAGAACAAAATACTCACACGAACTCAAAGTAACCTCCTATCCAAATTCACTTATTCATTACAAAGGAAAAAAAAAATGAATCTTTACTAAGGAAAGCTAAGATGGTCACAATTCTGGCAAAGGCAAAATGATAGGAACAAAAAACCAGATGAACATTTGTCAGGGATTTAGGGAGGAGGGTCTGATAGCGAAAGGATAGGAAGGAATTTTGGAGGGAAAGGAAACCATTCTTTATCTAGCCTGTGGTGGTAGTAACATAATTGTACGTGTTTGTCAAAACTCATAGAGCTGTACACCACAAGGAGTGAACTTGTAAAATATTTTGATAATTATGTAAATGATACCTCAATAAGCCTGACTTTAAGAAATAAGGAAAGCAACAACAACAAACCAGAGGAAGGTAATGAACCCTCTTGGACTGGGGGAGACTAAAAAAGACACTACTGCCAGATGCTATGATGAAACTTGATCAGATCCTGGATTTGTGGGGATGAGGAGAAAGGGCTACAAAAGACTTTTAGGGCCAGTTGGGGAAATTTGAGCTTGGTCTTCTGATAATGACACTGAATTAATGTTTTTTCCGCATGTACACTGATAGGGCTGTGGTTTCATAGAAACTGGTCCTGTGCTTGGGTGGTATGTACTATATTTTTAGGGGTGACTTGTAATGGCTGCAACCTTCTTTCTGATACTTTGTCAAAAGTGAGAGTGTATAGACAGAAAGGAAGGGGTCTTTCCTGTAGGTTTGAAAGATATCAAAGTAAAAATAAATTATTTTTGTTAAACCCCAATAATGCACAGCTGCAACCCTAATCTCCAGACTTCTTGCTGAATACTGCAGCTTTGCTAATCCAACCCCCTTATTCCTCCAGGTATTCCCTTTCAGAAGTTCTACCCTTTGCAGCTCCTTGTTTCTTATTCTCTGATCATGCCTTTTGGTTGGCAGGAAAGCATTTGTTTCCAAGGCTGTTGATCTCTGCCATGGCCCTTCTCTTTCCTCTCCCCTGAGCTGAAGCCTGACCCATACAGCTTGACTATTTTTAAATAAAATCTATATTCTCCAAGTATCTTTAATAGAGTCAAATGGTATCTAAGTCTCTCTGGAACCATCTACCTCCTCTTTAAAAAGCTTCCCATTCTGCCTCAGCTCTCTTTTTTGAACTGAAAGTCCAATCACCATCTTTTCCTTCTTTAGCTCACAGCCTGGGCTGCCTGCCTGGCCAGCTAGGTCAGAGAGGATTTTTCTTCTAACATCTCATAAACTCCCCATCCTCCAATTGCCCTCCTCCATTGCTCCCTCTCACCTAAATGAAACTGTCAACTCCCCTGTTTTCTTCTCAATCTTTTCTCATTCTCAGGCTCACAGATGCACCAAACATGACGCTTTCTCATCAGGACATCTCTGCAGACATGATGTGGATGAACAGGTACCTCATGGACAGAGAAATGGAAGAGAGCTACAGGAATATTCTGCAGCCTGACATGAGTACAGCTATCTTGGGATGGCCAGGGATCAGCAAACTTTCTCTATAAAGGACCTACCAAAGCACTTAGAAAATATCATCTTGATTTTCCTTTAAAGAGTGAAAGCGAGGAGCATAACCTTCTCTTTTTAATAAGCTCTCCCCTCATCCACTCAAAAACACATCAATTATAATTGTTATGACGATTTTGTTAATGAAAGGATCTGCTGCGAAGCAGCCATTAGATTGACTATAAGCTATTTTCCATGGTTTCCATGCACAGTCCAGTAAACTTGGCCAGATTGTCTGGCAGGTTGGGTACCCAGTACCTCCTGTGCTGTGCTCATCAATGATATGAAGATGATGATGCTCAGTTATTCTAAATCACTCCCTAATAAGATCTTAATAAGACCCTCTGAGCAACTGGCAGCTCGCTGGTTTTCTGCTTTTCTTCTCACAAGTATTTCTCTACCTTATTCTTAGCTAGATTATTCACTGAGATATCTTCAGGTGGATTAGATTCCACTTGTAAGTAACTTTGGAATACTTGCTCTCAGAGAAGTAGGCATGTAATTTATGTGACAAACCAACATCATTTCTTTGAGGCAGATCTGCTTTCTCTCCAGTGACTCATAACTTCATTGTCAACAGAGCAACATGAACATATATCCATCAAATTAACATTTTAATCTGGAAAAATGGATCAGAATAAATTGGTAAAATGCTAATAGTAGTGAAATGGGGTTCAAGCTTGTTAATTATCAAAGAAACATATTTAAAACAATTGCGCATAATTGTTAGCCACTAAAACTACAAAACCTTTTGTGAAGGATAATATCGTGTCAGCAATGGAGGCAGCAGTGTGGGGATGCCCGCCAGAGCAACACCGCTGGTATAGTGAGGACAGAGCCTCTTGCTGCAGAATCTTAGTTCTTACATTACCTACACTATATCTTAAGATATAGTTTAAATAACGTTTAAGATAACATTTAAATAAATCATAGCATGATTATAAGATGGAGTATTAATAAAAATTCAAACTCAGATTAATGATATGGGAATGATATGGCATTATATTACATGAAGAAATCAGGATACAAAACTGGGTATGCAGTATGATCCAGTTTATTTTAAAATATGAATAGAGATAAAGGGGCATGTTTCTGTGCATTGAATTGCATGTCAAGTGAAGATTCCCTGGATTTACATATCGAACTAAATTGGTTTAAACAACTAATTCCATGCCTTATGGAAAAGTAAAATCCCTTCTAAGATTTCCTGAAGAGTGATATATTCAGTCACCTCAACTCCAGAATCCCACTCTGTTCTGTCCTGTATCAACCCAGAGTTTAAGTTTTTGGCTTAGCTCCTTCTTAAATTTCCATCAACGGTGGGGTAGGGGGGAAATCACACAAAGCATTCAAGAGTATAATAGAATCAAGCATTTGGAAGATGGAGAAGAAGTTTATTTAACAATATGCAAACCATTTCAAGTTGAACATGAAGTATTACCATTTTTTAAAAATCACTTTTAACCAGCCCGCTGGCTATTTGCCTGTTAAATCACCGAGCTGCACATTTTGTGGGCCCATCTTTTCTCACCTTCCCTTCTCTCTACCTCTCCTCCTTCAAGAACAATAAAATAAATCCTATCATTTTCCACAGAAGCCACTTAACTGTCTACTTTGTAGCTGAAGTGCTGGACAACAGTCTTCTCTGGGTCCTGTCTACTATCCCAGGCTGCCAATCGAGGTATTTCCCAAATAATGACAGGTCCTACCTATTATAATGGTGGTTCTCAATCCTAGCTATTCTTTGGAATTTCTAGGAAGTGTCATTTTTTGTGTGTGGCTTTTTAAATAAATATTATTCCCGGTGCCTCTCTGGAAAGTCTGAGGTTATGATTTTGGCATATTTATTTTGGCAGATGTATTTTTAATATCCATGTGATTCTAACGCAGCAGAGTTGAAAACCACCATGCTGAAATAAAGACACTGATATTGTTACACATATACATACATCTTTGATTCTATGGTGCATGTTTTTCACAGCTTGATATTTTTTAAAATTAGGATGCATTTAATAATCTATATCAAAAAGAACTTATAAGCTGCCAAATAGATTAAATTGTGACATACTTGTCATTTCTTGCAATGCATATGGGAACAGTGCCCGGTCTCTCCAAATATATCATGCAGTCTTTAAAGCTGGGAGAATTTGGTGTGACTGATTCATGCATTATGAAGGACTATTATTTGGGCACTGAAAATCCATGAGTAAAAGCTTCTGGCTGAATTTCAAGAGAAACTTATGATGTGTAATTCAATAAATAAAAAATTATGAGTTTAACCAAATAGGAAATGCAGATAAAATCTTATTATTTTTAATATATTTTGACATTAGACTGTAGATAAAGATGTCATAAGGGGTCAACATGTGAAGCACATATAATGGGAAGCAGCACATAATAGGGATGATCTGTACAGCTATGGTTGGCCAAAAGTGATTTTAAATTAACTTTAAACTCAGAATGAGAAAGAAACTTGGTCTCAATTTTGTGGGAAGAAAATGGTATGTAATTGCCAGTTTTTAAGTAAAAAAGAAATGTATCATTATTTGTCTTAAAATACAGTAACTGAACCAAATTGCATTTTATAACAAATAGTGTATCTTAGAATTAAAGATATCCATAGATATCCATAATCCTAAAAAAACAACTGGAATGAAGCACATCAAAATGTTAGCAGTCATTGTTGAACAGACTTATGGATAATTTTTACTTTCTTCTTTTTTTATCTTTATTTTTTTAAAGATTTTATTTATTTATTTGACAGAGAGAGAGATCACCAGTAGGCAGAGAGGCAGGCAGAGAGAGAGGGAGAAGCATTTACTTTCTTCTTTACGTTTTCTTCACTTCCAGATTTTCTAATAAATATAGATAAATCTCATAATCAGGAAAAGTAAGCGATATTATTAAAACAAATACATGAGCACAGGTATATCATCTTCTACCTCTTAATTCCCTTAAAAAGCTCATTGATCAAAGCTACAAATATCAAAATAAAAGAAATAAGAAAGTAAAAAAAAAAAAAACAAACAACAACACTGCATTTTGGACAACTCAAACTGTGGGCCTTTTAACCACAATAATACCTTTGTTAATTTTTAAGTAAAGTCCACATGTAAAAGATTGTTAAGACTTTCTCCATAACTTTACTCTACACCCTGAACAATCTTTAATTAAACCTAGAGCGCAGTTTCCTGGAATGATATTAAGTGTGCCAGAAAAAAGGAAACTAAGAAGCTGTCCACCTTCTCCCTTTCCAGCATTTCTCACCCGAATGGCATGCTGTGAAACACACACTTAAATTGATTGGTATTAATGCATGCATACAGGTTCCAAAATGTCAGCAAGATGCATTTGCTTTCAAGTTATATTAATTCTGCTGATTACAAAGAGCTGGGTAAATAAATCTTAGTTTTTCATAAAATTTGTTTTAAAGTCCTTTCTCATAGATGCTCAGAATATTCCTTCTTTATTGCCTTACCTTCATTTATTTATGTATTCAATGGACAAAAATTATGCCAGGCACTGTTCTAGGCCTTAGAGAAATGGTAATGAACAAGGTAAGAGGTCCCTGTCCTTGATCAGTTTACATACCAGTAGAGTTAGGAAGCAAGTGAGAAGGAAAAAGTGCATTAAATATAATTTTTTAAAAAATGAATAGAGAATGCCTGGGGCAAGGCCAGGACAGGGGAGCAGGAAGCAGGTGGCTATGATGGTCAGGGACTTCTCTGAGGAAGTCAGATTCACAGAAGATTAGGATGCTGACAAGGAGGTAGCTCTACAGGGATCTAAAAAACATCCAGGCTGAAGAAACAGCAAGGACAAAGACCACATATAGACTGAGCTTGGTGCATGCATGGAACCCAAGGAAGGTCAGTTTGGCTAGAATAGCATGGGGACAAGTGGTACAAGTTGAAATTAGAGAAATAAGTAGAAGCCAGAATATGCAGGACTGCACAGGATGGAGTTAGATTTTATTCTACTTGTTATATGAAACCTTTGGAGTGATCTGATATGATTTATGCTTCTTTTAAAAAATGTATAATGTGGAATGCAGAAATGTACATTATTCTTCCCTGACCAGTTCTTGGCTTTAGAAATAAATTGGAAACAAGAACATTTTAGACAAAAAGTAAGAAAACTGGAAATCAAGTCCTATCTCTTCCATCTAGAAACTGTATAACCTTAGACAAAATACTTAATCCTCTGACCTCAGTTTCATTACCTGTAAAATGGAATACTACATCATAGCACTGAAATGAGATATAAATAAGATGAAGGATTTAAAACCACCCATATAGTGGATGGTTAGGATGTCAAGTCCCCTCTTTCTTGCCTTCCTTCCTATGAGATACAGAGATGGGGGATTCTGGAGAATGAGCACCTACGGGGCAAGTTATAATTGCTAATGGAGAATGTGAAGCAATGTGAGTGGATGCTTTGCTGGAGACAAGGATTTGAGTTTTTCTGAGAGATGATCCTAGCAAACCTGTACAGAGAATAGAACAGTGAAAAGAGAGAGAGAGAAGCCCCAGATAAAGAGAATATTACCAAGCATGGCACAATTATGGGCAAGTGGGGCCTCAGTCACATCAGGAAACTTTGGAAAACAATAGAGAAGACATCTTGGAGTTTTCCCACCTGAGAGGCAAAGGGGCTTGGCATTTATTCATCAAGTCCTTAGTCCCAAGGGCTAACTCCCTCATACTTCCAGTTTGCCCCAGACTTCAACTGACAAGGCTCTCATGGCCAGAGAGAGCCCTAAGCAAAGATTTGCAGGTCCCAGCAGCAGAAACCATAGAGTAGACATGCTTAGAAATGGTAGGTGCCAAGAGAATGTGGCTGGGGCACAGCATCTGCCACACCCTTCGGCTCAGACCCAATACTTCGAGGCCCTGGAGATGTGAAGGTCTGCTCTCATTGCCATAACTGCAACACGATTTTCACCAGACCGTGACAACACCTGGGAATACTGTGTGTGAGTGATGATGCCTCTGGCCACACTACTAGAGGCCTCCTGGGAAGATTTAGCAAAAGGGCAGAGACTCTGGGCACTATATTCCTCCTCACACCTGCAAGATAACTCACAGTCCTGGCTTTCTCTTGGACCAAGTTTTTGGGTTTTCTTCACAAAACAGGTTGAACTTATTAGGAATTCTGGTCTCTAGGGAAATTTTCTGTAAACAGCCTTCTTGTTTAAGAAAAAGCTAAAACCAATATGCTTTGAGAATAGCCAGGCTTTGCTAAGTTTGGTCAGTGCGTGGGATTTATTATTTTGCTAGTATCGAAAGCCAACACTTATTGAGAGATTTTACCATATGCCAAGGAAGGGAAGCACAAAGCTAACATCATATAGATGAGAATTCTATACAAATGAGAACTGTGGACTGACCTGTAATGTAATCAAATAGGATATGATAGAGACAGCTGTCATCTAAGAGGACTGTACCATTGAAATGACATAATGTAATCCATGGTGGAGCATTTTTAATATCTCTAGATTAAGGGGTGCCTAGGTGGCTCAGTCAGTTAAGTGTCTGCCAGGATCCTGGGATCAAGTCCCTCCTGTTGAGTGAGGAGCCTGCTTCTCTCTCTGCCTGCTGCTCCTCCCGCTTGTGTGTGAACTGGCTCATTCTCTCTCTCTGACAAATAAATAAATAAAACCTTTTTACTGAGCATTTATTATAAGCCAAACACAGTGATAAACCCTTTCTCTCCTTTAGCACTTTAAAACTTCACAATGGCATTGAAAGAAAAGTATTGCAGTTCTTGTCTAAAAAAAATGAAGAAACTAAGACTTCAGTTAAAGAACCAGAATTTAACCTACACTTTCAAATTTCCAAGTGGTAATCAAGTGTATAACTTGCCCTGGGTACCTGAATAGAGAGATCCTGATGAAAATCTGCACAACTAGCTATAGAATTATGTATTGCAGAACTAATAAAACATCCCTGGGCCCTGTCCAATCAGTGAGTACCTCGGAGAAGCCTGGAGTAATAACATCTATTGAGTCTCTTAGGTCCTCTTTCTTATAGGCCAGTGGAAGCTCATTTACGCATTTGGAAACTCCATGAAGGATGTCATTTAATATTCCTAAAACTTTATATTCCTAAAACTGAATGAAACATAGACTAAATTCATTTCAAATTAAAACCATTCACAATTCTTCATCTCCTCTGATTTAATGAGGAAAATGAAGATATTGCCTAATGGCAGAAAACCCAAGATATCTTATTTGATCCCTCATTTTCATAGAATAAAACAAATGAACAAAAAAGAATCTTTTAAGTAATCCCTTTATTGTATCTTTCAAAGAGAATTATCTAAGTCTGATTCTCTATGGATTAGCTCAACATTAATTGTACCTCATTTTCCTTCACTAGAGAAGAAAAGTGTGAAAAATAACCACAAAAAACATCCCCATGCTTTGCAAAAGGGCAGCTTACTAATAAAGAGGAAAAGAGATGTTTTAACAAAGCAAGATGCTAAGTAATGAATTCTCTCCTTTAACAAATCTAACTATTCTCTAGACAAACCTTTGTTTCTAGAGGAAGCTTAGCATGTCAAATCCAGGCAGTTCCATCTGTTGACCACTTCCTTACCTCTCTGTTTCCTCTTCTCACTCTTTGTCACCTTCCAAACCAGCGCTTTGTATCTTCCTTGCACCTTCACCTATCACTAAAGTCAAAGACCCTGCACCCATTGTCTGTCAACAGACACAACTCCATCAACATACCATCAGTGCAGTGGCTCTGACAGGTGAGGCTGAGACACAGGTGTCCCCACTGCATTAGTTATCTACTGCTGCACAGAAAATTACTCCAAACTTCTGTGGCTGTTGACAGACAAGTCTCCATTAGGCCCCTTGTGTTTCTTGTGAGCAGAAACACTGACAGTTTTTGGTCCAGATTCTCTTTTCCAGGATATTTGTGTAGCAAACAACCTTGGAAGATGGAGACAGTGTATCCCCCGGGGCCAGAGGCCAGAAGTATCTGCTGTCCAATATAATAAAAATAACATAGCTCTTCAGGGTAAAGTTTGAGCAGATTTTCTTGAAGCCCTCTTATAAAAGGTTGGGGTTTTCTAAGCTGAGGATTCCTCAGCTGTGAGGCAAACCCATTGTGGGTGCAGTGTCTACCTGCCCATTGCTTTCTCACCCCCTGTGGGACTTAGGGAGCAAGAGGAACCAATGAAAACATGTGCTTACACTGACTGCATTGCTATGAATGTACAAGTCTTTTGTCTCTGACTCAGAAGTCCAATGACTTGTTAGATTACAAATAGGGTAAGATCTCCGATCTTTCTTGGGTTTTTACAGTGATTTCAAACAACAAACATTTATTTTCTCATAGTTTCTGAGTGTAGGAATCTGGAATTGGCTTACCCAGGTGATTCTGGTTGAGTCTCTCATGAGATTACTATGAAGCTACCAGCAGGGGCTGCTGAAGTCATCTGTAGGCTTGATCAGGGCTGACAGATACAGTGTCAAGAAGGCTGACTCATATGGTTGTTGGCTGGAGGCCTCAGTTCCTCACCACACTGGCTTCTCCCCAGAGCTTCTTCATCCTCAAAACAAGGCAGCTGGCTTCCCCCCAGAGCAAGTGATCCAGGAGAGAATGAGTGTGGCCAAATGGAAACCACAGCATCTCTTATAATCTAATGTCAGAAATGACATACCATCACTCTACCATATTCTGTTGGATACTAAGTTCAACCACAGCACACTATGGGAGACAACTGCACAAGCGTGTGAATGCCATGAGAAAGGGATCATTTGTGCTGTTTTCTGTTGTCAGGTGAGCACCTCACTCACACACAGAATCTGACTGGCATTACCGGATGCTTTCAAGCCAGGGGCATGTAGAACTGATGAAATAATGGCTAGGAAAAAAAAGATAGAATAAAGGTTTGTATTTTAGGAGAGATTATTTCCAGCAAGAAGAGAAACTTCTGGAAAAGTTCTAGCAAAAAGTGACAAAGTTTAGTACCCTTTCCCCATGAAGAGCAGTAAAATTCAGAGGGATTTGTTTTCAGTTTATTTCCAAGACAGATGACATACTCAATCCAGTCTCTAGGAAAAAAAAGAGCCACCTATTGCTACCCTCTCCTTTCTTCTGGAGAAAGCAACAATATTTTTTTTTCTGCTATCACTCCTCTCCCACCAACCATGTCATGTTCCCATTTGGCTAGCCCATGAGACAGTGGAAGCTTTTTTCTCATTTTTTTCATGAGTGTTTGACAATGACAACCCAACATATGCATTCCTGTGCTGCTGCAGAGTAGACACTGTCACTATTTCTGGTTCCAGCAGAAGTACATCCAACAGTGAAAGCATGTGCAGTGAGGACATCTGAAAAGGAAGGAGGAGCATAGAATATAAGGGGGCAGTATGTGCATGTGCATATGGGCATGCAAGCAGGTTCTAAATAGGAGTCAGAGAAAAAATGAGCAATTTTAATTCATGTTCTCTTGTTCTTCACTGTGGAGGAAAATTTTAACTTATTAATGCCAACTGCAATTTGCAAACACTATCATATAATGTTGAAATGTTTGCCTAGAAAACACATGAAAGTGGTGTGCATGTATGTATAATATGTAAGAATGATAAGAAAGGGCTCTAGAGACATTTAGAAATAAAAAAGCAATGGTCTTCATTTTAGCAAAAGAAAATAACATTTTTAGTATATTCTATATGCCAGACTCTGAGCTAATTTCATTCACATTTAATCTTCATTCAGAAGAACCCTCTAAGGTAGGCAAAATCATCCCATTTCACAGGAGAAAAAAAAGCGTCCCAGAAAGAATGTACCTTACATAACACAGTGACAGATTCAGGAGTACGTGCTCTTATATATCTCACTAGCTCTTTGACAAAATAGACAACAAAAATCTGTTGATTGAAGTTGTAAAGAGGAGAAGTGCCCAAGCCTGAAATCTTTATTTTTTTTAAAGATTTTATTTATTTATTTGACAGAGAGAGAGATCACAAGTAGGCAGAGAGGCAGGCAGAGAGAGAGGGAGAGGCAGGCTCCCCACTGAGGAGAGACCCTGATGTGGGGCTTGATCCCAAGACTCTGAGATCATGACCTGAGCTGAAGGCAGAGGCTTTAACCCACTGAGCCACCCAGGCGCCCTGAAATCTTTATTGAAAGCGTTAGCATTTCCATAGTTTGGAAAGGACAAAACAAGTGAAATAACTAAGAGTAAAGGTGGTTTTCATATCATCCTGAGAAGCAGCAGAGTGCACATGAGTTTACACAATCTCTTCATCTTCAGAAAAGTACTCCAAGGACATCTCCTCTTAACTGCACTTCTAGTGTGCTTGAGTCTTGAAAGAGGGTAAGGAACCACCCAAATATGCATGAAGGAAAGGAAACCCCAAGTCCCCCAAAAGACCCAAGACACATGGGCCAGGATCATATTTCCTGGAACCAGAAACACTGAACTAGACAAGAGCCTATGGCTCCCTGTACCATCTCTTACAAACCATCTGTGGTTGGTGCAGGGTCTTTGAATTTAGTCGCTTTCTCTTGGCCATCCTAGAATCCTATTGGAATGTTCAGAGCACATTAAATATGGCTCACATGGCAAATTCATGGCCATGGATGGAAAAGTATTTCTTAATTGAGCAATAATATTTACATTGTTACCAAAAGGAAATGAGCTATTTGGGAGCATCAGAGAACACATGGAGTTGAGAACAAGAGTGAAGTGGTATTACATGTGATGCTGTTCTAGCAAAAATCATTTAAAGACCTTAAAACTCTTTTCCTTAAGACTTTTCTCCAATAGGGGAAATAAAATGTTAAGGCCTAATTCTTCAAATACAATACAAAGTGTACAATGTACAGTATACAGGCATCTGGCTGATGAAAAGTTCACATGCACGGTGGATTATATCCTTGAAAGAAGGATAATACAGTCCAAAAAGCATGGACTATGAAGTCAGACAGACCTGAGTTGGCATTTTAGCTCAATATTACTTGTATGACTTTGAAATTTTATATAAAGTCTCCAAGTCTATTTCCTTATTTGTACAATTAGAATGATAATACCTACCTCCGGACTTTGGTAATCCCTATCCATGAGATAACACAAGTAAACCATCTCATATAATCTAGTGTATGCTGGATCCCCTGTAAATCACAGCACTGAATTCCTTCATTCATTTTTCAAGTCATATGCATAAAACTGTAGGCTACACTTTCAAGAAGGAGCCTTTAGGATTCTGAAACCACAAGCAAACTTAAGTTTCCAAAGAACCACATCTTTCAAATTGAATTGGATAAGTCATAGAGTATTTAACAGGGTGCTGGTCTTGAAGAGAATAGATTTCATTTGGTTTAATTCCTTTGGCATTTGCAGGTAAAAACCACCACAAATTAATTAGCATGTCTTCATTTGCTTGAGGATGATTAATAATACTCAGGGAAAATAGGTTTTACATAATTCATCAGATTGACACAACCCAACACCTCTGGAGTTCTGAGAACTTCCAATCCCAGCTGGTCTGTGACACTTTAAAACTAGCTACAAAACACAGAAGAGTGCTATTCTTGTAGGCACTACATTAGCTATTGTTCTGAAGTGAGGGGAGAGAAATCTAATCATAATCTTCAAGGTTGCTTTCCTTCCAAATTGGAGTAAAAGGGTGTAAACAAATCCTCTGTGCATGGAACGCTTTGACTAGGTCTCCAGTAATTCACTTGGTTCACTAAACAGGTTGAGCATCTATTATGTAGAGGCACCATCACAGGTGCCTTCTTTTTTCTTCCCCACCATTGGTCTATATGAGCACCCAAGTAGTGGGGCTGACTCCTTTAATATAAGCAAAGGTGCATCTTTTTCTAACTGTGGAAAATATCCTCACCCTAAACATACTGCGTTTTCTGAGTGGTCTACGGTAAACAAGGTATGAGCTAAGGCATTGGAGGCGTGAGTCATCAACAAACAACCAAGAAGCAAAAAATAAGTTTGATCAGCATTTCTGAATTCAAATTGGAAAGGCTGTTGGCCAAAATTTTTCATTATCTACTGGTGGCCTTAGGAGTGAATGAGAAGAGGAATCCCATGAGAATATTAAGAGCAACAACTATCTTAAAATATTTGGAAGAGGGTCTGGGGAAAGAAATGTGAATTTTAAAACAAAATAATACTTATCTTTCTAGGTCTATATAGACCCTGAATTTAGCCAACTGATATAATTAGAGGTCACATGGCCATCTGTGGAATTCAAAAGAGAGGCCTTCTGCTCTATGTGAAAGGTTGGACAAATGAACTAAAAACCTCTAAGATCCATTCCTAAGTTAAGATCCTAGGAATCTGACTGGAGTTTACAATAAATAAGAACTTTGAATTCTTCACTGAGACCTGCCTTCAATTTGACTGTCCACTCTCAAATTGTGGTTATTTATCTAGCATTATTAAGTCTACCATTTGTGTCACTTGTAACCCAGAATTCTTTTCAGAATGCTATCTTGGATAGAAGGGCTTCCTAGCCATGATCATCCAATGCTACTTCAGACTCTCTTGATCCTAATCCCAGAAGCCAACTCAAACTACTATCAGTCTAAGAGGGAATTCAATGGAAGTATATTAAAGTATCTCACAGTTTTCAAGTGCAGAGAGGCTTAGGGAAGGAAGAGAAACTAAAGTCTGGGCCATCAGGAATCTCAGCAGTGCCTTTTCTCTGTCTTTAATCTTGACCTTTCCAAGAATTAGTCTCATCTTTTGTTTGTTTTTATAGAATAGGTTTCCCTAATGCCAAGTCCATGTGGCAAGAAATGCCATGCCGCCTAAATTGACATCATTCAGACTCAGTGACGGTAGAAAAGACCTGATCAGCCCAGATGGAGTCAGGTAACTAGCTCTGATCACATCAATTCTGGCCACGGAGGTGTGTGGGGTTAGGGACTACAAATGTGGCTGCTTCCACAGGCCGACACCTGTAGAAGATAAGAAACAACATGAGAAGGAAGGGAGTTCCCAAGAAGAGAGCTGGGAAAAAATCCTAAAATAAGTCCACTAAAAATAGATTCCACCAAAACAATAAAATATTCCATGCTTATGTTTTCTTTGATTGAGTTAGTAGTACAGGTTGCTGTTGCTTCTGTTTGTATCTTACCTCTGAAAGAACTATGTCAATCTTACAGGTGCATCAACTTCTAATTTTTCAGTGACATCTGAAGCATGTTGTCTTTCTCGATTTAAGACTTCAAGTCACAAATAATCAATATTTGCCCTGAGGAAATCTTAGGGCTATTTTAAAAACCAGAATCCTATAATACTCTGGTGTCTTATAGCTCTAGGAAAAACAAGTTACCCTCTTAAAAGAAGTGCCTATGGTTGTTTCTTCTTCTATGAGGGGAACTTGGCTTAATGACCCCATGTCACTGGCTGGATGGGGTGGGCTTCTCTAGAGAAAATGGAAGCTGTTATTTTTTATTTCCAAAGCCATTCAGGAAAATGCTCCATATATAGTTTTGCACTGTCTCACTTAAAGAAAATGTGGTTCTATTCACACTAACTGTTGATCTCAGTGTCTTTTAGGTGGCTAAAGGCTAGGAGGAAGGGGGTGAGTTATCTAGTCAGACTACTATTTGAAAAGTTCAACCTAAACAAAAAAAAATTGTTATAAACAAAACCAAATCCCATTTTTTTCTAACAAAATACAATTTGGGGGCACCTGGGTGGCTCAGTCGTTAAGCGTCTGCCTTCGGCCCAGGTCAGATCCCAGGGGCCTGGGATCGAGCCCCGCATCGGGCTCTCTGCTCTGCAGGAAGCCTGCTTCTCCCGCTAACATTCCCTCTGCTTGTGTTCCCTCACTCGCTGTGTTTCTCTCTGTCAAATAAATAAAATCTTTAAAAAAAAAAAAAATACAATTTGTGTTCAAACGGGTAAAAGATAAACACTTTACCAAAGAATATATACAGATTGCAAATAATAATGTAAAAAGTTCTTAGCATCATTAGTCATAACAGAAATGCAAATTAAAACCATGATGAGACACCACTAAATGCCTATTAGAATGGTTAAATTTAAAAAATTGGTAATATTAAGTGATGTCAAGGATGTGAAGCACTGGAAATACAAAATGTGCACCCACTTTGGAAAACCATATGGCACTTTCCTATAAAGTAAAACATTAACTTACCTACAGTTCAGCTATCCCACTGCTAAGTATTGACCGAAGTGAAATAAAAACTTACAGTTCACTTGAAAATATGTACGCAGGTGGTTTTCTGCATAACTACCAAAAACTGGAAATAATCTAAATAGCCTCCTACTAGGAGATGGATAAACAAACTATGATACATCTAAATAGAATAAAAAATAATAAAAAAGGAACAATAAAAGCAATAAAAAGAAACAAATTATTGTTACATACAACAATATGGATGGATCTTGTATGCAATATTAAGTGAATGTTCTGGTGTTAAGCAAAAGAAATCAGACTAATAAGGTTATATATTATATAATTCTATTTTAAAGACATTCCAGAGAAGGCAAAAGCACAGAGAGAAAATAAATGAGGCTGAGAGATTAATTACAAAGGGGCACACAATTTGGGGGAGTGATAGGACTATTGTGTATTTGTTTTGAGTGTGCGTTACATGCTATATGCATTTGTAAAAACTTAAAGAACTTGGGTGCCTGGGTAGCTCAGTGGGTTAAAGCCTCTGCCTTCGGCCCAGGTCACGATCTCAGGATCCTGGGATAGAGCCCCGCATTGGGCTCTCTGCTCAGCAGGGAGCCTGCTTCCCCCTCTCTCTCTGTCTGCTTGTGATCTCTCTCTGTCAAATATAAATAAATAAAATCTTAAAAAAAAAAAAAAAACTTAAAGAACTCCACACTTAAAAACAGTGAATTTTACTATATGCAAATTATGCCTTAATTAAAAAGAAAAAAATACGCATTTATCAACATAGCGTAGTATGTATTAATTCTTTAACTGAACTCATGTCCACTTTAGAGATTCTCACTGAACAATATTTTTAAACCTCATAGCAAGTCCAAGGCACCTTCAGTGTCTTTGGCTGCTTCTGCGCATTTGTGAAATCAAAGTGGAAGTTCTTCCTTCAGCTTAACTGTGTTCACCTCCAGAGCACTCATTCTAAGACAAGAGCCCTTTTTGTCTTGATGGATTTACCACATAAATGGAGAGAAGCCAAGCATGTCCCATGGGCACTCCCAAAGCTGAAGTCTCTCTTTGCCATGTTAAACTCTTCTTGTAAATGGGAGGGGAAACCTGCCTCTTATTTTCTCTGCCAGGTAAATTTTCCCCAACCTGCACTTGAATTCAAGTATCTGTAGTCCAAACAGCTGCAGATGATCCAGGGCCCTTATACCCCGCATTGTTCTGCACCACCCCCAGAAGGAACTGTTTTCCAGCCACAGAGAAGGGAAGGGCCAGCCCATCAGTCATCCTCTAGGTGACTTATATGGGCTCTATTAATATCACAAGATGCTTCCCTTCAGCATTCACCTCTTAAGAGTCCATTTCAATCCCAATAAATATTCACAACTGACACCTTCCATATGCCACCTAGGCTAAAATGGAACTAATGAGCGCTTAGGAGATGATGTTTTAAAATGATGCACTGCACAGAAACCTATACAAATCTCTGCTTTATTGCAGGAACCAGAGGTTAGCATTAAGAGGACTGCCATTTGCTTCTCCAATTTGTAACACCATTAATTACTCATGTGTTTTTTTAATCTGCCTCTAAAACAGAAGCATTGCAAATCTACAATGCAAGGATTACCTAAATGAAGACTTGAGATAAACCCACACCCTCTGGAAATACTGGTTCCAGTTCAGGCAAGGAAGATAGAGCACAGAAAATAGACTCTGCACCTTGGGGACCCCAGGTTAAATCGATAGGAGATATGCAGGTGTGGGATAGAGGAAACAAAGACTGAAGCTCATTATGGAAATGTCAACAAAGAAGAAAGTCACTGTGAACTGCCCCTCTGGAAGTTAGACAAGTCTCAGACTTTCCATCAGGGTCCCTCTGGCTGTGCTAAACTAGCCACAGCCCTAATCAAATATAAGTGCTGACCTGCCACCAGCCACAGCATGTCAGCCCTGACATCAGAATCCTCCTGTCCTCTGACCCACAGGGATGCTGCAAGCAATAATTAATGTCCATTAAGTGGCTAGTCATCCTTACTCAGCGGCTTTCTGTCAAGTTCTAAGCAGACAGCAGCACACCCCATGACACAGAGTACCTCATCAGACCATTTCCTTCTCTGGGGAAAGGAGGTGACCTCAGCTCCAGCTGTCCACAGTTCAAAAGCCACAGTCACAAAAGGGCCTCTTGCCACCATGAACAGTGTCCCCAAGATGGAGCTGAGCCCTGATTAGTGGTGCCTGAGCTGGGCAGGCCCAGAGGAAACCGCTGTTGCATGGTGGAAGGCTTCAGAATTCAGAACAGTTAAACCAATGCAAAAAGCTCTGATGGATAGAAATAATGCCAAAACATTCTTAATGCGAGCCTAGCCAGAGCATAAATGATGATCTACAATGACTTTTTCCTGCTCTCCAAACAGCCAGCCCTACTCCCCTCTACACCAAAGCTCTGAATTCATGAAGCCCTGACTGGGACTACTGAATACCAAAAGAGCTGAAACAATCTGAAAGGAGAAGCTAACATTTGTTAACTTCTACATGGTGCCAAGTTCTTTAATTATATCCATACCATAGCATCTGACATATGGTAGATGCCAAAAATCTGAAGCTTAAATAAGACTTGTCGAATGAATGGGGTGAATGAATTCCCATTCCAACAATTGCAAGTTAACAATTTACACCTGGGGAAATAAGGCCCATAGTGCCATAGACTTCCTCACAGTCATGAAACTATTTAAAGTTGAGGGGAGTTGAAATACGTTTTTCTGACTCTTTGGAATCCCTGACTCTTTAGGAACCCTTGCTAGTACCTGACTCTGGTAGTTTATCTTAACACTGATGTGGCATGGTTGATGTTACCTGCCTTATTAAAAAGACCAAGAGTTGGCCTCCTCACTCAGATTATTGGGGTGACAATCCCCAGAGGCTTCTCTTCCCACCTCTCCTGCTGAGGATTGGTCATAATATTCCCTTTCCATATGATTATCTGTCCATAAGAGAGGAAAAATATCCCACCTTCTTTTTTGGAGAGACTTGTTCCATCATCTCTAGGTCTCCATGGAGCCAATTTATTCACCCCTCTCCATGACAGACAGTAATGTTCAAACAGACTCCTATCTCCTCCCTTCACCCATACCTCTCTACAGGAGAAGGTATTTGTCCATTGCAGAGCCCAACTCATCAAATCACATGCTGGTGTGGGGAGGAATAAGAGTGGAAAACCACCTCCACCACCTCTTTCATATGGCCTCCTGAATGCAGAGGTAAGAATTTCTGGTTTTCCAGAAGTGGTAAGTACACAGAAGACCTTCACTGCCTTCCCGTCCGCGTGCTGCCCTCCACTGTGCCAGCCCCAGGCTTTGTGAGGCAGGCTCTGCTCCTGCCTACAGCCATTGTCCGAAGCAGTTGAAGTCTGCTTAGGAATGCCAGCTCACCCACAGGTGGGAGCCACTGGTCACACTCCAGAAGTGGCCATAGGTCCCTCTGCATTCCCTGGCCTGGCTTTACCCTGTCTTTGGCAACTGAGGGATGCCCATTAAAAAAGCTACTGCTCTAATCCAGCTTCTCCATCAGTTCTCTAAGACTTCTCTAACTAAGCCTTGGAGCTAAAGGTTAGGTTAGATGCAAGTGCTCATCCCTCCTCTCCCTCCAGGGTTCTAGCCAGCTGACACTACACGTGACGTCTTTAATACCAGCTTTAAGGCTGAGCACCAGTCAACAATATTTACCCCATCTCTCTTAGAATTACATATATTTTAGATTTTATTTTGCTTCCTGTAATGTTTCTTTTTATTGGGGGGAGGGAAGAGTCTATGTTCTTTGGGTTTCCTGATTACAGATTGGAAGAGTTCCTCAAATATCTTGCATTCCTCACTTTGTCATTCATAATTAGAAATAAAATACTAAATGCTGATTGGAAATACTGAATATGTGCATGAAGTTTGTCAACTTGTGACTCTCATCACAGGGTAGACATCTGTAAACTGGCTCTTTTTATTTGGTGACTTCCAGAGAAGACTCACCTAATCCCCCATCTGTAACTACACACACACACACACACACACACACACACACACATATACTCACACACACACACATGTGTAACTACATATATACATGTATATATATGATTTCTGGAAGCTCTATAGAAAACAGTGGGGGTGAGGGTGTTTTACCATTCAAGGTATGCACATTTATTACATGTCTCCCATTTTCAGCTTTGAGTTTCATCACTACCACCCTGTCTCTCTGTAGCCTGTACTCAGAGGAATGGTGGCCCAGCTGTGTGAGGGGAGGAGGGTGCCTGGCAGTCAGCAACTCTGTACTCGGGCTTTCAGCCAATGCCCCTGGTTTCATTCAGCTTTATACTTCATCTTCCCTCCAGGTTCCAGGACTTGCTGAAGTTCTACACAATAGAGTATTTCCTCCCCCTTTTGAGTACACTAAGTTGCCACTGCCTCCAAACCATTAAATCAGTACCAGTCCACTCTCCAGCTTCCTAAACCTGTGGAAAGTTTCCTTCTTCAGTTGCCTCCTTGGCTCTCCTCTCTGTACTTGTGCATTTGTATCTACCTTACTCCTCTACAATTGTCTTAGTGAGGTTTGGAAAGGAAAAGGAAAGTTGTTGCATGGCTGTCCATCTTCCAGTCTTCTCCTTCATATTTACTGATGTGAGGCCACAAGCAAATTATCAAGAAAGAATTCTTGATGTGTTTTCAGTGCCAAAAGATGCCTTTATTATAGTACAGGGACAGGACCCTGAGCAGAAAGAGCTGCACTTTTGCTCTGTGAAGCTGGTGGTTAAATGCTTAGTGTTGAAGGGGAAGGGGACATGCAAGGAGTATTAGATCATAAATGTTTTCTTCAAATTTCTACTTGTAAAACTACCTTTACAAGATTTATCTGCTGCTTATCATTCAGCTCAATATTAACTATCAGGGAGATACGCAGATAGTCATGGGACCCTTTAGCAATGTAGCAACCAGCACATAGTTGAGGCTTATTGAAACTATGACATCTATAGGTCAGTCTCCTGGGCTAAATTGAGTGAACATTCTTCTTCCTCATCAGTTGCCCCTCCAGTGCTAAAAGAACTAGACTGCATGTTGAAGGAAACATAGAGCTCCAGAATGTGGCTTTTATTACCAGTTTCCATATCCAAAGTTCTCAGGGCACAATAGGAGATGGCATTCACAGTGACTCTCCTTGAACACATGGTAAGAACCCCCTGCTTCCCTATGGGGACCAAGGCACTGTCAGTCCCATTTCTTCTGTGCATGCCTGCCCCACCGTGGTGAACCCAACCCTACATTCTCTCAGGTTATCACCACAGACTCTGCCACAAGGATTGGGACTCCTCCTGCCAAGGACACCCAACATTCCAGAATTTTTCTGGTGAGTATTCAGACAGACCTACCCATGGCTTTATATTCCTTTGTAGTTCCTTGCCCATGTCTTGTGTTTAGTTCTGAGCCCATTTGGTGCCATCCAAGGTGAGAATCAAAAATCTTTCAAGGGAACCAACAATGTTGGCCCAAACTTTATGAAATGCCAAAAATCAAGTTGGTGTCACTGCTTCATGGAAAAGAAGAATGGTAAACTCCATGTTAGCAGAACAAAGTCAGGCCACCAACAGTGCACTCAGCTTGTGGGGACACATTTCAAGGATAGACAGCAGGAAGCTCTTTGGTATAGCTTTCAACAATTATTACAACAGTGCAGGGCCCGGAGGGGGGCAAGATGGCGGAGAAGTAGGAGATTCTGTTGCAACCTGCCCCCAAAAGTGAGCTGGATATCTACCAGAACATGCTGAACACCCATGAAATCAGCCTGAGGAGCAAGATTTTTCACTTCTGGATCGCTACAGGAGCAGAAGACAGCAGTGGAGAGGTAAAGCAAAGTGGGAACACTCAAACTGATATCGAAGGATAAACAAAAGTAGGAGGGAGCCACCAGAAGCAGTGCAAGGACAGTAATACCCCAAAGGAAAGTGCCTGGTGGTTGGGGAGCAGCAATAATTTAGAGTCCAGTTGGAACTTAAAAAGAGCAAAAAGTTCTAAGGAGCAACTAGTGGAAAGGGGTGGTCATGGGCACAGGCCTGGGACCACGCTTGCAGGAAGGACACCACTCGCCTCAAAGAGAGACTGGTGGGTGGAGTCCAGGCCTTGGCTCCAGAACCTGCAGCTTTCGGCTCCTTACACCATTCTGTGGTTGAGGAGCGCACACTCCTGCAAGCGCCTTAGGGAGTCTGGTGTGGTCCAGGAGCCAGCAATTTTTCTCTGTGTACAGCGCTCTCTGGACTGTGCACCCCTGACCACAAGACATCTGCGGCCTGTGGCAGGGTCTGGGCACTCCCAGCCAACTCAGAGAGAACGCGGGCAGGTGGGCGAGAGGCCTAAGCTCGGGCAGGAATCTGACCACATTCTGTAGGAGCCTGGAGCCCAGAGAGCAAGGGAGCATTCTCGGAGTTGCCAAACTGCTGAGTGCACAACACCTGTGACAGGCTGCGCTGTGAGCAGAATTTTGTGGAGGGGAATGTGTGTTCTGGACAACCCAGAGGGGAGCAGACTGAGGCTTCTCTGTGATGCGGAGGTCTGGGTATGGACAGGCAGATTCCTTGCTTGGACTCTCCAAAAAGGTGAAAACACTATGAAAGGCCAAAAGCCTTCAGAGAGTGAAAGACTGAGAAACCAGTTTCCACAGAGCTCAGCCCCTTGATTGGGGGGCAGGGTGACTAAACCCGAGCAAGACTGACTGGAAAACAATGTGACAGGCCCCTCCCCCAGAAGACAAGTCAAAAAAACTTAAATTTTAAGTTTTTCAACTTAAAAACTTAAAACCCCATAAAATTTTAAATCACCAACATCAGGGAAAATAAATATATTAAGTACCTGATAATACCCTCAAACCTGTATATTTCATAGATACAACTTTTTTTTCTTTCTTATTCTCTATTTTTTTATTCACTCATTTTCACTTTTCTTGGTTTTGTTTTGTTTTGTTGTTTGTTTTTGTTTTTGTTTTTAAATTACTTAACATTACAACTAGAGGCTTAACACAACGATAAACCCAGGAAGACCTGAAATAACATCCCTTGCCCACGAGGAGTTATAACCAACCTCCCATCTTATCGTTCTGTCAGTGTTTTTACATATTTGCTTTTGTTCTGGTATTATATAAATCTCATTCCTGGGGTTCATTCTGAGTAGGTTATTTTATTTCTTGTCATTTACTTTTGTCGGTCTATATGTTAGTTTGTATTGGTCTACATACCTTATAAATCTTATTTTGGGGACCCATTCTGGCTGGGATTCCTTCTTTTTCTCTTTCTATCTTTTTTATCCTTATTCTTTTTGGTGGTGAATCCCAATTGCTCCTAAGCCTTCCAGAGTGCACCCTGCTTGGATCGTGGGCAATAGATCCAGTTATACATCCTCTCATCCACTTCTCATCAAAATGACTATGAGGAAGAACACCCAACAGAGGAAAAACCCAGGGACTGCACCCTCTCCCTCAGAACTATTAGACATGTGACATAAACAGTATGTCAGAAAGGAAATTCAGGCTGACAATTAGGCAGACAATGGCTAGGATGGAGAAAAACATTATTGACAACATAGAATCTTTAAGGGCAGAAATGAGAACCAGTATACCTGATGTAAGAAATGCTATCAGTGAGATCCAATCCAATCTAAATAGTGTAAGAGCTAGAGTTATGGAGACAGAGGATAGAATTAGTGATCCAGAGGATAAAATGGTAGAGAAGAAAGGTCAGGAGGATAGCTGGAACAAACTGCTCAGGAATCATGAGAAGAGACTTAGGGAAATAAATGACACCATGAAACATTCCAACATCAGAATTACTGGAATCCCAGAAGGGGTAGAGAAAGACAAAAGACTGGAAGATATAGCTGACCAAATTCTGAATGAAAATTTCCCCAATCTGGGGAATGGAACAAGTGTTCATGTCCCAGAGGCAGAAAGGGCACCTAACAAGATCAATAAGTCTAGAAAATCAGCAAGACACATCATAGTGAAATTTGCAAATTTTAGACAAGAGGTCCAGAGGGCAGCTAGGTGGAAAAGATTCCTTACATACTGAGGAAGACCCATTAGAATAACGTCAGACCTGTCCACAGAAACCTGGCATGACAGAAAGGGCTGGCATGATGTATTCAGGGCACTAAAAGAAAAGAACATGCAGCCAAGAATACTTTATCCAGCAAGGCTGACAGTCAAAATGGATGGAGAGATAAAGAGTTTCCAAGACTGGCAAGGATTAAAAGAGTATGTGACCACCAAGCTGGGACTCCAGGAAATATTAAAGGGAGTTCTATAAAAGTAGAGCGATCTCATGCATGACTTGGAACAGAAATTTACAACCTATAGAAACAAGGACTACACAGGCAATATGATGTCAATAAACACTTATCTTCAATAATTACTCTCAACGTAAACAGCCTAAATGCTCCCATAAAATGGCAGAGCATTGCAGAATGGATAAAATGGCAGGACCCATCCATATGCTGTCTACAAGAGACACATCTGGAACTGAAAGATACACCAGACTGAAAGTGAAAGGATGAAGAAGCATCTTTCATGTCAATAGTCCTCAAAAGAAAGCTGGGTTAGTGATTCTCATATCAGATAAATTAGATTTTCAGCTAAAGACTGTAGTCAGAGATACAGAAGGACACTACATCATTCTGAAAGGGTCTATCCTCCAAGAAGATCTAACAATTCTAAACATTTATGCCCCCAATACAGGAGCAGCCAACTACATAAGACAACTATTAATCAAAATAAAGAGTCATATTTATATGAATACATTAATAGTAGGAGATCTTAACACACTACTCTCAGTAACAGACAGATCATCTAAACAGAAAATTAATAAACAAGAGCTTTGAATGACACATTGGACCAGATGGACCTCGTAGATATATACAGAACATTCCACCCTAAAAAAACAGAATACTCATTCTTCTCGAGCATACATGGAACTTTCTCCAGAATAGACCACATCCTGGGTCACAAATCAGGACTCAACAGATATCAAAAGGTTGAGATGATTCCCTGCATATTCTCAGACGACAATGCTTTGAAACTCGAACTCAACCACAAGAAAAAGTTTGTAAGGAATTCAAACACTGGGAGGCTAAAGACCAACCTGCTCAAGAATTCTGAGATCAACCAGGAAATCAAAGATGAACTTAAACAATTCACGGAGACCAATGAGAATAAAGACACATCGATGCAAAACCCATGGGACATAACAAAGGCAGTCCTAAGGGGGAAATCCATAACCATCCAAGCCTCACTCAAAAAAAATTGAAAAATCTCGAACACACCAGCTCTCTTTGCACCTTAAAGAACTGGAAAATCCACAACAAATTAAGCCAACCTCATGCACAAGAAGGGAAATAATCAAGATCAAAGCAGATATCAATGAGTTAGAAACTAGAGAAACAATAGAACGCATCAATGAATCCAGAAGTTGGTTTTTTGAAAGAATCAATAAGATTGATAAGCCACTGGCCAAACTAATCCAAAAGAAAAGAGAGGGGACCCAAATTAACAAAATTATAAATGAAAAGGGAGAGATCACGACTAATCCAAAGGAAATAGAAAAAATCATCAAAAATTATTATCAACAGCTATATGCCAATAAGTTAAACAACCTAGAAGAAATGGATGCATTCCTGGAAAGCCATAATCTTTCAAGACTGAAACAGGAAGAAACTGACAACCTGAATAGACCAACATCTAGTAATGAGGTTGAAGCAGTGATCAAAAACCTCCCAAAAAACAAGAGTCCAGGACCTGACAGATTCCCTGTGGAATTCTACCAAAATTTCAAGGAAGAAATAATACCTATTCTCCTGAAACTGTTTCAAAAAATAGAAACAGAAGGAAAACTTCCAGACTCTTTCTATGAAGCCAGCATTACCCTGATACCCAAACCAGGCAAAGACCCCATCAAAAAGGAGAATTTCAGACCAATAACCCTGATCAATATGGATGCCAAGATTCTCACAAGATCTTAGCTAATAGGATCCAACAGCACATTAAAAAGATTATTCATCATGACCAGGTGGGATTTCTCCCTGGGATGCAAGGGTGGTTCAACATTCACAAATCAATCCATGTGATAGAACAAATCAATAAGAGAAGAGAGAAGAAACACATGGCCCTCTCAATTGATGCAGAAAAAGCATTTGACAAAATTGAGCATCTGTTCCTGATTAAAACTCTTCAAAGTATAGGGATAGAGGGAACATTCCTCAACATCATCAAGTCTATCTATGAAAAGCCCACAGCAAATATCATTCTCCTAACAGGGAAAAGCTGACAGCTTTCCCTTTGAGATCAGGAACACGACAAGGATGCCCACTCTCACCACTCTTGTTCAACATAGAGGTAGAAGTACTAGCGACAGAAATCAGACAACAAAAAAAATAAAAGGTATTCAAATTGGCAATGAATAAGTCAAACTCTCTCTTCACAGATGACATGATACTTTATATGGAAAACCCAAAAGACTCCACCCCCAAACTACTAGAACTCATACAGCAATTCAGTATTGTGGCAGGATACAAAATCAATGCACAGAAATCAGTTGTTTTCCTGTACACTAATGAAAATATGGAAAGGGAAATTAGAGAACTGATTCCATTTACTGTAGCACCAAGAACTATAAGATACTTGAGAATAAACCTAACCAAAGAGGTAAAGCATCTGTGCTCATGGAACTACAGAATGCTCATGAAAGAAACTGAAGACACAAAAAGGTGGAAAAGCATTCCATGCTCATAGATTGGAAGAATAAACATTGTTAAAATGTCTATACTGCCCAGAGTAATCTATACTTTCAATGCCATCCCCATCAAAATTCTACAGGTTTTCTTCAAAGGGCTGGAACAAACAATCCTAAAATTTGTATGGAACCAGAAAAGACCCCAAATTGCTAAGGAAATGCTGAAAAGGAAGAAC
>CM053615.1:25541971-25562700 GCA_028646535.1 Procyon lotor
GAAAAAAGACAGTCTCTTCAATAAATGGTGCTGGGAAAATTAGACAGCTTTATGTAGAATAAAACTTGACCATTCTCTTATACCATACACAAAGAAAAACTCAAAATGGATAAAAGACCTCAATGTGAGGCAGGAATCTATCAAAATCCTAGAGGAGAACATAGGCAGTAACCTCTTTGACATCAGCCACAGCAACTTCTTTCAGGACATGTCTCCAAAGGCAAAGGAAACAAAGTGAAATTGAACTTTTGGGACTTCATCAAGATAAAAAGCTTCTGCACAGCAAAGGAATTGGTCAAACAAAACAAACAGGCAACCCACAGAATGGGAGAAGATATTCGCAAATGACACTACAGACAAAGGTCTGAATCTAAGACCTATAAAGAACTCCTCAAACTCAACACTCACAAAACAGATAATCACATCAAAAAATGGGCAGAAGACATGAACAGACACTTCTCCAAAGAAGACATACAAATGTCTAACAGACACGTGAAAAAATGTTCATCATCTTTAGCCATCAGGAAGATTCAAATCAAAACCACACTAATATACCATCTTACACCAGTTAGAATGGCCAAAATCAACAGGACAGTAAACAACAAATGTTGGAGAGGGTGTGGAGAAAGGGGAACCCTCTTACACTGTTGGTGGGATTGCAAGCTGTTGCAGCCACTTTGGAAAACAAGGTGGAGATTCCTCAAGAAATTAAAAATAGAGCTATCATACCCTATGACCCTGCAATTGCACTACTGGGTATGTTCCCCAAAGAAGCGGATGCATTACAAAGAAGGGCCACATGTACCTCAATGTTCATAGCAGCAATGGCCACAATTGCCAAACTGTGGAAAGAACCAAGATGTCCTTCAACAGATGAATGGATAAGGAAGATATGGTCCATATATACAATGGAATATTGTGCCTCCATCAGAAAGGATGAATATCCAACTTTTGTATCAACACGGACGGGACTGGAAGAGATTATGCAGAGCGAAATAAGTCAAGCAGAGAAAGTCAATTATCTTATGGTCTCACTTACGTGTGGAACATAAGGAAAAACATGGACGGCATTGTGAGAAAGAAGGGAAGGGGGAATGGGGGGAAATCAGAGGGGGAGATGAACCATGAGAGACTGTGGACTCTGAGAAACAAACTGAGGGTTTTGGAGGGGAGGGGTTAGGGGGTTGGGCAAGCCTGGTGGTGGGTATTGAGGAGGGCATGTATTGCATGGAGCACTGGGTGTGGTGCATGAACAATTAATCTTGTAACACTGAAGAAAATAAAATAAACATATTTGATATGTTAACACCCAAAACAAACAAACAAATGAACAAAACTGCCAGGCCTGGACAGTGATATTGGAGAAATGTCTTTTAAAGTGCATGTCTGAGAAACTCCAAAAAGAATTCTTTCTCCTTCTCCCTCACCTTTCCACCTCTCTGCTCTCCTCTTATCTCTTTTGCTATTCATTGTCCCCTCCCAATTTCTTTTTCCTTCTTTTTCTTTCCTTTTTCAAAACATGACAAGTTTATCTGGTGCCTAATAAGATCTTCCACCAAGCTCAAACCCTCAAAGAATATTTCCAACACGGCCATTTCCAGGCCATGGAACTTAGAATCTACAAAGAAAGTGCTGACAAAAACCTTAAGTAGGGCAGCCCTGCGCAGCCACAGCCTTATTTAATCAGCTTGCTAGAGCTGGGCCCAGAAAACAGGATAAACTCAGTCATAAAGCTTTTCACTCATCTTTTACTCACCTACTCCTCATCAACCTATTCATAATAAGCAATAAATGAAGCTTTGTCACAAAGGCCCAGACCTTGGTGCAGGATTTTACTTCACTAAAGTAAGAGCTTTCCACATTAATGCCTTTTGCTTTTCTGTCATATGCTTCTTGGAAAAGACATTTTGCTCTCTTTGGGGAAACAAACAAGACAAATGGCTTGGATAGTTGAGATTTATTAAGTCCTTACTATGTGCAGGACTCAGCATTTTATATGCTTTATCTCACTTAATCCTCATGACGACCCTAGGGGAGAGATCCAATTATTACCCTTTCACACACAAGGAACCAGAGATGTAGGAGCACACAGAGAGTATGTGGTGGAGTCAGGATTTGAATCCCAGCATTCTGGCTCCCAGCCTCTCATTACTCACTACCCTGAACTGGTTTCCTAAGCATGGAATTCCAAGATGGCCCTCACTCTAAGTCAGTCCCAGCCTTACATGTAACAGCTTCCCCACCCCACAGACCCAGGTGTGCAATTGCCAGGACAAACTATGCTTTGTCTAGCTCCCTTTATCTCATCAGGGGCTGAATTGCATGCAACCCTATTCCTGCTTGAGAAAGTGCAAAGCTTGAGATATAAATTTGGAAGTTATCAACAGAGAGATGACATTGGAAATCAAGTGAATAGATGCAGTTGCCCAAATGCAGAGGCAGGAAGGGCAAACCTGGTGAAGATAATTTAGAAAACAGGAGTAAAATTGAGACTATGCAAAGAAGACTAGGAATCAGCAGTAGAAATGGAAGAAATGAGATCCCCTTGTGATGGAAATGCATTTGACACTGTGGGTCAGAGAATGAGGGCATCCATTGTTAAGGCCGGGGGCCCCCCAAAAAACTGCCTTTGTAATAGCCCCAAGAGTGCATGTATGTATATGTATAGTTGTATGATGTATCTGTGTGTGCTCAGATCCCTCACCAGTCCACACATCCACCTACTACTTCTCACCTGTCCTGCCATTCCTGTATTGCACCAGTTGAATGTGTCAATCAAAAAAGAAAATTGGACATGCTTTCAGGTCCCTCAACACCACTTATCCTTGTTTCCCTTCCCTTTTCCAGCAGCCACAGTCTAGAGAATTCCAGGCATGAGTACATAAATGGCAACAGCATTACAATCGACTGACTCCTCATGACGCCCCCTGATTAGGCGCTAAGTTAAGACTACCACCCCTTCTTCCTGACCACCCTACTCTCTAACTCCACTTGAGACACTTGTATTTGAGAAGATTTGAAGGCGGCATTGTTTTTTTGTCTTCAAAAGAAGAAGGACAAAGCAAAGGGTGAAAAGGAAACCCCTGGAAAAAGTGATTAATATCATTGTTGCTAATTTTCCACAAGCACTTGTCAGCACAGCAGTAAGCCAACTCAAACAGGGCCAAAAGTAATCTTGAAATTCTCTGGCATCTCACTCCAGCAATAAAACACAGATTTATGTGGTGCAGCCCATAATAGAAGATGGAATAAAATCATCCTAGATGACTGAATGGCAGTGTTTCTGGTCGAAGAGCTTAATGACTGAACTCTTTATCCCTCCAGGGACTGCTCAGCCATTTGTTTTCATTTCTCTGACATTTTGTCAAAGTCACATAATCAGATCTGCTGCTCTTCCTCATGGTCTGGGCCTCAGAGGTCAGTGTGCCTCACAGTAAGGTCAGGAGACCTTCTCCTAGGTCCTGCTCTGTCCCACACTAACTCAGAGACCTGAAACAAGTTGCCCCATAAACAACACTAATGGTCTTGCACGCTACCTTGGAATATCTTCCAGGCTCACCCACACTCCACTTCCTTACCCATAACTTTTCTGCCCCACTTGGTCCCACATCTAAGTTCCTGTTCTTTAGTTTGCACATTCAGAGCCTGGTATAAGCTACTTCTCCAAGAGAGCACCTCAAAAATCTAAATTACTTTTGGAGGGGAGGTGGGGGGGATGGGGTAACTGGGTGATGGGCATGAAGAAGAAGGGCACATGATGTAATGAGTACTGGGCATTATACACAACTGATGAATCACTGAACTCTACCTCTGAAACTAATAATGCAGTACATGTTAATTAATTGAATTTAAATAAAATATTTTTTAAATCTAAGTTACTTTTAAAAGTATTTTTTTTAATTTTTGTTTTTTCAGTGTTCCAAGATTCATTGTTCATGCACCACACCAAGTGCTCCATGCAATACATGCCCTCCTCAATACCCACCACCAGGCTCACCCAACACCCCCATCCTCCTCCCCTCCAAAACCCTCAGTTTGTTTCTCAGAGTCCACAGTTTCTCATGCTTCATCTCCCCATCTAATTTCCCCCAATTCACCATTCCTTTCCTTCTCCCAATGTCCTCCATGTTTTTCACATAAGTGAAACAATATGTGTAAGTATGTTTCATTATTGTCATCCGAAGTAGTTTTGGGTTTATTTGGGCAATTTGGGGGTGAGTTTTTTTCCGGTCCTCTGCTATAAGGTGGAATAGTTTCTTTTTCTGTCCTCTTGCTCTATACTTTCTTCCATTTTTTCTTCCCATGTCTTTTTCTTCTCCCTTCTTCCTCTCCTTTCTGATTCCTGACAATTACCTGGACATGTTTGACACTCTTTGACAAGCATTGCTTATTTGCCTGGTGACAGTCAAGGATAAAGAGGACACTTATCACTTTATACACAGTGACAGTTCAAAGTTGTGTAAAATCACCAAGGAACAGATGAGGAACCATTTAAAGCAGTTTATATCTACAGCACAAGCATACGTGGAAATGAAGTGGTGACACACACAGCTATAGTGAAGGAATACATTTAAGAGTGCAATATTTGACATATCTGAAGAAAAATGGTGAAAACTTTTGGAAGCATTTCTTTGCATGAAGATTCCTCTTCTTGTCTCAAAGCAAAAATAGATTGCAAAACCCCACTAAAATAACAGAGGGAAAAGCAGCTCTTAATAAGTATCAGGCAACAGCAGAGGGCAACGTGCCTGAGTTCCAGCACTGGCAAGGAACACAGTACAAATACTAACAGAAGAAACCACACCTGTAGACACCTAGCTAGTGATGAAGCCTCCACAAAACTTAAACATAATGCAGATCAATCCAGGAAGACTGACAATTCTCCAGAAATCTTTTATCCATCCTGGTGTCCAAATGAGACTTCCAAACTACCATGGATCCAGGTCAGAGGTAGATTGGCAAGATATCAGGAATAACCATAAATGTACTGAAGAGAGGAAAAAATCTAGAACAAAACAAGGAAAGGGATATCATCCTAGTAACATTGGTTAAGCATTTCCTGTAGGAAAAAATGAAAATTAAAACAAAATCCACAGATATTGGGATATTATGTATACTATATATTATATATATTAGATAGCAGTTTAGTGTTGAGTATATATATATATATATTTTTTTAAATAGATATATACATATGAATTGGTTTATATCATTTTTCAGTATTACTAGGAAGTTCCTGAATTTGTTGGGCCTAATTGATACTTTCTATCAAGATTCTGATAATACAAAATTAGTATTTATATCTGTGGTGAAATAAAGTATAAACAATATATAAAGAATAAGAGTGTCTTTTGTTACTCCTGAGGAACCTCCTTGACTGTACTGAGTTTATGCTAATGAGATGACTCCTGAAGGAGGGGCCTAGATAGTCTCAATATTGGAGTTGGTCACCACAGAAAACCACCGTCTGAATGTTTGGTTGGAATTTTCAGCCCAACTGCACCAACAAGTGTCCCAGAGGGGACAGGGGCTGAAGACTGAGTTCAATCAGGGGGCCAATAATATAATCAATCACACCCACTCTCTTAGCCTATTCAGGCTGCCATAACACCACACCACAGAGTGGGTGGCCTAAAACAGAATCTTACATTTCTGGAGGCTAAAAACCTAAGATGAAGGTGCCGGATGATTCAATCCCTGCTAAGGGCCTCTATATCCTCACATGGCCTTTCCACGGTGCATATACACAGAGAAATAAAGAGAAAGAAAAATCTTCTTTCTCTTTTTCTTCTTCTTAGGTCACTAATCCCATCATTAGGGACCCACCCTCATGATCTAATATAATCCTAATTACCTCCCAAAGGCCCCATATTCAGGTACCATTACACTGTGGTATGACTTTGGAAAGGACACAAACATTTGGTCCATTACACCTACATGATGAAACCCTATATAAAAGTTCTGGAACAGGAAGGTTCAAGAAGTTTTGGAGTTGGTGACCACAAGATGTGCTTGGAGGGTTCTACACAAGGAGAGGACATGGACTGCTGTGCCTGCACTTTTCCAGACCTTGCCACCCTATTTCTTTCTTCACTTGGCAGTTTATTTGTATCCTTTGTCATAAACCGGTAATTGTACATATAGTGCTTTTCTGAGTCCTATTAATTATTCTAGCAAATTACTGAGCCTGGGGGGTGTTCATGGGAACCCCCCCCCCCACCATGAGATCTAAACACTAACTCCAGGTAATTAGTGTCAGAATTTAACTGAATTATAGGATACCAATTGGTGTGGGAGACTGATGTTAGAAAAAACATACCTTCCAAGACCCATCCTAACAGCTAACAAACAGAATGATGTCTTTACCTTCTGGCTGCCCAGTGTAGTAGGTATAATTCTAAGATGGTCCCAAAATTCTCACCCCTGGTAGCATGCCTTGTATAATTCCCTCTCCTTAGTGGGGGCAAGACCCATGAATTTGCTGGGGCTTTACTTCTGCGATTAAGTTTTCTTATGTGACAATAGTGAAAGAATTTTTGTAAATATAATTAAGGTCCCAAATCAGTTCATTTTGAGTTAATCAAAATGGAGATTATGTTGGACAGGCCCAACCTAATAAAGTAAGCCCTTTAGAAGAAGGTCTATAAGTCAGAGGAATTCTAAGATTCTCCAAGCTCTATGAATGGGCCACATGGCAAGGAACTGAGGCGCCTCAGGGGTTAAGTTTTGGAGTTAAGAATAGACCCCAGGTGATAGCAGTAGAACAGGACTTCAACCCATCCTATAACCACAAGTATTCTGTCAACAACCTGAGGGAGCTCGAAAGAGGGCCCTGGGCTCTAACACAACCCAACTAATCATTTTACTGCAGTCTTGCCAGATCCTAAGGAGAGGACCCAGCTAAGATATGCCCAGACTTCTGACCCATGGAAACTGTGGGATCATAAATATTTGTTGTTTCAACCTGCTAAGTTTGTGATAATTTGTAATGCAGCAATAGGAAACAAATGCAACCACATATCACACACACTGATCAATTTGCCATTCTCCTGCTTCCCACTTACAGTGACGCCCAAATCTTTTTATGATGACCTCTTCAAGAGGAAGCATAACAAAAGCTTTCGACAGGTGCTCAACACTGTGATTTGCACATAATATATGATTGATAACTTTGTTGCTGAATTGATATGATACTGTCATGATTTACAAGACAGTATTGCAAAATAGTACTATGGTTTATCTCAGCCTTTTAACATATTCTACTCTCAAAATAGAGATTGTTGTATAATGATTTATTAAATACTATTCCATTAAAATATTATTTTCAACATGGGAAATAAATTCTATATATATCTTCTGAAGACACAAGTTTGATATTTTCAACTTTTCTGAGTTTTTTTTGGACTCTACCACTAGGTAACAAAATAGCAACTATGACTCAGTAAAATGTTCACCCAAATCACAATTCTAACTTCTCTGTTCAAGAGTAAAATCAGAAGCTTTTACATTGAGTCCTGATTTAATAGGTAGTTCAACAGACTCAAGCGCTAATGGAGAGATCAGAACCATACCAGAGCAATAAGTTCAACCATGGATTACTTTGCCCGTTACTATTCCTGACCTCTCTCCCGAGCCCTCCACCACTAACTTCCCTGAAACCAGAGCATGGCGAGCAATGAGTTCTGATTATTTCTGTGTTCCCCTTGTCTCATTCACTTTCTACACATCTTTGTTATATTACATCATTTAGATCACGTGTCACACTTAGATGGGAGGGTTCCATGCCTCTCATAAGTTTGCTAAAACCAAATGCAGTAATGAACAGGAAATTATTTTCAAATGAGAAAAGATTTCCATGAATGCAACAAAACCTTTTTTAGTGAGCAACCATTTTTTTGGTAAAGATTTTATTTATTTATTTGACAGAGAGAGACAGCAAGAGAGGGAACACAAGCAAGGGGAGTGTGAAAGGGAGAAGCAGACTCCCTGCTGAGCAGGGAGCCCAATGTGGGGCTCAATCCCAGGACCCTGGGATCATGGCCTGAGTCAAGGTAGACACTTAATGGCTGAGCCACCTAGGCACCCTGTGAGCAGTCATTTTATAGGTTAATAGAAGTTCAGTATTAAAGAATTTTGTCGAACCCTCCCACCTGGATATTTGATCTTTTCCAAAGCCCATTTATTCATCAAAAATGTATAAAACACCAATAATGATCTACACCCTAGGGAAAACCCTTGCAAGTAGTCTCTAGTTGATACCCTCCAGTGACAAGGAATTCGCTGTGTCTTGAGGGACCTCATTCCATTTGGTGCAGTTTTTATTTGTCAGAAACATCCCCCCTGTAGTAAAAGTTAAATATCCTCATCAATATCTATATTTCGGGGGTGATAAGTAAAGTGTCAAGTGGTGCTTGGTCACTAGCAGGGAGATATGATTTGCACACCTGAAGCAATAGTGAACAGAAAGGGCTAGTGTATTCATGGTGTGGGTACTGATTAAATATGCTAAGACAAGCTGAAAGAAACAATGAAGTCTTCACAAAGGATGTAGAACTTAAATGAAGCCTTAGATGTCAGCCAGAACACAAGGAGTGAGAAGGCAATTTTGGATGATATGAACAAAAGGAATAGAGTGAACTCATGGGAAAAAAGGATGTGTGTTTGACAGTAGTGAAGGGTCCTGGAAGCTTGACAAAGGAGTTTGAAATTGATATGGTGGGAGCTAGGAAGCCTCTGAAGGTCACTAAAGCTTTATTAGTTTCATTCTCACAAGAGCAGTTTTTATCTGAAGAACAAATGGGTGTTCTTCACCCCCAAGAAGAAAATAAAGACACAAAATAGTATAGGTCCAAAGAGAACCTTAAGCGAAAGGCCAGTTCCAGAGGAGGAACTGAAACAAGACCAAAGCCTATGGCTGTTGAGTCAACTATTACTTGCTTTACAAATTTGTCTGAGGAAATTGCCAGAAGCAAGTGTCCTTCTGGTCACCTGTTCCTTTATGCCGTAAGGCTTTCTGAGGTTTGTGTAAAATCATTTGTTCTCTGCATTTTGCCAGGAGGAATGGAGTATTTTTATTAACTGTGTTATCCAGAAAGCAGAATTCCTAATAGTACAGACACCACAAATAAATGAAATCTCTTAATTAATATTTATAGTTTATGTATACATTTTCTGAATATGCCTTTTGGTGAGGTCTGAGTTAGAACTAAGACCATTCTGATGCTCCACCAAATACCTTACTCCCATAGGATACATGTAAGTTATATCTAGGTAAAATTATTGAAACATAGTTTTCTTATACCCCATAATACTGAATGAACATTTTTAAAAAATTTTTATTGTATTATGTTAGTCACCATACATCATTAGTTTTTGATGTAGTGTTCCAGGATTCATTGTTTACACATCCATTACATATCCAACAAGATCCATTGTTTACATATAATACCCAGTGCTCCATGCAAATATGCGCCCTCCTTAATACCCATCACCAGACTCACGCATCCTCCCACTCCCCTCCCACAGTCCCTCATGGTTCATCTCTTCCTCTGATTTCTTCCCCTTCACTTTTCCTTTCCTTCTCCTAATGTTCTCCATGTTATTCTTTATTTTCCACAAGTAAGCGAAACCATATGACAATTGGCTTTCTCTCCACTTCCATCCATGTTGATGCAAAAGTTGGGTTTTCATCCTTTTTGATGGCTGAGTGATATTCCATTATATTTATGGGCCAAATCTTCTTTATCCATTCATCTGTTGAAGGGCATCTTGGCTCTTTCTACAGTTCATCAATTGTAGACATTGCCGCTATGAACACTGAGGGGTACATATGGCCCTTCTTTTCACTACATCCATATCTTCAGGGTAAATACCCAGTACTGCAATAGCCAGGTCATAAGGAATCTCTATTTTTAATTTTTTGAGGAATCTCCACACTGTTTTCCAAAGTGGCTGCACCAGCTTGCATTCCCACCAACAGTGTAAGAGGATTCCCCTCTCTCCACCTCCTCTCTAACATGTGTTGTTTCCTGCCTTGTTAATTTTTGCCATTCTAACTGGTATAAGGTGGTATATCAGTGTGTGTTTTGATTTGAATCTCCCTGATGGCTAATGATGATGAACATTTTTTCATGTGTTTCTTAGCCATTTGTTTGTCTTCTTTGGAGAAGTGTCTGTTCATGTCTTCTGCCCGTTTTTTGACTTGATTATCTGTTTTTTGGGTTAGAGTTTGAGGAGTTCTTTATAGATTTTGGATATCAGCCCTTTGTCTGTAGTGTCATTTGTGAATATCTTCTCCCATTCCTTGGGTTGCTTGTTTGTTTTGTTGACTGTTTCCTTTGCTTTGCAGAAGCTTTTTTCTTGATGAAGTCCCAAAAGTTCATTTTTGCTTTTGTTTCCCTTGCCTTTAGAGATGTATCTTGAAAGAAGTTGCTGTGGCCAATATTGAAGAGGTTACTTCCTATAGTCTCCTCTAGGATTTTGATAGATTCCTGTCTCACATTGAGGTCTTTTCTCCACTGGATATTTTATCCTGCTTTGTCAAAGATTAGTTGACCATAGAGTTAAGGGTCAATATCTGGGTTCTCTACCGTGTTCCATTGGTCTGTGTGTCTGTTTTTGTGCCAGTACCATGTTGTATTGGTGATCACAGCTTTGTAATAAAGCTTGAAATCAGGTATTGTAATGCCCCCAGATTTGTTTTTCTTTTTCAACATTTCCTTGGTGATTAGGGGTCTTTTCTATTTCCATACAAATTTTAGGATTGTTTGTTCCAGCACTTTGAAAAATGCTGATGGCATTTTGATCGGGATGGCACTGAAAGTATAGATTGCTCTGGGCTGTGTAGACATTTTAACAATGTTCATTCTTCTGATCTATGAGCAAGGAATGTTCTTCCATCTTTTTGTGTCCTCTTCAATTTCTTTCATGAGTGTTCTGTAGTTCCTCGAGTATAGATCCTTTACGTTTTGGGATGAACAACATTTCTAAATGATATGATGGCCAGTTTTAAAAGCTTCCAAATCAGGGAGACCACCCCAGTTTGGATCAGCACTCATCCAGATTAGTTTAAAGAGAGGGGTTTTATAACAGAAACTGACAAGGGGGTATTACTGTTCTTTCATTCCCTAGAGAATGCAGGCCCAAGCCACAGTCATCTGAAGTTGTAGTCTTCATTTTATCCAGATGGGTCTGGACTCCAGACTGCAAGCAGTTCATTTGACCTTTGGAAGCAGCTCAAAGAGGAAGCACCCAGTACCTACAGCTAAGCCTCTATAAGCACTGCAGAGGATGGTGTGTATTCCCCTTCTTTCCTCAGAGCGAGGATTATGGGCTGGCAGGCCACTTAGTCACAACACATTTCCTTCCCAAAGTAGATTAAAGAGTGACATTCTATCACTACTATCTTAGCTCATTTGAGACATGAAAGAGCATGTTTTACCTTTAATAGAAATAGAAAAGCACACAGGCAAGCATAATTTGGGAACAACATGTGATGTTTAACAAAGATTTTCAGACAGCACACAGTCTTTTCATTTAAAAATAAAAACATATGGCTTTCTCTCTGGGAGAGAATTCTTGTTGTATATCAGTTTAAAGTGATACTCCATAATCAGTCTGATAATCTTATAGGCTGCCATGAGAAACGAAAGACATTACACATGTCATAGGCTCTCTGTATATTCCCAAAGGTATTCCTTAAACTTAATACAATCACTGTGTTTCTCAGATAAGTCATTTTCTCCCTTTTTTGGTGATTTAAACAATTACTTAGAATATGTTTTCTTTTATGTAGAACACTGTGGTGAAACAAAGAAATTGTGTAATTCCCATCCTCAAATGCTCAAGTGGCAAGCAGGTGTACAAGAGAGTGAAGTGTAAAAGAGTAAATGGTAGGAAAGATTGTCTGCACTGCAGAAGGGAGGGAGTTGGAAAGACTTATGTCTATGCTCCCCTTTCCATAGAATCTGTGATCTCAGCAAGAGAAGGGATTATCTCCTCTGGGGCAGAGCAACAGAGCAGGAGCATCAGCAGAAGGTAAAGAAGAATTGTAACTTCTTTGAACCAGGCACATCTCAAGCAATTTCATAAACACTCAATGCAGCTGCAACTCTTACCATCTAGGTCATTGCAGCTTGGAAAGGAATAGAAACTGTCTCTACACATATAAAGTGGAGAACCAGAATTCCAGCCTAGGACTCCAGCTCCGAATGTCACACCATTGACCTCAAGATATTGCAAAATAGACATGTCACAAATATTTCCTAGCACAACACTATCCAATAGAAAAATAATGTGTTCTCATGGTTACTAAAATGTAAAAAAAATTAAAATTAATATATACATATGTATACATATGAAGTTAATTTTTATAATACTTTATTTTACCTAATATATCTAAATTATTTTCATTTCTCCGTGTAATCAGCATTAAAGAAAAACTATTGTTGAGATACTGTATATCTTTTTCTCCATATTTAGTCTTCCAAATCTGATATTTATTTAAATCCTCATATCTTAGTTTGGACTGGCCACATGCTCAGTGCTCAACAGCTACATGTGACTGGTTAACAGCACAATTCTGGTGAATAAGAGAGGTAAGATAGCAAGAAAACTGATTTTAGAGAGATGATAATAATACAAAGATTAGATCCAGCTAGAATGGGAAGAATCACACAGATCTAAAGTATTTTTTATACTTTTTTTCTTTCATTTATTTTGTGATAAATGACAAATTCTACTGAGCATACTTTTATACAATTGACAGACACCACCTACTATTAAGATTCACAGCTTCCTGGGTTCTAGTTACTCCATTTTCACATGACATTCCCTAGCAACATCTGGCCTCCTTGAGCTAAGGGAGGGGCCTGAGACAATCACAGTTAATTAGCTGATGGCCTAAATGTTTCCTGCCCTTCTTCCAATTTGCCAGATTAAACATGTGAATTAAATTAAATGTGTCCATTTCCACTCAGACTTACTCAAGATCCACACCCAGGCTTAAAGCCTCCTTTCTTGCCAACAATTGCCTCCATTCCTTGGCTGTGATCTTGAACTACTTAAATGAAGATGAGAAGGAATGAAAGGAAAACTTGTTGGCTAAGTTCCATTTTTGTGTCATACAACTAGCTGTATCCTCTAAAGCAAGAAATAAATCTCATATCCATGACCTGGCAGGTTCAGTCACTATTGTCCCAGAAATTTGGAGCTTGGAATACACTTACATATGTCTCTGAGCCTTGGGGATACTCCTAAGAGAGTTTAATCTTCACTTACGTCGTATCACCTAAAGAATACTGTCAGGGAAATACATTCTTAAACTAGACAAGGGTTGAGTTAGGGTTTTCTGTTCTCATTTCTCAGCCAGAATAAAGCTATTCTGCATCCCATCAAACTCACCAGATCCCTCATTCACATCCAAATGTAAATAATTATACCTCAGTGCTCTGTTCTCGAGTTTGATCAAGTAGCAAAGTCCCTAAAAATCATGGTATCCTTCCTGGAATGTCATGAAAAATGGGTCATATGAAAATTAACATCAATCATATAATTCTATATCAAGTCAGACACCATCTTAGATTCTAGTTCATACAAACCATAGCACACTCTGAGTTTAAAAAGAATTAAATGGAGAAAAATTTACAATTGATAAAATCCCACCCTTCGAGTTAAGAGTTTTATCAGATCTGATGAAAATGGCCATATCCGGGTGAGTAGCAGAATGCTCACAGAATGAGTTTTTTCTTGGAACCTTAACATGAAAATTTATAGATTACAGGGTCAGCCATTTTTTACAGGCTTTACCTTTTAACAGAATCCAAGACTTTATGTTTGGCAGTGACGTGACATCAAGTTTTAGCCTCTAGTAGAAGAGAATAGTTTCTCTGACTTGAGGTCTGTGGTAACTCCCAGAATCAAAGGATCAGCAACAAGAGGTATGCTGTTTAAGAGCCAATGACACAATACCTAAGAACAAATCCCCCATAGTTTTTCTTACCCAGTTTGTTCCACTGAATCCTGTGCAGTTCAGAATAGGACAATAATGGGAGGAAGGTCAACAGAAACAATATCATTACATCATTGTGGCTGAGACCTGAAAGGCCATGGTCCTATGTATGCAGTTCTCACTCCCAAAGCAGCCTCCACTTAGCCTTCACACAGCCATTGCTTATCTCTATCAGAACCTTTGCATCAAGGCCCCTACCTGTAGCCAAAGTAGCAAAAGCCAGAATTACAATGATTCAGAAGTGATTGACAAATGCTAACTCTTTTCTTTTCCACATTTTATCATGGAAAAGATCAAACATATGCCAAATAGAATACCAGAGCCAACTACACATACCGATCACCCAGCTTCAGTAATTATCAATACATGGCCATACTTGTCCACCTATCCCCATACTCACTTGCTCCACATATACACTACATTATTGTGAAACAAATCCCAGACTTTTTATTATTTCAAAGGTGAATATTTCATTATGTATCTATAAAAAATATAAAGCTTTAAAAATATAACTATAATACCATAATCACATTTGAATAAGTTAATAATTCCTCAATAACATCAAATATTCAGTTAGTGTTCAAATTTCTCCTGTTGCCTCATATATTTTTTAGTATTTCATTTGTTTAAATCAGAATCCAAAAATAGGACCATATATTATATCTATTCCTATGCTCCAATATTTCCTGTAAACTGGAAAGCATCATTATGTTTAGGTTCAATTTTTTTGGCAAGAACCCTTCATAGGTGGTGCTGTATACTTCCTATTGCATCCCATCAGGAGGTACATAATGTCTGATGTTACTATTGATCAACGAGTTCAGGTGTTAGCAGCCTAATTCATTGATTATAAAGTTCCCTATCAGCTTTCCAACTACTGCTCTTAGCAGGCATTGATGTAAATTGCTTAGATCAATTATCTAATTAAAGATTGAAATGTTGATATTTTAAATCTAATATTCTCCATTTCAATCCAGTTAATCAAAACTGGAATTTTATATAAGGAAACACTTTCTCTCAACAAATAGTTGAGGTCCAAGTCATACAGGAAAAACAAGTGATGGATTGAGTTATTTGCTCTTATTTACCTATTTTTAGAATAATAGATTCACTCTTGAGCATCTCACAAAGGCGACCAATTGTGTTTCTTATCATTATAAGTCAGGTATTTTAATATATCTTATGTACTTCAGTCTATTTGCAGTTATATTTTGTGTGTGTTTGTGTGTGATTCTCAAATTGTCCCATCTTTGGCCAGTGAAAGTCCTCCAAGTTGGCTCCCAAATCTTTGAACATAATCCCCTAAGTCTTTAATGGTTTTCTTGCTCTCTTGCATGAAAAGATGTTTCAGGCTCACTTTATATATTTATTCTCCCAAACCTGGAATTCACCAATTCTGCACAAACCCCATTGTTTCTTTTAGAAAAGGCTATGTCTTTACTTCTCTCCACCTCTTGTTTCTCCTTATTCCACCAGAGAACCTGATGAAAAAACAAGGAAGTGCTACAAGGACAAATCAGCAACCATGTGGTGATGATAGGTAGGTAGGTCTGACACTGAAAGAATTTGTGTCAAGAAGTCAATTCCATAGGAATCCATGTTCTAAGGCTGGGAAGCTGCTTCAGCAGCTATCCTGCTACTGTCAAATACTGAAGATATCCAAGGAGAGTGAGAATTACATCCTTGATGACATGGTGGAGCTAATGAATCAACCAGCCAGAAAGTCACCCTACCTCTGGACCTCCTTCTGGGTGCAATAAAAAATCTCCTTACTGTTTACCTCCATTTGGAACCATGCTTTCTGTTACTCGAGGCTGAGTCCCTTAAGGATACACATCCTCCACTATAGAAAATAATTTATTACACAAGTCACCCATTGTTCTCTCTTCCCCATGCCCTTATATGATTTTTTGAGCATATTTGAGGAAGGCAGTCTCTGGGGAGCTCTTCCACCTACTCTCACATGAGTCTAACTTCAGCTTAGTTCTCTGCTCAGACTCACTCCTAGCTCTGGCCCAAACATCTAAACTGTTTTTTACTGTTAGTTACTGCCTAGAAAGTCTGGCCCAGTTCCTCACCCTTCACTCCTACAATGCACCAGCACTAGGTTGTGTGAATAGCAACCTTTTATTGAAGGTTTAGGCTGAACAGAGGGCAGTTATGACAAATGCAGAAACAACTTCACACTGACAGTCAGCCATCCCTGTTCCAAGAAATTGACTGGTCATTCCCTCCCCAGGGAATTTCTCACTGACTACACTCCTTCAAGGTCTCTAATCTCTCACCATGTTACCTAGCCCCCCATCTTGCCCTCTCTCTCTACCATGCCCACCTTCTTCTCTTCTGTGTTCTTCAGCCATCTCAATGCAGCAGTGGACAACTCCAAAATTCCTGTTATTTTACTCTGCAGAGCACTTGCCTCATGTTTAAACTTCTTCAGATCCACCTTGCTTTCAACAACAAACAGGCTCATAAAGGCATTTTCCTAAATAAAAGAATAATTCTGGCTCTGAAAGAGGAATTAATCTTATCTTCCTCTTGCATCAATCCACTCAAATTCAGTCAGCTAGAAACAATCATTGATTTTCTTATTATTAACACTTAAAATGGGAATAATGACAACCATCTTAGAGTGCTGCTAGAAAGCTTTGTCAGTGAATGAGTTTAGAACATTTAATCTCCCAGTGCCTCATTTTTCTCATCTGTAAAATGAGGATAAATAATAACAACTACCTCATAGTCACAGAGTTGTTGAGGTGATTAAATGAGTTAATACATATAAAGGGCTTTGAACAGTGCCTGGTACATAGTAAGTACTCAAGGCATGTTACCAGCTACTTCTGTTTGTGTTGGTATTTGAGCAGACATCTTTGATTTTAAAAGATTATTTGGACATGATTCCATGAGATAAAGAAAAGTTCCTACAATACAAGGTTATTGTGAGGCCTGAATGATGTGTAGAAGCTGAAATAGCACCTGGGATGTAGTGATTGGTAAAGCCAGGTTCTTGATGTTAAGATCAGTAAGAGTGTATGTAAAGTACCTGCACAGCGCAGGAGATAAATAATGTGAGATCCTTTCATTTCACTCTCTGGGAGGTTATGAATGATGTTGATGGAGGACTAAGGCAGCTGGTGCTTTTTAAAATCCTGCCAAGAGGCCCCATGTTCACCCCAACAGAAGGTATCATTTGTTAATGTCATTACTCTTGTTAGCACTATTAACAGAAGTAGCAGTAATGTAGAGCAATGGCTGAGCTGCTGCTTAAGCCAGGTTCTGTGTTCCTATTCTGAGATTAGGTAAAGATATGATTCAGCCTCTGCCCATAGGTGCAAGCAAGAAGGAAGAGCCTCAGGTCTCACTGCTCACCCCCACCCCCTGCCTCCCACCTTGCACACCAGTGGGAACTAAGCCAGCCTCTGGGAGAGTTTTCTGGGCATCAGCTTTCACCCAAAAAATTGCCACCTGCCACAATGAGAGAGTCAGCAGTAAGTTTACAGCATAAGACCCCTGGGCAAGACTGCTTTTCAGGGATACAGGGATAATAAGTAAGAAGAGACCAACCCTTCCATCAGCTCCTTCCCCAGACCCAGAAAGCTCCCCAGCTGTGCCAGGAGTTTAGAATGGACATGGAAGTGACACAACTAGAAAATATTACTGAGCCCTGACCCCTGTCACTATACATTACCAAAGATATGTGTCAAGTTGCCCAACAGTGTAAGAATCCCTCAGGAGTGATGACTGAGCCACAGGAGCCCAGAGTCAGAGAAAGATGTTTTCTGTCCTTCCCATGGAAGTGCCGAGAGAATGTTTATTGCATTTCTATGGAGACTTACAAGTTCAAACCTGCTAAGAGCAAGTGAGTAACAGCATCAGGTGTGCTCTGGTGTGGGCCCTGAGCAGCAAGGTAGGTCAGCTAGGGGCCAACCATGGGGTCACTTGTCTCACTTGGTGAGACATGCAGGTGTTAGGGTTTCTGAGTAGCACCAGGCTGGTCCAATCCTGCCTCCAAATACCAGTGGAATAGAGTAGAGAGTCCAGATATGGACATGCAACTCTATAGTCAAATAATCTTTGACAAAGCAGGAAAAAATATCCACTGGAAAAAAGATAGTCTCTTCAATAAATGGTGCTGGGAAAATTGGACAGCTATATATAGAAGAATGAAACTTGACCATTCTCTTACACCATACACGAAAATAAACTCGAAATGGATAAAAGATCTCAATGTGAGGCAGGAATCTATCAAAATCCTAGAGGAGAACATAGGTAGTAACCTCTTCGACATCAGCCACAGCAACTTCTTTCAGGACATGTCTCCAAAGGCAAAGGAAACAAAAGCGAAATTGAACTTTTGGGACTTCATCAAGATAAAAAACTTCTACACAGTAAAGGAAACAGTCAATAAAACAAACAGGCAACCCACAGAATGGGAGAAGATATTTTCAAATGACACTACAGACAAAGGTCTGATATCTAAGATCTATAAAGAACTCCTCAAACTCAACACTCACAAAACAGATAATCACATCAAAAAATGGGCAGAAGACATGAACAGACACTTCTCCAAAGAAGACATACAAATGTCTAACAGACACATGAAAAAATGTTCATCATCATCAGCCATCAGGGAGATTCAAATCAAAACCACATTGTTAGAATGACCAAAATCAACAAGATGGTAAACAACAAGTATAGGAGAGGATGTGGAGAAAAGAGAACCCTCTTACACTGTTGGTAGGAATGCAAGTTGGTGCAGCCACTTTGGAAAACAGTGTGGAGATTCCTCAAGAAATTAAAAATAGAGCTACCCTATGACCCTGCCATCGCACTACTGGGTATTTACCCCAAAGATACAGATGTAGTGATAAGAAGGGCCATATGTATCCCAATGTTCATAGCAACAATGGCCACAATTGCTGAACTGTAAAAGAGCCAAGATGCTCTTCAACAGACAAATGGATAAAGAAAATATGGTCTATATATACAATGGAATATTATGCCTCCATCATAAAGGATGAATACCCAACTTTTGTATCAACATGGACAGGACTGGAAGAGATTATGTTGAGTGAAATAAATTAAGCAGAGAGAGTCAATTATCATATGGTTTCACTTACATGTAGAGCATAAGGAAAAATATGAAGGACATTGGGAGAAGGAAAGGAAGGGTGAATTGGGAGAAATTGGAGGGGTAGATGAAGTATGAGAGACTGTGGACTCTGAGAAACAAACTGAGGGTTTTGGAGGGAGGCTTGGGAGGTTGAGTGAGCCTGGTGGTGAGTATTAAGGAGGGCACATATTTCATGGAGCGCTGAGTGTGGTGCATAAACAATGAATCTTAGAAAACTGTAAAAATAAAACTAAATTTAAAACAAATACTAGAAAATAAAATATCAGGACTTGGGTCAACTAAACACTAAAAATTGGAGTAATTGAGTTATTTGCTCAGAAACTCAAACCCCCCATTTCTTAGAAACAAAGACCCTATGGAGTTAGTTCACTTCAGGAATTTCTCAGCCATTCTGTCAAAGATAGACACAGAGGCAAGGGAGAGGGAAGCCTGATGCAAGGATACTGGCTACTCAGAGGACTGATCATTATGCTATATCAGAAGCCTCTTACAAAGGAAACTAATTAAATGCTTCTGCACTAAAATGATTACATGGCTATTATCTGCCCACTCAGAGAAAGTCCAAAACGTGGCGAACAGCAGGCTTAATTGTCTTCTGTAAGGAATGGCTTTTGTTTTGTTCAGTGCTCCATCAAAAACACTAAGTGTTAATGTACCCTCTATAATCTATCTGGCTACCTAACTAGTTTAATCCATCACACACCATGTGAAAGAATAAAAGCAGGTTGGTAGTGACAAGTTAATAGTAGAGGCAGGAAATAAAATGGAGAAACACACTTTGATTGATGGTACTACCATAGATGGACTCTGTCTGGTTTTATATAGTGGCCAATCAACACAAAATAGATCTAGTAATTTAAAACTTTAAATATGTCTTCTCAATTAAAAATTTAAAAGGCCAGTGGATGTATTGCATTCCAATTGAACAATAAAAATTCAATTACAGCCAAGTTCAAATATCTAAAAGTAGATCTGCCACAACAAATCTTAATTTCAGCTCCCAAACCTCTTTTTGCCAAAAATCTCTTCCTTGATTTTATCTCAACTTTCTTAGACCATGTGGAGGAAAAAGAAAGTGATGCTTTAGATTAGGAACATTTAAAACCAAACATTTCATTATGTTCTTTACCCACAGAGACTTTAGGAGAGTGAGAGGCACAAATCTTAGAGGATCTAAAGGGATCTACTTAGCTGATGTCTCGTTACAGTCTGAAAATAATAATGTCATCCATCCCCAAGGCTGTGAAGAAAAATCAGCAGTCTCATGGGGGCAAAGTGGGAAATATACATGGCTTTCCAGAACTTCTTGTTCATTACAGTGGAGACTATTAGATTCAGTTGAACCTACTAACCAAATCTGGAGCCCTCTTGTTCTCTTTAGTTGCTAGAGAGCACAAATTATCAAACCCTTATAAATAGATTTTCACATATTAGAATACATATTGTCTAGAAATTTATTCTAGCAATAAACTCTCTCTTTCTCTGTCTCTCTCACACACACACACACATTCACATGCATACACACAAATGATGTCCATACAACATTAATCATTGCCACACATAGGAAACAAACAAAAATGTCCATAA
>CM053615.1:25562800-25576332 GCA_028646535.1 Procyon lotor
ACAGTAAAGGAAACAGTCAATAAAACAAACAGGCAACCCACAGAATGGGAGAAGATATTTTCAAATGACACTACAGACAAAGGTCTGATATCTAAGATCTATAAAGAACTCCTCAAACTCAACACTCACAAAACCGATAATCACATCCAAAAATGGGTAGAAGACACAAACAGACACTTCTCCAATGAAGACATACAAATGGCTAACAGACACATGAAAAAATGTTCATCATCTTTAGCCATCAGGGAGATTCAAATCAAAACCACACTGAGATACCACCTTACACCAGTTTGAATGGCCAAAATCAACAGGACAGTAAACAACAAATGTTGGAGAGGGTGTGGAGAAAGGGGAACCCTTTTCCACTGTAGGTGGGATTGCAAGCTGGTGCATCCACTTTGGAAAACAGTGTGGAGATTCCTCAAGAAACTAAAAATTGAGCTACCCTATCCCTGTAATTGCACTACTGGGTATTTACCCCAAAGTAGCAGATGCATTACAAAGAAGGGCCACATATACCCCAACGTTCATAGCAGTAATGGCCACTATTTCCAAACTGTGGAAAGTACCAAAATGCCCTTCAACAATTGAATGGGTAAAGAAGATATGGTCCATATATACAATGGAATATTATGCTTCCCTTCGAAAGGACGAGTATCCAACTTTTGTATTAACATGGATGGGTCTGGAAGAGCTTATGCAGAGTGAAATAAGTCAAGCAGAGAGAGCCAATTACCTTATGGTCTCACTTACATATTGAGTATAAAGAAAAACATGGAGGGCATTGTGAGAAGGAAGAGAAGGGGATTGGGGGGAAAATGAGAGAGGGAGATGAACCATGAGAGACTGTGGACTCTGAGCAACAAACTGAGTGTTTTGGAGAGATGGGGGTGGGCGGTTGGGCTAGCCTGGTGATGGGTAGTGAGGAGGGCACGTATTGCCCGGAGCACTGGGTGTGGTGCATGAAAAATTAATCTTGTAACACTGATGAAATAAAATAAACATATTAGGGGGAAAAATAAATCAATGATATAGAATTAAAAAAGAAAACATTAGAATAGATCAACAAAACTAGGAGCTGGTTCTTTGAAATAATTAACAAGACAGATAAAAGCTGTAATCAGACTTATCAAAAAGAAAAGAGGAAGCACTCAAATAATTAAACCATGAATGAAAAAGTAGAGATCACATCCAACACAACAGAAATACAAACAAGAGGATACTATGAAAATTTTGTGCCCACAAATTGGGCAATCTGGAAGAAATGGATAAATTTCTAGAAACATAACCTAGCAAAACTGAAACAGGAAGAAATGGAAACCTTGAACAGACCCATAACCAACAACGAAGTTGAATCAGTAATTAAAAAATCTCCCAGCAACAAAGGTCCAGGGCTGGTTGGCTTCCCAGGGGAATTCTACCGAACACTTAAAGAAGAATTAATACTTATTCTTCTGAAGCTCTTTCAAATAACAAAAATGGAAGGAAAACTTCCAAACTCACTCTATAAGGCCAACATTGATCCCCAAACCAAAGATTTCACTAAAAAGAGGAATTACAGAACAATATCCCTGATGAACAAAGCAGGAAAGAATGTCCAATGGGAAAAAGACAATCTCTTCAATAAATAGTGTTGGGAAAATTGGACAGCTTTATGCAGAAGAATCAAAACTAGATCATTTTCTTAGGTCATACACAAAAATAAATTCAAAATGGGTGAAAAATCCAAGTATGAGACAGGAATGCATCTAAATGTGAGGACAGGAACTCCTCTATGTTCTAGAGGAGAACATAAGCAACAGTCTCTTTGACTTACTATACTCTTACTATACATGTTTCCAGAGGCAAGGAAACAAAAGCAAACTAAAAGACAACCTGTAGAATGGGAGAAGTTAATTACAAATGATATAGTAGATAATAGGCTAGTATCCAAAATCTATAAAGAACTTATCTAACTCAATACCCCCAAAATAAAAAATCCAGTCAGGAAATGGGCAGAAGATGTGAACAGACATTTCTTCAAAGAAGACATACAAATAGCTAACAGACACATGAAAAAATGCTCCACATCACCAGGCTTCAGGGAAATATAAATTTAAACTACAATGAGATAGCACCCACACCAGTCGGAATGGCTAAAATTAGCAACACAAAAAACCACAGAAGTTAGTGAGGATGAGGAGAAAGGTGGACACTCTTACACTGTTGGTGGGAATGCAAACTGGTGAAGCCATTCTTGAAAACAATACGGAAGTTCCTCAAAAAATTAAAAATAGAACTACCCTATAATCCAGCAATTTCACTACTACATATTTATCCAGAGGATACAAGCATAGTGACTTGAAGGGGAACCTGCATCCCAATGTTTATGGCAACAATGTCCACTATCGCCAAAATATGGGAAGAGCCCAGATGTGCATCGATGCATGAATGGATAAAGAAGAAGTGGTATATATACACAATGGGATATTATTCAGTCATCAAAAAGAATGAAATCTTGCCATTTGCAACAACATGGATAGAAGAGGAGTATATTCTGCTAAATGAATAAGTCTATCAGAGCAAGATGAATACTATATAATTTCACTCATATATGGAATTTAAGAAACAAAACAGATGAAAGAAAGAAAAAAAAGGAAGGAAGGAAGGAAGGAAGGAAGGAAGGAAGGAAGGAAGGAAGGAAGGAAGGAAGGAAGGAAGGAAGAAAGAAAGAAAGAAAGAAAGAAAGAAAGAAAGAAAGAAAGAAAGAAAGAAAGAAAGAAAGAAAGAAAGAAAAGATAAAAACAGAGAGGGAGGCAAACCATAAGAGACTCTTAACTAAAGGAAACAAACAAGATTGCTGAAGGGAGGGTGGGTGGGGGGGATGGAGGTATTGGGTGAAGGGCACTAAGGGGGGCACTTGATGTAGTGAGCACTGGGTGTTATATGCAACTGATGAATCACTAAATTCTACCCCTGAAACAAAATAATACAGCATATGTTAACTAACTTGAATTTAAATTAAAAAAGAGAAGAAAAGAAAAGAAATTATCTTCCTCTAGACTCTTGAGGACCTGGTAGGACTCTCCTCATAATCTCTTCCTATGTGTACTCCAGGATTCTCTCTATGAACTTCACTGGAGATTTGGCTAAGCCCAATTTGCTAATTTGCTTGTACTTTCCTTCCTATAGTCTGCCTCTCTGACTTGAGAGACTCTCTCCACTCCTTGATATTAGGACACTTAGTTATATTAAAGTTTTGTCATATTATCATATCCCTCTTTGTTACTGAGGAGAAAGAATCTAATTAAATAAAAGTTTCATTTGTTGGATTAAGACGAAATGGGAATTTTTTATTTTATCAAAGTAACATATATGGTAATACAAAAAATAGTACATAAGTGCTTATAATAAATAGCAACATTCTTTCAGCATCTTCTCTTAGCTGATACCTTTTCTTAATTATTCTGACCATGGCAGTTGAGCTTTAGGAACCAACTTTCATCCCAAATTAACCTGGTACATGGGACAAGAGATCATGTACATACATACATATCTGATAATTATATTTTACATTACAATGCAGTAGACAGACACATTAAATAAATTTATAAAAGAATATTTACTTTTAGTATCTATGAAAAGTAGAAACACAACAGAGTACATTTAAATCTATTTATTAAAATAAATTTAAAAAATCCTTAAAAATACAAAATAAACCACAATTTGGTTTTATAATCCACTAACAGATTATAACTTGCAGTCTGAAAAATACTTATCTTGAACAAATGGGAGAAGTACTTCCTGAGTACTTTGGTGAGTGGTGTCTCCCTCACACTCAGAGACTGCCATTTGTCTTTGGATATCTTTTTATTTCCACTGTGTTCAAGTGCAAACATCTTTCATATGTATGGACCTAGGTTCTGGGTCTGGAAGAGATGCACTGAGAGGTTATGACTCTTCAGAACCTTCAGTTTGCCTCAATCTCTCTCAGGTCACAAAGAATTTGTGAGTGAGTCATATTATTAGCAATATTTTTGAGAATAATCAGATACTCTGAAATATCTGCTGTGTTGGTTTTCATATGCAAATGAACTAGGAGAACAACTTCGTAAAACCACCAAGAGGCTTGAGAAGAATTTATCCAAGATGTACAGCTGTCTGAGAACTTGAATGGGTTCCATAGTGTCTAGGAGTTAGGTTATGTACAGTAGCCAGGCCAGAATGTTCTGATCCATTCTACCACTCAGTTAGGCCCTCAACAGTGAGGATTTGATAGCATCTATATCCAGGGCATGAAGGAAGGTCCATATGTTCATAATATTCTCCTGAAGATATTCCTGTTTCATCTAGAGTATCATGACTTACAGTTCATCAATCACCAATCCCATTCTAGTAACCTCAGAGAACCTATCCTCTTACATGTCAAGTAGTTCCAAGTATAAGAAGTGTGACTGTGAGAAAAATCTATCCATGATCAAAGATTTTCCCCACTAGGGTGATATTGTCCAGAGCATCTTTCATGATGTTCAGAGGTAAATTTTAGATTTCTTTGCTCCAAAGTCTTTCTCTTTCTTGGTGTTTCTTCTTTGGGTGTGAGCCCTGCTATATTTAGGCCCATAGGCCCTTGGAAGCTCTAGATCCCAGGGCATCTGAGTGTTTGAAGACTGGGGTTTTGGACATCACCCTTCATAATTTTTGGTTCTGTCCCAACCCTGACTGTGAACCCAGTCTTCAGGAGTATGAACTTATTCTAATCTAAATACTCCTGTGTTAATGGTGTCCATACCTTATCAGGAGTTGAAAACCTATAGGAAGAACTTTGTAGTTTTCTTATCATTGGCTTCTACAGCTTCTTTATCAAATAAGATAGTTAGTTGGAACTGTTGGTTTCTTTAGATCAAGAAGTAGTCTCCATAACTGTAAATACATGTTTGTACATACCTCTATTTCTTGACATATCAACCTTAGAATTACCTCTTGATGCCTCACTCTGAAAAGTGAAGATTTATTTCAAGTGGTTTCTTTTTCCTTCTATTCAGTTACTTAATCAAAATTACAGCACATTTTAATGTGTATTCATGAGTTATTTGTTTGGTTTTGCCTTTCTTTTCTAGTTTTTCTATTCATTCATTCCTTTATGTTAAACCAGAAGACCAAAGTGTTATTTTTAGCTGTAAATGTAAACCACAAAGCTTTTGAGGTACTTACTTTAAAAAGTAAGGATTACTTCTTCTCATATACCTTGGGAAAAGGGTTTAATTCCCAAGCACATATCTGGCAGTACAGTCCTATAGGAAACCATGAATGTTCAGAGGCATCATGGAATCTACTATAAATACAACTAGCAGTAGCAGATGCTTTACTTATCCTGTAAGTTCACCTAGGAATATAAGTTTTGCTTTTAACTTGGCTTAGATGAGCAAGACTCTAATTAAAGTTTACATTGTAAAGGCATCTTCAAGCTTGTAGATTGAGATTTAATCTTAAATTTGTAAAAGATATCATAGTACCATCTATCACTAGTAGTATTGCTCAAGGCCCTAGCCAATGTGGTACCATGACTGTTCTAGTCTTATCTCATCAGTTTTCCTCTTTTTTTTATTTCTCACACCCAGGATAACATGCTTACAATTTTTTTCCTTGCCAGAGCATTACATGTTACAACAACCTCTGCCTTGTACACTCCACTCCTAAAAAAGTGATGGTAGGGAAGTCAGAGCTCTCTGAGTTTCCCCTATAATGGTTACTTTCTATTCCCTTCACTCCTTAGTTTCTGTTTCCTAGAGTAAGAGGGATTCACTTATTCACTTAATATAAGTAAGTACTCAGAATTTTCTATTTCTATGTACTCTGATGATAAATGAGACAGATAAGATACCTTCTCTCAGGGGACTTACAGTATAGCTGAGAATACAGACAATTAACAGGTATTAACAGTAAGTAATGGTGATCATTGTAGCAGGAGAAACATCACAGGTAGGGTGATCAAACATAGTCCAGATGGGTGAGGAAGTATTCCTCAAGGAGTGACTTTTTAGCTGTACCCTGAAGAATGATACAGAAAATATCTGCAAGGGGCAGATTGTTCTAAGTAAGGGAATAGAATGCAGAGAAGTTTCAGAGATAAGAGAGAGAGAGCTGCATGAGTTTTTCAAGGAACTAACAGCAATAAGGAAGGCTGGTGGATGGAGACTTGTAGACAGAGGCAAGAGCCACATTATGCCTAGCTTCTAATAAGTAGATTGAGAATATTCAAATGTCTATGGCCATAAAGAATAGAAATACATTAAAATATTTTAAGTGGGAAAGCAACATAAACCATATTTATGCTTTTGAAAGCTCACTCTAGCTTCAGGGTGGGGAATGACTTGGTCATGGCTTACTAGTTCATCACTTTGAAGGTGAGGGAAAGGGAGGAAATGAGAATGGACTCCCAATCTTTACATATGAGCAACTGGGTTGATGGCAGTGGCACTTAATCAAGTAAAAAACATTAGAGAAGGCACCGATTTGAGGAAAAGATAATGACAAATCTAAACATGTTTTAGGAGGCTACAAGGCACCCATATTGGGATATCCAAAGATATTTGGATATAGTCATTGCAAAACTGCCAGACAGTAAATATTTCAGACTTTGAGAGGAAAGCTATCTTTGTTGCAGCTACTCAACTCTGCCATTGCAATGTGAAAGTAACCACAGATAATATATAAACAAATGAAAATACCTATGTTCTAATAAAGCTTTATTTATAAAAACAAGTGCAGTACAAAATCAGGGTGAATGATCCCTGGGCTAGGAAAATGGAGTTGGGAGAATAGAGATGGGGAATCAAGAATCATCACTATCTGTGTAATGATCTTGGTTTGAAATGTCTTTTTTATTAAGTTTTATAGTAGTCTAAACTTTCTGAAGACCCTATTCTGAGAATTAAAAGTTGAAAATTAAGGTTTCCAGGAAAATATGGCTTGATATAAAATGGAATAAATTGTGTCCAGAAGGAATTACATAATTTTAGTTACTGATTTTTATGCTTTAGTGATTTTAAATAAGTTATACCACAAAAACAATACTCTAAATCCCAGGTCAGAAGTGAGGGAGATGTTGTGCTGGATGGATAATGTGTGAAGGAAAGAGACATGGGGGAACCTTATTATGTGGTGCAGCATGTCACCAAAGCAGAAAGAGAAAGGTCTGGGGAAAGAGTCACATAGCAGAGTCTACTTCCTATGATGCCACACTCCTTAGGCACACAGAAGGTTGTCTTTGGCAAAGCTGGTTTGCTTTGTCAAGTCAGTAATGTTATGAATAATTAAATTGCCTTTCTCAGCTTGAGAAGGGACTGAATGTACATCCCTGGGGAAGGGTTGATCTTTTAAAAGGCATTTTTTTCTATCTCTTTCTTTCTACTCTCAAATAAATCACTATATTCTTAACTCCTAAATTATCTCTCTTATATGAAAATGCTCTGCCTTGGACCAAAATGTCTTAACAAAGTCTGTCTATTCCAGAGAAGCACTATTGACTGTGGTAATTGGTGCACTGTGTTTCACTCAGGATGTCTCTACTTTGGGATTGCAAAGCCTGGCTGTTAATAAGACCTCAGGTAGGCCTCACCTCCACCCCCACACAGTCTCCTTCTTTTTTTCTTGGAAACTCAAGAAACTAACCAGGTGGTACTTAATTTAGCCTTCCGGGATTGCTGGGAGGCAAGTCAGATTGGGCCTGCCAGCATCCTCATTTTCCTATTGAGGACACCAGTACACAGGTGGTCAGACAGTGCTTGGTCTGTTATCCAGCAAGTCAGCCACAGAAGTTGGGAGATAGAATGAGAGAGAGCATGAGAAGGGAAAAGGTCAAAGGGAGAAGCAGACTCCCCATGGAGCTGGGAGCCTGATGTGGGACTCAATCCTGGGACTCCGGGATCATGACCTGAGCCGAAGGCAGTAGCTTTACCAATTGAGCCACCCAGGCGCCCCTCAGCCACAGAAGTTGAAAAAGAACCAAGAAGCATATCTGCTACTCTTTGTTCAAGGAGAGCAGTGATTTTCACACTGTTGGGCCCCAGATTTGTCACGGGGGTCTTAGAGGCGCACATGGCCCGAGGGGAAAATCTGAGTAAGGGACTCTGGATTTCTCGCTCCTTGAAAGTTCCACACACTTCAACAAGAAGCAGCAGTACTGTTTCCTTTTTTTTCTTCTTGAAGTTGTGTTTAAGAATTCTATAACTTGAAAAAGAAAAGACTAAATAGTCTTTTTGAAATCATGTGCTTTTTGTTTATGAATCTGTGTTTCTTTCCCTCCAAGTCTCCCTTTGACTTCAGTAGCCTAGTTTTTACTCTGGATGCCCACGGCTCTTTATGCATATATTTATTAGCACCTGTTGTGTGTGGCACTTATCTATGACTGTGGAGTATTTCTCTAGCACATGCACTCATGTCTTCTTCATCTATGTAAACTCCTGGTATATGTGGCACTGAATATGGATCAGCTGAATTGTTAATGAATATGTAGATAGATGGGAGAGATGAATTAGATAGTTTCTGCTTGAATTTTTATTTGAAGCTAGCCATAACCCAAACAGTAATTCATCTGCCTTTATATAACTTTAGCCTGCTAGCCAATGAGTGTTGTGGATCATCTTTCAATCATCTTTGTGTATATGATGCCTAGAACAGAGCCTGGATCATAGTAAGCATTCAATAAACAAATGATTGAATAATCAAGGAGATGACTTTATTCTTTCAGATGAATTCTTTCAGATGAATTCCTGCCAAGAAACACATTGAGGAATTAATGTGTTCCAGGCAGTAATCTTAGTGTTGGGGTTACAGATACTAGTAAAATTTGGCTCATGCTTGCGAGGAATTTTGCTCTCCAGGGTTAGAAGTTCAGCAATCCTTGGAGAAGAGGGAAAATGGCAGGCAGGATCACACCATCTAAGAAACAGGGCAGGCTCCAGGCTCCAAGCTTTCAGTAATATTCAATGGGATTTCAGGCATAGAGATGGAAGGAGAGGGCTTATACTCCTAAGGCATGTCAGAATTCTGCAAAGCATCTAGTCCCATATTCTGCCCTTTCCCTAACAAGTACCTTTGGCACATTTCAGTGAGCCACTATTGTTGATGTTAACATGTATTTTCCCTTAGGTATCTTGGTGCCTAACATACTTTGTGGGTGAGCCTTGCCTGTCTGGTGGCCTCTTCATTGATGCATAGGGTGGGATGTTCTTTTCCGCCTCAGTTCCTCTCCCTGCCTTCAAGGGAAGAACATTATCATGTGAAGTTTCTTCCCCACTTTAAATAAAAGAAGACCTTCATCATTTCTCTTTCCACTTCTAGTCTCCTTATCAGTTGATGAGATTCTATAGTCCATTTTTTTTCAGTCAAAATACCAAAATTCTATCTATTATGTGTAGCACTCTGCTGGATAAAAGGCCAGATTTTTCCCTTTCCAGGTCTACATAATTTATCATCGTGGTCATATTGTCCTTGAGTATGGCCTACTCTGTTTCCTTTTGCTGGTCTCCATTCACATAAAACATTCTGTCCCTGTGCTCAAGTTCTTCTCTGTCATGCTTAACCACTAGATCTCTCCCATTCCCTCTGTGTCACTTGGAAACTGCTGACAGTGTTCATCAGCACACTTCTTTTTTTCCAGGATGACCATGCCTTTCTAAAATTCTCTTGAACCACCTTCATCCTTGAATTTCCCTGGCCTAATAAAAATGCTTCCTCCTTTCAGAAATCTCTCTACTTCCCCCTAATAAAAGTATGATATCTGTGGTTCCTTGCATCTCCTTGAATCTCTTTTTGACTCTTATGAAGCATTTTTCATATTCTGCCTAATACGAGACATTATACATTGTTTTTTCAGACACTCCCATTTTACTGAACAAAGCTAGACCCAGAAAGGTTACTTTAGAGAATTCCCAAGGTTAATCCATTTAAATTATAGCAGAGGAGAAACTGGAATTCAATTCTCTCATGTGCTTTTCTAGTTCTTTTCATATGTGTATTGTGCTTGATGTAATATGTATATTAAGCATGATTTGACCTTGTTGTATAACCTAGGATTGATTAATTGTAGGGGTTTCATGCTTGATTGAACATAAGGACAAGCCCTAATTTGTGAGGAAGCATGTAGAAAGGAGAGAGTGATGTGAAAGGTATCCTTCAGCTCACACTCAAACCACAAGCAGTACCTTAACATCTGTATTAAAGTTCTTTGGAGAGACAGAAGCAGTAAGAGATGATAGAGAGACAGATAGATTTATTATAAGAAATTGGCACATGTGATTATGGAGATTAACAAGTCTAATTTACATGTAGGCCAATAGGCTAATGACACAGAGAGAGCCAGTGTTCAAGTTTAAAGGTCATCCAGCAGGCAGAGTTGATGTTCTTACTCAAAACCATGATGCAGGAAAAGACCATGTTACAGAGTAAGTCCAGGGGCATTTTGTTGGAGAATTCTCTCTTATTTGGGAGAAGATTGATCTTTTTGTTATATTTAGACCTTCAACTGATTGGATGAGACCCATCTACATTATGGAGGGCAAATTGCTTTACTTTACCAATTAAAATGGTAATATCATCCAAAAATCCCCTCACAGAAACACCCATTACAATGTTTGACCAAAATTTGGGCACCCCATGGCCCAGTCAAGTTGACAAATAAAATTAACCATATGACATCCTTCAACTCATGCACAGGTGATACCTTGAGCATCCTTCAACTTGCACATAACACAGAGGTAGTACCTTGAGTATCCTTCAACTCAAATTTAACACACAGTATGTTGAGCATTCTCCAATCTGGTCTCAACACACAGATATCTTTAATTCTCACATAAGATTGACAGCAATGTAAGTCAGTCATTTGTGTCTCAAAAACATAGGAATTAAAAAAGTAAGACACTGAATTGGCCTTCACTAATTGATATTATTGTATAACAATTTTTTTAATTTTTTTAAGATTTTATTTATTTATTTGAGAGAGAGAGTGAGAGAGAGAGCATGAGAGGGGAGAAGGTCAGAGGGAGAAGCAGAATCCCTGTGAAGCCGGGAGCCCAATGCGGGACTCGATCCTGGGTCTCCGGGATCATGACCTGAGCTGAAGGCAGTCGCTCAACCAGCTTAGCCACCCAGGTGCCCCTTGTTTAACAATTTAAACAAAGGGCACATACTGCATGGAGCACTGGGTGTAGTGCAAAACAATAAATCTTGTAACACTGAAAAAAAATAAATAAAATTTTAAAAAATAAAACAAAAAATACAATTTAAACAAATTTAAACAATTTAAACAAATCAACAATATTAATTTGTTTAATATTGTATATTAAATTAATATTGTATATTAAACAAATCATGTTTAATATACATATTACATCAAGCACAATACACATATGAAAAAGAACTAGAAAAGCACATGAGAGAATTGAGTTCCAGTTTCTCCTCTGCTATAATTTAAATGTATTAACCTTGGGAACTCTCTAAAGTAACCTTTCTGGGGTTTGGCTTTGGTCAGTAAAATGGGAGTGTCTGTTTAATTAAACAAACTATTGTTTAATTGTTTATTGTTTAATTAAACAATCCTAATTGTTTAATTAGGAACCAAGCCACTTGAGGGCAAGGACAATGTCCTTTTACCACATACATATTGTATAGGCTGAATAATTATGGTGAGTTGACCATCAGGTTTTTGCCAAGATGGATCCTGCACTTGATATTTCAGTCATTGGCCTCCTTCACTTGTTTCAGATGCTTGGAACTTGCTGAAAAATTATCCTTTGGGGTTTAAATTTTCATGCTCGATTTCATCTCAAAGGTGAGGTTTTTGGGTTATTCAATGTTGAGGGAAACATATGTTCAGCTGTTTCTGACACTTGGGCAGCTGAAGAAGAAGAAGAAGAAAAAGAAGCAGACCCTCAGTTTTATGCCATAAAAACCATTTAAGATTATTTTTGCACATGAATAACTCCAACACAGAGTAAATTTAAGATTTGAAAGTTTCCATGCATCTGCTTCTCACAGGAGAGGAAATAGGGTCATTTCAGATTTTTTTTTAAATATTCATATCCAAAGCAGTTTCAAGTGACCAAAAACTTACTTTACATGTCCAGAGCCTAGATTTAAGGAAGAGTTTCCATGGTTCTATGCTTGGTAAATACACTATAGCTCTATTAATACTCAGTGTATGACTTTTTATATATCTGATTATAAATTTGCTTGAGCTAAGTGATACTGTATCATGTCTAGACAGAAGGAATTGAGATGTATTTTTGTTTTTGTTTTATGTTGTTGTTGTTTTTGTCATTATCTTTATGTCCTTCCAAACCCATGTTCTTTATTTCTGGTGCTCAAGGAAAGCTAAGCTTTGCTTTTACTCAGTAAATTTCAACCCTGAGGCCTCTTTATTCCTTATTCTTCTGGGTCCCATTGCCCTTGTTAGTTTTCACTCCTTGTTGTTACATATGTCATATTATCTGTTTCCAACCATAGATTGTAACCTTTTTTAAGGTCAGAGATTGTGTTTTATTTGCCTTTCCTTGAGTGTCCAACTTTGGGTCTGGTGTACCTGGGCACTCATTAAATGTTGGATTACTGGATGAGAGAAGGCAGGTGTTCATCCAGGTTGGTGGTAGATCCCCTGATATGGACAAGTTCAGGATCTTTAGTCTGGTCTCCTGTCTCTAAGCTGGTTCTATTTGTTATTGCAAACATGATGTCAAAGAATTTTCTTTTTAACAACCTGTTTACTCCTGTTCTAATTTTATAAACATAAGGTATTGAATTTCACCCTCTACTCCATTAAGAATCTTCCTGGCTCAGGGGCACCTGGGTGGCTCAGTTGATTAAAAGTTGGACTCTTGTTTTGGCTCAGGTTATGATCTTAGGATGGGCTTAGTTTTCTTGAGATTCTCTCTCCCTCTACCTTTGCCCCCTCCCACTCTCTCTTTCTCTCTAAAATAAATAAATAAATCTAAAACAAAAAGAATCTTCCTGGCTCATGGTATATACAAGTCTTTGTTATACTTGACTTTTAAAGTTTACATTATGAAAATAATAAGGCAGTTTGAGTTTTCCAGATATAGTGAAATATATTGAATATGTATAATATATAATTATGTATTAATTATATTTCAATACATAATAGGTAACATATATTCAATATACATAATTACAATATAATTAATTGAATATATAATTATATATATTGAATATATAATATTTTCCAAATATATTGAATATGCTTTAAAAACTATCCTTTTGCCGCCACTTATGCTGCTCCAATATTCTGATATGTCCCCACGATGGGAGAATGATATGTCTTTCAATCACCTATGCCCCCCTTCTTCCACCCATGAGGATGATGGCTTTTAACATTAGGAATAGTGACTACCCTGAAAACTTGCCTTTTGAGTTCTGTTCTCATGTTTTATCATCCTTGTGGTAAGGAATCTCTGACCTAAATCACTGTGGTTGCATATCTTCTAATGTTTAGTTCAGAAGACAACAGTTCACTGTCCCTTGTCCTAACCCTCCATGTA
>CM053615.1:25576432-25588002 GCA_028646535.1 Procyon lotor
GCCTGGGTGGCTCAGTCGTTAAGCGTCTGCCTTCGGCCCAGGTCAGATCCCAGGGGCCTGGGATCGAGCCCCGCATCGGGCTCTCTGCTCTGCGGGAAGCCTGCTTCTCCCGCTACCATTCCCTCTGCCTGTGTTCCCTCTCTCGCTGTGTTTCTCTCTGTCAAATAAATAAAATCTTTAAAAAAAAAAAAAAAAAAAGAAAGCTGATGACATTGCTGCTTGGCTTTCTTCTAGATTAAAAGAACTATAACCCCTTAAACTTTATGCCCATGGACTGATTTATAAACTCTTTAATTAATTTTAGTTAATATTCTATAGTTTTTTTTTGTTTGTTTTTCTCCATTTTTCTGCCATGTTCCTTAAACACTGCCCTAAAACATTTGACCAAAGCTAAGCATCATGGAGAAACAACTTATTAGCTTCCTCTTTAGAGAGGAAGGTAGAACCACAGGGATGGGATGACTTCCTAGAGTCTCATAATAATTGGTAAATTTGGACAAAATAAAAGAACACACAGCATCCTCAGTGGAGAGAACACTTGGAATCAAGAAAAAGGGGTTTGAGTCCATCACATACCTGCTGTGTCACTTATCTGTCATCTGGGAAGTGCAAATAACAATATAATCTGCAAATTGTACAGCTCTATACAAAGGGTTGTCAGAACCTAAGGGAAATGGTAAAATGCCACTGGAATATCAAGAAAAAGTTAACTCCTAAAAGTGCATTACAGGAGAATTTAAGTGTAGCTGGTGTGATCAGTGATTTGTTGTACTAAATCTGAGATACAGATAGTCTGAGAGTATCAAATCCAATCGAGATGATCAGATAGAAACTAAAGAAAAGCATAGTACTAAGTTCCTTAATGTCTATTGTGTGAGGGTAAAATTAATACATTATTTAATTTTTTTCATATGCAAAAAGCTATAGTGGTAGTCTTTTTCTTGCTCTTTCATAAAGGGACTCTCTGTGCTCAGAAGGATTAAATGATTGCCCTAGGCAGTAAGGCCACAGGAGGCTGAGCCCAGAGAAAAGCCCTCTGTCACCACATCATCTTAGTTCTATTTTTGTTCCTAAGTTTTTTTCAGGAACTTGATGTAGACTGAATACATGAGTCTACAAACACAGCTGAAACTGTAACCTAGGGTATCATGAGTGTATGATTGAAGGTGCAACACAATCAAGTATAAACTAAAACCTTTATAGTGAAATAGCTGAAGCTGATTAATGAAAAGCTGAAATAACAATTATATTATAGAAAGACAATATTGATAGAGATAGTGTTCATGGAATGTAGCAAAAGAACTCTCAAAGAGAGAAATAAAAAAGTAGTGTTTATCTACTCTGGTATAGGAAAGCATCACAGCCTTTGTAGGGCAAAAGAAGTAAATAATGCTGTAGAGACTAGGAAGAACACCATCTTTTTTGACTTGATTCATATGCCATGTCCTAAACAAAGTCAATAGAAACATCTCTCTTTATGCAGGAATACTTTGGGGAAATGGTTTATACATCAGACTCTTGAATTTTGAGTTATTATGTGTTGATCTCTTAGAGCCAAACCAATGTCCTCACAAATAGATTTTTGAATTTCCAAATTCAAGGGCTAGTTGTAAACTGTGGGAACATCAGATTCTAATGCCTTTAATGGCTGAACTAGTGGCTAGCCCTCCATCTGTGACATGTCATCTTTTTTTGTTTTTTTCTTTGTTTTATTTGGTTTTTAGATTTATTTATTTATTTTCGGGAGTGGCAGGGGCAGAAGGAGAGAGAGAATCTCAAGCAGAGTCCACATTGATCAGGGAGCCTGGTGCAGGGCTCCATTTCAGGACCCTAAGATCATGACCTAAGCTGAAACCAGGAGTCAGACCTTAACCACCTGAGCCACCCAGGCATTTCTGTCATTTCTCTTTGAATTCAACTACCACAGTACTGTGAGTTTGTCTCTAGCATACCTTTGTTAACATGATAGAATTTTAGATTTTAACTTTATTACTCTCATTTCAGAGACCTTGACAGGCTAAGTAACTCGCCCAGTTCATATAGTTAGTAACAATATTTAGACATGAACCCAGGTCTCCTGAGTTCCATTTGAGTTTCTCTTCCTTTTCTCACTATATCTTGTTTCCTTTGTTCTTCTCTTTGTGATTTTTGAAAGCTCCTTATGGCAAAGATGATGTCTATGCCATTTGTGCCTTAATTTCCTCATCTTTAAGCTGTGGATAATAATACCTCCTCAGGGTGTCATGAGAATGAAATGAGACAAATGTAAAACACATGACACCTTGCTTTGGATGGAGTAGATGCTAAATAAATGCAATTCTCCTTTATTCCTTTACTCATGGTATCCTACAGACATTTCTCAATGAATTTGGTTTCATTACTTTCCTCCACTAGACTAGAAGTCAGTGGGTCTCAGCTTTGACTTTGACTGGAACCATCTGCAGAGCTTTAAAAGCTATTGATGCCTGGGTGGGCTTTATCCCCAGGAGTTCTAATTTAACTGCTTTGGAATAGGAGAAAGGCAGAGAGAGAAAGGTCTCTGACCTAACATTTATATGGAACTAGAAAAGACCCTGAGTAGGCAGAGGAATGTTGAAAAGGAAAACCAAAGTTGGCAGCATCACAGTTTCAGACTTCAAGCTCATTACAAAGCTGTAATCATCAAGACAGTATGGTACTAGCACAAAAATGGACACATAGATCAATGGAACACAATAGAAAACCCAGAAATGGACCCTCAACTCTATGGTCAACTAATCTTTGACAAGGCAGGAAAGAATGTCCAATGGAAAAAAGAGTCTCTTCAACAAATGGTGTTGGGAAAATCGGACAGCCACATGCAGAAGAATGAAACTGGACCATTTTCTTACACCAAACACAAAAATAGACTCAAAATGGATCAAAGACCTCAATGTGAAACAGGAATTCATCAAAAACCTTGAAGAGAACACAGGTAACAATCTCATCTACCGCAGCTGCAGCAACTTCTTCCTAGAAACATCACCAAAGGCAAGGGAAGCAAGGGCAAAAATGAACTATTGGGACTTCATCAAGATCAAAAGCTTTTGCACAGCAAAGGAAACAGTCAACAAAACCAAAAGACAACCAATAGAATGGGAGAAGATCTTTGCAAATGACATATCAGATAAATGGCTAGTATCTAAAACCTATAAAGAACTTCTCAAACTCAACACCCAAGGAAAAAATAATCCAATCAAGAAATGGGCAGAAGATATCAACAGACATTTCTGCAAAGAGGACATTCAAATGGCCAATGGACATATGAAAAACTGCTCAACATCCCTCAGCATCAGTGAAATACAAATAAAAACCACAGTGAGATACCACCTCACACCAGTTAGAATGGCTAAAATTAACAAGTCAGGAAACAACAGATATTGGTGAAGATGTGGAGAAAGGGGAACCCTCCTGCACTGTTGGTGGGAATGCAAGCTGGTACAGCCACTCTGGAAAACAGTATGGAGGTTCCTCAAAAAGTTGAACATAGAATTACTCTATGACCCAATCACACTACTGGGTATTTACCCTAAAGATACAAATGTAGTGATCTGAAGGGGCATGTATACCTGAATGTTCATAGCAGCAATGTCCACAATAGCCAAACTATGGAAAGAGCCTAGATGTCCATCAACAGATGAATGGATAAAGAAGATTCCAGTACAATGGAATACTATGCAGCTATCAAAAAAATTGAAATCTTGCCATTTGCAATGATGTGGATGGAACTAGAGGGTATTATGCTAAGTGAAATAAATCAATCAGAGAAAGACAATTACCATATGATCTCTCTTATATGAGGAATTTGAGAAACAAGACAGAGGATCATGGGGGAAGCAAGGGAAAAATGAAACAACATGAAACCAGAGAGGGAGACAAACCATAAGAGACTTTTAATCTCAGGAAAAAAACTGAGGGTTGCTGGAGGGGAGGGAGCAGAATGGGGTCACTGGGTGATGGACATTGGGGAGGGTACATGCTATAGTGAGTGCTGTGAATTGTGTAAGACTGATGATTCACAGACCTGTACCCCTGAAGCAAATAATACATTATATGTTAATAAAAAAAAAAGTCTCTGCATGTGATTCAAATGTTCAGCTGGAAGCTAAAGAACCCTCCTTTCCCAAAGTATTGTGAGGGCTGGGGTTTTGTTTTACTTATTTTTGCAATCCTGGGACCAACGTCAGCATTGCATTTTGGGCGCTCAATTCTGGGTTCTTTGGAAAGACACAAATGTCTATGCGGTCACTTCCTTATTTGTGGTGTGTGTGTGTGTGTGTGTGTGTGTGTGTGTGTGTGTGTGTGTGTGTTGTGTATAAATATATAGTATTATAGTATTTCATTTTGAATCTGGAGGGAGTTTTTTGTGGAAGTAGTTGGAGACAGACATCCAAACCAATAAATAAGTAAAATGAATAAGAAGTCACTCCAGTGCACTGCCTGATCCTCTCCAGATAAAACCCTAGAAAACTATCTGTCTTGTCCCTTTCAGAAGAGCATTCTACCATGACATTTTGATATTATTGATTATTTATAGCAAAGATTTATTTCTATTCTCAGTTTTTTTCTATCAGCACATGAATATTTTAAATTTTGCAGAGTTTAAGAATTCTCTTTCCTACTCAGGGGGAAAAGTTTTGGCAATTTGGGGAGATTAAACTTTTTTCCTTATCTTCTGACTGAATTATACCATCCACCTGCTATCCAAGAAGGTCCATTGGGATACTTTCATTTTAGATGACAAGGCTGGAGGATAGGCTACATTTGGTCAATGAAAATAAAATATTATACTGCAGAGGGGGGAAATGATAGAAAAAATATTATTCTAAGCTTTTTTTAGGCCTCATCAATTCACTTAGTAATTGGCCAGCACGACTCATTTTAAGCTAAAGTTAGGTTAAAGGTACTTAGTATATGAGATTGGTTAGTCAATCATCTTGCAAGCCTCTTTGAGAATGGGATCGAAAGAGAACTGATTTTTTTGAAGGGGTCAGAAGGATATGAAGAATGAGTTGTGGTTAGATAAAGGCATCCCAGAGGAGTGTTGAACATAAAGGCCCTGGAAATATATGTTTGCCTGTCTACGGAGGAGTCATAGTGGGGTGAGGAGGGTGATGCTGAAAGATAAATCAGGACAATTAGCTTCCTCTGCACCATTTCCAGTTTGTCTAGGGCAGGATTTCCCAGCTTCTGTACTCTGATATTTTGGGCTGGTTAATTTTTTGTTATGGAGGGCTGACCTGTGCATCGTAGGTTGTTTAGCAGCATCTCTGGCCTCTACTCACTAGATGCCAATAACACCCCTCCCCTTGTGACAATGCAAAATATCTCCAGACATTGCCCAGTATCCCCTGGGGGACAAAACTGCCTGGCTGAGAACCGCTGGTCTATGGGAAGCCTGGGGTGATTGAAGGCAATCAATTTTTTAAATCCTTTTTAAAATTCTGTAATGGAGTCTCAAATTAGTCTACTAAATAGTAAAGTCAGTAAGGGCAGGAACCCTGTGTATATTATCCACTGTTAGCACTAAGTGGACAATTAAGACTAAATTATGAATGAACACTGTCAGCCAATAAGTTTGGTATGGAAGATTAGAAATTAAAATGATCTTGTTTGTATAGGAGCTACCATTTTTCTAAGGACTTGGGTAGAGCATAGACTCTAACTCAGATAATACATATTTGATTTTGTTTATTTTTATTTACACACACACGTAATACATTATAAAATACATTTATTTAGTGCCTGAGTACAGGATACCGCAGATCCTTGAGATACATTAGTGAAAAAAATTTTCACTTCTTAGGGATTGTATAATTTTGGACGTTATTAACTTTTGGGGGCACTTGGGTGGCTCAGTTGTTAAGTGTCTTCCTTTGGCTTGGGTTGTGATCCCAGGGTTTTGGGATTGAGCCTCACATCAGGCTCCTGGCTCTGTGGGAGGCCTGCTTCTCCCTCTCCCACTCTCCCTGCTGGTTTTCCCTGTTCTTGCTATCTCTCTGTCAGATAGATAAATAAAATCTTAAAAAAAAGTTATTAACTTCTAGGAGTCTCAGTTTTTTTATAGAGTCTCATCTATAAAATTAAGATAATACTATCTGCCAGCTCCACTATTAAAGAACAAAAGGTAATGCATATAAGGTACGTAGTGTAACACTTGCATGAGTAACAAAAGTAATAATAATGGCTATAAAACTGATGATGATGATGATTTACTAATAGGAGTAAAAGCTACCAATTTAATCTTTCAGAAGAGGAAACCGACCTCAAAAGCCTATAAGGAATGTCACTATCTAGAGCTCAGAGACAAAACGGGGATCACCTGCTTCCCTACTCTCCTTTTCTCATTGAGAAGAAGATTCAGGTATTGTAGGTATTAATAAAAAAGATCAGAGCTTCTGAAAATCCATCCTTTTAAAGAAAAAATTCATAGTTATCAGGAGCTGAACAAAGATAACCCACATGCCATAGATAGTTGAATCTACAAAAGCTACATATCGACATTGCATTCATAAGCACTCTGACCCAGATGATTATCTAGGTGGGGTGAAGAGGATAAAAGCGTGAAAGAAAAAAATGAAAGAAACATCACCACAGCAGGAGTATTCTTCAAAGGGGCCTTTAATTCACAGATTTTTTTTTTAAGTCTCTCCCATCAATTCATAAGGCAGAAATTTCACACTAGGGTGAAGAGAGTATACAGTAGCAGCTAATAGCCTTAAGAAAAGACATCTTAATGGGCTCTATAAATGCTATTAGGAATTTCTATTTGAGTCAAAAAAGGAAAAGAAAATATAAAAAAAAAACTGAAAATGTGTGATGGGAGACAGTCAATTGAATTTACCCACAGGCTCCAGTTAAAATGTTCTTATTCACTTCCATGCCTCTTTTGGGAAGTCAAGAGGATGATCAGAAACTCCAGCTCTTTTCTAAATATGACTTCAGTATTTGAAGGAGTAAAAAGGGAACCCCAGTACGCCTGGGTGGCTTAGTCAGTTAAGCATCCAATTCTTGATTTTGGCTCAGGTCTTGAACTCAGTGACATTAGATTGAGCCCTGCATCAAGCTCCGTAGTGAGCATTAAGCCTGTTGAAGATTTTATCTTTCCCTCTCCCTCTGCACGCCCCTTATTCTCTCTTTTAAAAAAAGGAATCCCTAAATTCTTGTTTAAGGCAAGACTACACCTCTTCTTCTTATCCTTAGGCTTCATCTGGGATGCCTTCCCAGCTTCCTATTCCCTGACACTGACAGCCTCTCCAACTAGGCTGCATTGACACTATCAAGTTTAATCTTGTTATATCTTTATCATTATTTCTCTCTGCTACTATAAGCAGCTCAGAACTCCTTGATCAGCCTTCATCCCTGTTTGGTTTCCACACAACATTATGCACTTCCACCCCTGCCACATGTATAATAGCCTCTCACCTTGCTTTATTTTTCTCTATAGTACTTATCAACAACCACCCTAGCATACTTTCTGTCTACTTTTTTGGTTTATTCTCCTTCAATCCTAAAATCTAAGTATCATGAGGTTAGGGATTTGTGCATATTTTGTCCAAGCCATATCTCTTTCTCCTAGAACAATGCTAAGCACAGAGTAAGCATTTAATAACTACTTGTTAAACACAAAGAATGGACTGATAATTATGTTTGAGTAGTGCATCGGGAATTATGCTACAGAGGCACGGTGGAGGTGTGTGTAAAATAGTGTTGGATAAGATAGAATCTCTGCCCTAGGGGCACCTGGGTGGCTCAGTGAGTTAAGCCTCTGCCTTCAGCTCAGGTCATGATCTCAGAGTCCTGGGAGCCCTGCATCGATGCCCTGAGCTCTGCTCAGCAGGGAGCCTGCTTCCCCTTTCTCTCTGCCTGCCTCTCTGCCTACTTGTGATCTCTCTCTGTCAAATAAATAAATAAAATCTCAAAAAAAAAAAAAAAAGAATCTCTGCCCTTAAGGTGTCTGTAGTTTAGGAGCAGAGAAAATCATCATTCAAGGTAGAGTTGGACAGTTGTTTTAAGGAGTGTGGTAGGGACTTCCAGTGCTCACCTGTATCTGGTTTCAGACCAATAGAAGGGTGACAATTTCCCATGTCCTTTGCCATAGGCAGAATCATGTGACTGTTGTTCCGACCATTGAGTTGTAAGCAGTAGTGATATGTTTCACCTAAGGGTTTAATTGTCTGTATAAAGACTCTAAATTCTCTTTTCTTCATACTAGGATAACTTAAGAAGTAGTATATGCCAGACAGTGCAGCTTGAGGATGGATAATCTTCATTAGCCTGGATTGTTGACATGTTACATGGAGGATAGATGCCCTGGTCACCTTGGTCAGCAGCAGATTTTCCACAGGAGGAAAATCTTCTTATGTTAGGCAACTGAGTTCATGGGCTTATTTGTTCTTACAGCATAACTAGACTTAATATAAGGTGTATAGAAGGTGCTACTTTTCCTAAAGTCAAAATTATAACACATGTCCTGACTCATGGTCTAGTATTAGGGCACTTAAAAGTACAAACATTTTTCATGACTTAGCAAACTATGAAACATCTATGAGTCTATAAAGAAAGGGTGGGGGACTATATTTCCTTGAATACCATATTACCTTCCTCTCTGACTTCAGAATGATAAATGGAGACAAAGCACCTGGAGGAAAAATTGAGCAGTTGTACTCTTCTTGATAGCACCCATCTAAAATAAATTGACAAATGTTTCCTGAGTGTCTATTTTATACCCACCACTAGGTCAGGCACAAAAGGAGATGCCAAAGCAGCAGAAGACATAGCTCCCATTTCTAAGGAGACTATGGCCTTTACTGTGTATAAGTGCTAAGTATTTACTGTGTTAGTTATAAGGTTTGTATTAATTTAAAAGAAAGGGAGATCTTTGAAATCTGGAGTAATCTAAGAAGGGTTTTGGAGGTGAGGATTTGACCTTGTTCTTAAAAAATGGGCAGGATTTAGTACAACTACTAATAATTTATTGAGCTTACCAGGCAGGAGGCATGATGTGAAGATCTATATAGTGCAATGAATCTGTCATCCATGCTGTGGATGGTATCTCCACTTTATAGATAAGGAAACTGAGTCCTGAAAATGTTAAATTATTTCCAAGTCATAAAGCTTAGTTTCAAACCCAGGTGTGTGCCTTGCTAAAGTAGATGTTCTTAATCATGAATCAGTGTGTTGAGTAGAAGGATGAGGAGTAAGTTTTTTTATAGGGAGAATGTGTTGGAGGGAACCTTGTGTGCCTTGATTATTTGGGTTGCTCATAGATCCAACAAAACCTTGGCTTTATGTATTTTCTAGCAGAAATTCTTCATCCTTCTGGTTTTAGAGGAAGAATTAAGTGAACTGATCTTAAATAGTATGTGAATTAATGGAGATGCTCAGCTATTATCTTTGTTGAGTGAATTAATCTCTTTGTATTTCCCAAATATGAAAATCCATCTCAACTTTTTAGCCATACAGACATATAAGGAAAGTAAGTGTGTGTGTGTGTGTGTGTGTGTGTGTGTGTGTGTGTGTGTGTAGGGGGGGAACTTGTCTTAATTTACCCAGACAGCTGATGATTTGGACTGTGCTGAGGATTATCATAGGTTAATGGGATAATTAACTACAGCAAGACTCCAGCCACACCATTTGATCTGTGGTGGATGAGTGAGTGTTGTGGTATCAGTCAGGATCCTGGCAAGAATCAAATGTCATGTTTAAAGGGTTGTTAGAAAGAATTTAATGAAGAGACTATTTGTAGAGCTAAGAGTAGGGTGAAGGAACCGACATGAAATGTTGAGGCTCCAGAAATTAGCAATATCAAAAAGCCATCACACTTCTAGACCTGAAGGAGCAAATAGAGGGGAGAATGTTGATAGAATTGACAAGAGCTAAGCCCATGTGTGGTAGAAAGAATAATGGCCCCTTGAAGATGTCTGTGCCGTAATGCCCAGAGCCTGTGAATATGTTAAAAAAGGGACTTTGTAGATATGATTGAGGTTGAAGACCTTGAGATGTGTATTATTCTGGATTATGCCCATGAGCCTAGCCCAATCACATGAGTCCTTAAAGGAAGAGAGCCTCTCCCTGCTATGGTTATGAAGAGATGTGATTAGAAAAGAAGAGTCAGAGATGAAACATTACTGGTTTTGAAGAAGGAATAAGGGGACCCTTAGCAAAGGAATGTGGGCAGCCCCTACAAACTGTGAGTGGTAAGGAAATAGATTCTCCCCTAGAGCTTCCAGTGTGGAACCCAGCTTTGCAAATATCCTGATTCTCAGCCATTGAGACCTGCGTGGGATTTCTGATCTACAGAACCATAAGATGATACACTTGTGTTGTTTTAAGCCACAAAGTTTGTGGTAATTTGTTAAAGCAGTCACAGAAAACTAATATACCATTTAAGAGGAGCTGTCTGACAAGAACTGTAAGCCTGAATACAGGATCACAGACACCGGGCAGTGGTATTTCAACAAAGTTACTGAAGGAAATAAATAACCTGACCATTCTCTCTTGTCCTCTGCTGTTCTTCCAGGACTTCCCATTAGCTGAAAGATACAGGGCAAAAGAGCCTAGGAGATGAATTTCCTAGTATTTCATATTCTAGGGGACAGAGCAGAGCAGGACAGGGAAGAGAATATATTTATAGGGGCAAATAGAAAAGAACCAGCATAGAGGTTAAACTTCAGGGTAGAGGTTTCAAATGTTTGTGTGCATGATCTTATTTTACTCATTATTATATTATAGAGAGGAGGATCAGGTAGGAAGCACTGCCAAGGACTTGCTTTCAGGCAAGGGGTTGGATTAGTTCAATATATTTCATTTTTGCAGATAGGGAACAGATATGTAAATGTGGTTCAATCAATCAATCAATCAATCAATCAATTCAGTCATCATTCACTAAATCTACCTGAAAGACTTGCCACTCACTGGCCTAAATGCTCCCATAAAATGGCACAGGGTTGCAGAATGGATAAAACAGCAGGACCCGTCCATGTGCTGTCTACAAGAGACTCATTTGGAACCAAAAGATACATGCAGACTGAAAATGAAAGGATGAACTATCTTTCATGCCAATGGGCCTCAAAAGAAAGCTGGGGGAGCAATTCTCCTATCAGATAAATTGGATTTTCAGCTAAAGACTGTAGTCAGAAATACAGAAGGACACTACATCATTCTGAAAGGGTCTATCCTCCAAGAAGATCTAACAACTGTAAACATGTATGCCCCAATATAGAAGCAGCCAACTACATTAACCAACTGTTAATCAAAATAAAGAGTCACATTGATGGGAATACACTAATAGTAGGAGATCTTAACACACCACTCTCAGTAGCAGACAGATCATCTAAACAGAAAATCAATAAAGAAACAAGAGCTTTGAATGACACATTGTCATTCATAGATATATACAGAACATTCCACCCTAAAACAACAGAATACTCATTTTTCTTGAGTGCACATGGAACTTTCTCCAGAATAGACCACATGCTGGGCCACAAATCAGGACTCAACCAACACCAAAAGATTGAGATGATTCCCTGTATTTTCTCAGACCACAATGC
>CM053615.1:25588502-25659387 GCA_028646535.1 Procyon lotor
CAGTTTGAATGGCCAAAATCAACAGGACAGTAAACAACAAATGTTGGAGAGGGTGTGGAAAAAGGGGAACCCTTTTCCACTGTAGGTGGGATTGCAAGCTGGTGCATCCACTTTGGAAAACAGTGTGGAGATTCCTCAAGAAAATAAAATAGAGCTACACTTTGACCCTGCCATCGCACTACTGGGTATTTACCCCAATGAAGCAGATGCATTACAAAGAAGGGCCACATGTATCCCAATGTTCATAGCAGCAATGACCACAATTGCCAAACTGTGGAAAGAACCAGAATGTCCTTCCACAGATGAATGGATAAAGAAGATATGGTACATATACACAATGGAATATTATGCCTCCATTAGGAAGGACAAATATCCAACTTTTGTATTAACATGGATGGGACTGAAAGAGATTATGCAGAGTGAAATAATTCAAGCAGAGAGAGCCAATTACCTTACGGTCTCACTTACATGCTGAGCGTAAAGAAAAACATGGAAGGCATTGTCGAAGGAAGGGAGGGGTGAATGGGGAAAATGAGAGAGGGAGATGAACCATGAGAGACTGTGGACTATGAGCAACAAACTGAGGGTTTTGGAGGGAAGGGGGGTGGGAGTTGGGCAACCCTGGTGGTGGGTATTGTCGAGGGCAGGTATTGCATGGAGCACTGGGTGTGGTGCAGGAACAATAAATCTTGTAACACTGAAAAAATATTTTAAAAATATTTTATTTTCCTAGCACTTCTAAAAAAATTTAAAAAATAAAAAGAATGAAAAAACGAAAAATAAATAAATAAATAAATAAATAAGGAATGTGGTAATAAAACAAGATATTCATTGAAAATTTTAATGTAACTAAATTCCAGAGCATGGTAAGCAACTTATAATCTCTACAATTATTGCTAAATTACTAAATAACGTTACTTTTTAAAAAACTTTTCATTGATTATTCTGAGGAAAGACAAGTGTTAATTCCATAATCCATTTTAGTTACTCACATTTCACAAATACCCTTTTTTGAAAATTACCTACATTTCATCAGCCTTTGACTTTTTTAAAAATTTATTTATTTATTTATTTATTTATTTATTTTCAGTGTTACAAGATTTACTTTTATACACTCATTTCCAGATTTCCCAGGACTCCTTCACATGTCCATCAGTCATCATTTATTGCCTTAGTATCTTATGTGTGCCACCTAGCGGTCAAACCAGTACCAACCGGTATAAAGGTCAAAAGAGGTCCTGATAGAAACCATTGATACTGCCTTCCAAGCACTCTTCAGTGTCTAGGAACCCAAAGATTAATGAAAATAAGGTTCCTTAAGCCCTTCCATGAAGTGGCTGGAGAATGTTAATTTTAGATTTAAGTATTGGAAATGAAACTCGGGAAAAAAATATGCAATGAGCTCTAAGTAATGAGCTGACTGACCAGTGACAGGAAACCAAAAGCTAGTTACTTATTTTAACATATTATTGTCCTGAAAAAAGGGGGAAAATCTGAAAGGTAAAAATCATGAAAATTATGCAATTATGAAATTCTACTCCTCAAAAATAGTCATGTGATCGATTATGCTCTCAGGTAAAGTTGTGAGCTAAACTCCCTGGAGTATAGAGGACTGGGGCTGCAAAGGCATAAACACAATGACAGGACTACAGTCCTTCTAAGTGTTTTCAAGAAATATTTTTATTGTCTTTTCGTTCTTGCCCAGCACCACTCCATTCTGAAGTGAATTTCCACTCATTCATTCATTCATTCATTCATTAACAACATTTTGAGAAACTACCATGCAACAAGTATTCTGCTGGAAGCCAAGATAAAACAGGAAACAAGTGACTAAGAGTTTATTTTTTTTCTCTTGAACATTATATGTCAGCATATGGATGTAGTAAAAAATAAGTAGGTCATAAATTCATAAAATAATTTCAGATGGTGGTAAATACTATCAAGAATACAAAGCTAGGTAAAATAAAAGTAGAGAATAGTGATGGTGCTGGAGGGAACTTTTTCAATCAGGTGATCAGGCAAGGCCTTTTCAGCGTGTGGTTTTTGAGCTGTGACCCAAATGTTAAGGAATCTCACATAATGGGATAAATAACATAATTCTAGGCAAAGGAGACAGCAAGAATGAATGCCCTCAAGTAAGACTAAATGTCTAAATTTAGAAGCATCCACTAAATGTGTGATTAAAGAATTATAAGGAGGTCATCACTGTGGCTTGAAATGATTAAGAGAGGGTAGGGAAGTAGAATGAGATCAGAGCAAAGTTGTAGGCAAGAAATGATGGTAAAGAATGGGTAATGATGGTAAAGAATGGGTAAAGTCAAGCCAAGAAAGCAAAGGAAAGTTTGAGTAAGGGTGTTGTATGGTCTAACATATGATTTTTTAGAAATTACATTGGCCATTCTGTGAAAATCATACTGAGGGAGCCCAACATCAGAGACAGAGACACCAGTAAGGAGCTTATTTGAAGTTGTGCAAGTGAGAGATATTTTTGGCTGGAAATGGGGTGATACCAGAGGAGGCAAGAAGCATCAGACTGCACATGTATTTTTAAGATAGAACCAATATAAAAAAAAAAAAGATAGAACCAATATTTTTTTTTGACAGATCGAGTTTAGCAGAGGAAAGAAGAAAAGGAACCAAGGTTGAAATCAAAGATTTAAGCCATTAAGAGGGATTTCTGGGAGAAGAATATACTATTTAATGGGGGAAAGGAGAGGGTATCAAGAGTTCTGTTTGGCCATGTAAAGTTTTAAGGACTTATTAAAAATACTCGAGGTGATTACTATAATCAAGAATTCCTAAAAACCTGGGATATTTCTCATTAATTAACTGTAGAACTCATACCATGATGAAAGACTGAATATTAAGAACAAGGCATTAACTTCTTTAGATTGCTTTTATTCTACTGCTTTACCAAGGAATCTTGGATTGCATGGAATTGTAGAAGCATCCACCCATTCCATCAGTATTTATCTACCTATGTACTAATCTGGTGTCCCTGAAACAATAATGAACAAAAAGCTTACTCTATTAGAGAAGACAAGCACAAGTCAAATGATGACATACCTCTACAACTGAAGTCTGTAATATGAAAAGAAAATATGGCAACTTCTGATCTCATCTGGAGGGCTGACAGAGCTGTCCTCAAGTAAGAGATGTTTGAGTTGCTATTGAAGTATGAGTTACAGGATAAAAAGCTAAAAAGAGCAAAGTAGAATAACTTGACAGGGAGAGAAATAAATTGTTGCACAAGTTCTCTGGATGAATTGACAAAGGCTGATATAATTGAACACAAAAGACAAAGGGAGAATGTGTAGAACATAAGTAGAAAAATGAGGCAGAGACCAGAGTATACATGGCCATAATAAGGAGTTTAGGCCTTATTGTACAGGGAGTGGGAAGCAGCAACTGGCAAGATCAAATCTGCTTTTAAAAGATTATTCTGCTGCACTGTGGAGAATGGATTAGAGGCAGAACCAGAATCAGACCTTTAGAGACACTACTACCTAAAATAGTATTATATTCTCCAACTGATATCTTGGCCAAAACATCACCCCACACATGCACATGCACACAAACTCAAAAGACAAGAATACATGCTGTAATACAAAATAAAAGCAATCATATAACATTATAAAATTTTTCTTTAATCTCTAACTGACCTAAATGTAAATGGGTGCTGCTATTAAGTTTTTTTCCCATTTATTTTCACTCCTTTCTGTATGTGTATGTGATTGGGGAAGGAAATGTGTTCTCAACTTGCTGGTACCCTAAGTATAAGTTCAGTCCATTTATCAGGTAACCCATTACCCAAGAGAGGGAGGCAGTGATTCAGGTGAGAGATGCTGGTGGCTTGGATGAGGATGATGGTGATGAACTATTTAAGAGGTAATGAACTATTTAGATGACCAAATTGCTAGTGGGAAAATAAGGGAAGGGAAGGAGGTCAAAGATGACCCCCAGGCTTTAGAGTGGGCAACTGATGAATAATGTCATTCCATAACAGAGAACAGTTCAGGAAGACTATATTTAGGAATGACTCTTAATAATGGTCTTGTCCAAGTTTAAGAAGTGGATGGCATTGAGTGCTTCTCTTATCCATGGTAGACATTGACTGTTAACCATAGCAAGCATTCTTTTGTGTTGAGTATTTGAGTCAGTACTTCTGAATAAGATAAGGCTTATTTGCCATCCCAGTTCAAATGGAAGACCATTATTTAGAAGGTAAATAAATTAAGACTCATTTTTTTTAAAAAACATAGTTGTACAAAAAAGACATTTGAGTAAAAGTATCCCTTTAAACTACTTTTAAAAAATTACTTTCTTGGGGGGGTAGGGATAGGGTGGCTGGGTTGTGGACATTGGGGAGGGTATGTGCTGTTAAGTGCTGTGAAATGTGTAAGCCCGAAGATTCATAGACATGTACCCTGGGGCAAATAATACATTATATGTTAATAAAAATTAATTAAAAAAAATAAAAAAGAAAAAAAAAGAAAATTAAAAAAAATTACTTTCTTTAATTTAAATTTTAATTAAAATATCTAACCTAAATTCTACATATCTATCTTATGTTTTATTTTCTTATATCTATAATTTAAGAAATTCACCTGGACTCAACAGTAAATATAAAGGTATTGCTTGAGTATAAATATCAATCAATATCAGTAGAGGTATCAATAAATGTATTGCTTGAGTATAAATATGAATCAGAAGAAGTCAATGAACATTCCATGCTTCTATCTGATATCTTTAGGGCTCACAACACTGTGTGTTACTTCTAGAAATCATCTGGTCCATTACTTTGAAGATGAGGATTGAGTTCCAGAGAGGTGAAACTTCTAGCTTAGAGTCACAAAGCTTGTTAGTGACAGACTCTAGGCAGAAACCGGGTCTCCCAATTCCCATATCACTGCCCTTTCTTGTAGATCACACTACCTCCAAACACACCCTCTAAACTGAACTGAAAGGAAAATATGAAAAACTCTGAAACAGTCAAATGGCTGGATTGTTTGTAAGTATTCTCAACCACTGTATGAAATTCCCTAATAGTAACAATAATATTATTTTAACAAAAGACCTTCTTCACTCTTTCTGTTATTCTACCACTACTGTCAGCTAATACCTCCTGCCCTATAACCTACATTGAATGTAACAGGATCTGTTCTTTCATCTCCCTACCAGTTTGTAAGTGGGGTGGAGAAGTATAATAAAATTATGTGTGAGGATAAAATTCCATTTAAGAAAATTCAATGTTCATGTATCCAAAGTTACAAAGAGACAAATTAGGGGAGATTTCTCAAACAATACCAGACTTCCTTATAGGTTTGCTTTTAATAGCATGCTCCATTAGAACTTTCTAAATATTTATAGATCATTAAGTATTTGACATGAAGACTGGGGGTGGAAAGAAAGAGTCTTAAATTAGAGTGTTAAAATATTCAACTAACTGATGGAGAGAAATTTTTTTAAAAATAAAAACTACTTCAATTATATTGTAAAACAATGGAAAATATAATCTTAAACATCAAAATAAACTCATATGTTCCTTCAGGGGAAGGTGTATGGAAAACTGATGGTCTAATCTTTGCATTTCATCCACATCCACTTCAATGGGCTCAAAGGCAAACAACACTTTGAAAGAGCTCTAGGGTAGTGCTCTAGGAATTTACTTAAATTGCCTTTTTTTTCACTTTTGGAATCTTTATTGCTCTTGTCCTGACTGCTTCAAGATCAGAAGATAATGTTATATCAATTAGTTATATTTGACAGAGATGTGCTGATTTGATCATTCCTTTTATTAAGAGTCCCTCTGAAGTGATACATATATTCAGTTTCAGAAATACAATCTGAAACACTCTTTTCAGTAGCATACCTGGTCTTCAAAGTACACTCCTCTGCTTTAGGCTTTGTTAATCATACATAGCCTTTGGTCTATAATAAAGTTTAGAAAGTTTCCAATGAAAAAATAAGGAGAAGAAAATAACTTTGGCTTTTAAGTGCATGCTTTGTTTGACAGTTTCTAAATTTGTTGAAGTAATAGGATGCAACCACTTTAAGAAACCAGATAGGAAAAGTGGATCCTTCTCCAGAAAGGAGACGCCTTGAAGTTTAAGAAAACTTCCATCTCATTCTTCCTTGTGAAATAGTTCAAAAACCCTTGTAGGCAAAAATGAGAAAAGAAGAGGCCTGGAACTCCAAGTTAGAGGAAAGTTGGCTTGTGTGGGAGAGAAACAGAATATTTCAGGACACTTAATGCTCAAAGCACATAGCAAGTCATGGAAACTAAATGCAAAATATGATCCTGGATTATATCTTGAGTAGAAGAAGAGGGGGGAAGACTGAAAGAAAAAAAGAGAAAATGAAAGAGAGAAAAGGAAGAATAATACAAATACTATAAAGGACATTTGGGCTAATGGCTGAAAATTGAATAGCACTGTATCAATGTCAAATTCTTTGAACTTGATAATTATAAAAAGTAAAATCATATATTTGTTCTTTGGAGATACAAGTTGACATATTCAATGGTGAAGGGCCAAGGTGTCTGTAACTTATTGTCAAATAATTTAGAAAATAGTAATAATAATAATAATGATATTGATGGAAATAAAAGTGATAAAGCAAATATAGCAAAAATCTAAACAACTAATGAATTCAGGTAAAAAGTATCCAAGGGTTCGTTGTATTATTCTTGCAACTCTTTTGTAAGCTTGAATTTGTTCAAAATAAAAAGTTCATTTTAAAATCATATAGCAGAAATATATTAAGGAGTTAGATAGCCCTTGTAGTTAAATATAAATTTAAGGCATAAGAAAAATCAAAATAAATACTTACATGAGTCTCTCTCCTCAAATTATTTTATTTTATTTTTTTAAAGTTTTATTTATTTGACAGAGAGAAACACTGCGAGAGAGGGAACACAAGCAGAGGGAATGGTAGCAGGAGAATAAGGCTTTCTGTCAAGCAGAGAGCCCGATGCGGGGCTCGATCCCAGGACCCTAGGATCATGACCTGAGCCGAAGGCAGACGCTTAATGACTAAGCCACCCAGGTGCCCCAAATTATTTTAAATCATTTATATAGACATAGAAAATATGTTAATGCATTCAAACAAAGGTCATAGATATTGGCTAAAAATACTGATTTAGGAATAAGACAGTGTGGGTTTAAATTATGTATCTATCATTAAAGTTACATGAATGTGAGCCAATTATTTAACTACTCCATGCTTCAGTTTCTTCATCTGTCAAATAGAGATAGTTAATCAGTAGAATGTTGTAAGAATTGAATGGAATAATCTCCAGTATATGTTTAGAATATATCTGTCACATGAGTATTCAAGAAACATTAAGTATTCTTATTTTAAATTATAAAGTAAACCAGACAGTCAGGGCTAAAAAAGATATCAGTAAAAGAAGAAAATTAATTCCAAGGTAAAGAAGATGAAAAGACAGAATGGAGGAAGAGGAGGAGACCTTAGTTTTGTCTGATCCCAGAAATTCAGCTACATAGCAATCAAATCATTCTGAAAACCTGAAAACTCAACTGGAGATACAAAAAGAATGGCTGCAACTCCACAAATATAAAAGCAACCACTTTCTGCAAGAATAACAAGACAGAAAAATTCACCTTATAAAAGAGAACAAGAGGCAGTACTGATTGACAGGGACCTAATTAGGGTATGCATATAAGTAAGATGCAAGAAATAGAATTCAGAATGAGATTATAAAGATACTATCTTGGCTTGAAAAAAGCATAGAAGACACTAGAGAATCCCTTTCTGGAGAAACAAAAGAACTAAAATCTAATCAAGTTGAAATAAAAGAAGGTATTAATGAGATGCAATAAAAAGTGGAGGCTCTAACTGCTAGAGATAAATGAGGCAGAAGAGAGAATTAGTGATATAAAAGATAAAATGATGGAGAATAAAGAAGCTGAGAAAAAGAGAGATAAATAACTACTGGATCATGAGGGGAAAATTCAAGAGATAAGTGATGCCATAAAGCTAACAATATTAGAATAATTGGGATCCCAGAACAGGAAGTGGGGAGTGGGACATAAGGTATATCAGAGCAAATTATAGTGGAGAACTACCGTAATCTGGGGATTTGGGAACAGGCATTAAAGTCAAGGAGGCACAGAAATACCACCTCAAAACCAATAAAAATAGGTCAACACATCAACATTTTAATAGTGAAACTTGCAAATCTCAGAGACAAAGAGGAAATCCTGAAAGGAGCTCTGACAAGAGGTCCATAACCTACAAGGGTAGAAACATTAGATGTGCAGCAGACCTATCCACGGAGACTGGGCAGACCAAAAAGGACTGGCATGATATATTCAGGGTGCTAAATGAGAAAAATATGCAGCCAATACTTTATCCAGAAAGGCTTTCATTCATAATGGAAGGAGAGATAAAAATCTTCCAAGACAAACAGAAACTAAAAGAATTTGTGATCACAAAAATTGCCCTCCAAGAAATATTTTAAAAGATCCTTTAAGCAGAGAGCCCAAAAATAACATCAACCAAAGAGGAACAGGGCCAATACACAGAAGCAGTGACTTTACAGGTAATACAATAGTATTAAATTCATACCTTTCAATAGTTACCTTGAATGTAAATGGGCTTAATGCCCTTAATCAAAAGACACAGTGTATCAGATTGGATTAAAAAAGCAAAACCCATCAATATGCTGTCTACAAGACATTTTAGACCCAAACACAGATTGAAAGTGAGGAGGTGGAGAACCACTTATCATTCTAATGGTCATCAAAATAAAGCTGGGATAGCAATCCTTATACCAGACAAATTAGATTTTAAACCAAAGATTGTAATAGATGAGGAAGGACACTATATCATAATTAAAGGATCTGTCCAATAAGAAGATCTAACAATTGTAAATATTTATGTCTCTAATATGGGAAGCAGACAATTATATAAACCAATTAATAACAAAATTAAAGAAACACATTGATAATAATACAATAATAGTAGGGGACTTTAACACCCCTCTCACTGTAATGGACAAATCATCTAAGCAGAAGATCACCAAAGGAACAAGGGCTTTGAATGATATACTGAACCAGATGGACATCACAGATATATTCAGAATATTCCATCCCAAAGCAACAAACTACACATTCTTCTGAGTGTACATGGAACATTCTGAGCAGATCATATACTGGGTAATAAACCAGGTCTTAACTAATACCAAAAGACTGGGATCATTCCCTGCATATTTTCAGACCACAATACTTTAAAACTTGAATTCAATCACAAGAGAAAATTTGGAATGGACTCAAGTACATGGGCGCTAAAGAGCATCCTACTAAAGAACGATTGTGTCAACCAGGAAATTAAAGAATTTTAAAAGATCATGGAAACAAATGGAAGTGAAACACAACGGTTCAAAACCTTTGGGATGCAGCAAAGGCCATCCTACAAGGGAAGTATATAGCAATACAAGATTTTCTCAAGAAATAAGAAAGTTTTCAAATATTATTTGAATCTTATCTTACATCTAAAAGAGCTGGAGATAGAATAGCAAATAAAGCCTAACTGCTGCGGGAGAAGAGAATTAAAGATTAGAAAGATATCAATGAAATAGAAACCAAAAGAACAGATCAACAAAACTAGGAGCTGGTTTTTTGAAAGAATTGACAAGATTGATAAATCCCTGGCCAGACTTACCAAAAAGAAAAGAGAAAGGACCTAAATAAAAAAATCGTGAATGAAAGAGAAAAGATCACACAAAACACTGAAGAAATACAAATACTAAGAGCGTATTATGAGCAACCATATGCCAACAAATTAAGCAATCTGGAAGAAATGGATGCATTCCTAGAGAGATATAAACTACCAAAACTGAAACAGAAAGAAATAGAAAACCTGAACAGACCCATAAACGGCAAGGAAATTGAAGCACTAATCAAAAATTTCCCAACAAACAAGAGTCCAGGAGTCCAAGAGTCCAAGAGTCTAGATAGCTTCCCAGGGGAATTCTACCAAATTTTTAAAGAAGAAAAAATAGCTATTCTTCTGAAGCTGTTTCAAAAAATAGAAATGGAAAGAAAACTCCTAAACTCTTTCTATGAGGCCAGCATTACCTTGATCCCCAAACCAAAGACCCCACCAAAAAGGGGAATTACAGACTGGTATCTCTGATGAACATGGATGCAAAAATTCTCACCAAGAAATTAGCCAATAGGTTCCAACAGTACATAAAAAGGATTATTCACCACCACTAAGTAGGATTATTCCTGGGTTGCAAAGGTGGTTCAACATCTGCAAATCAATCAATGTGATACATTACATAAATTAAAAAAGGACAAGAACCATATGATCTTCTCAAAATATGCAAAAATCATTTGACAAAGTACAGCATCATTTTCTTGATTAAAAACCTTCACAGTGTAGGGATAGAGGGAAGATATCTCAATATCATAAAAGCCATATACAAAAAGACCACAGCAAATACCATTCTCAATAAGGAAAAACTAAGAGCTTTTCCCCCAAGGTTAGAAACACAACAGGGATATCCACTCACCACTGTTGTTCTACATAGTACTAGAAGTCCTAGTCTCAGCAAATAGACAACAAAAAGAAATAAAAGGCATCTCAATTGGCAAAGAATTCAAACTCTCACTCTGCAGATGACATGACATTTTATGGGGAAAACCCAAAAGACTCCACAAAAAATTGCTAGAACTTATATAGGAACTCAGCAAAGTCACAGGATATAAAATCAATGCATAGGAATCTGTTGCATTTCTATACACCAAGGAATCAATCCTGTTTACAATTGCTCCAAAAACCATAAGATACCTAGGAATAAACTTAATCAAAGAAGTAAATGATCTCTACTCTGAAAATTATAGAACACTTATGAAAGAAATCAATGAAGACACAAAGTAATGGAAAAACATTCCACGCTCATGGATGGAAGAACAAATATTGTAAAAATGTCTATACCACTCAAAGCAATCTACATTCAATGCAATCCTATCAAAATAACACCAACATTTTTCACGGAGCTAGAACAAACAATTCTAAAATTTGTATGGAACCAGAAAAGATCCTAAATAGACAAGGTAATGTTGAAAAAGAAAAGCAAAGCTGGAGATATCATAATTCCAGACTCCTGTATTACAAAGCTGTAATCACCAAGACATATGGTTCTAGAACAAAAACAGACATGACATATAGAGTACCTGGGTGGCTGAGTCATTAAGTGTCTGCCTTCAGCTCAGGTCATGATTCCAGGGTCCTGGTATCGATCTCCACATTGGGCTCCTTGCTCTACGGGAAGCCTGCTTCTCCCTTTTCCATTCCCTCTGCTTGTTTTCCCTCTCTGGCTGTCTCTCTCTTTTTGTTAAATAATTAAAATCTTTAAAACAAAATTTTAGAAATGAAAAATAAGTAAATAAACAGACACATAGATCAGTGGAACAGAATAGAGAACCTAGAAATGGACCCTGAACTCTTTGGTCAACTAATCCTCAAAAAAGCAGGAAAGAATATTCAATGGAAAAAAAAAAAAAAACCAGCCAAGAACCTGGTGGCTCAGTTGGTTAAGCATGTGCCTTCGGCTCAGATCATGATCCAAGAGACCTGGGATTGAGCTGTGCATTGGGCTTTCCACTCAGTGGGGAGTCTGCCCCTCCCTCTGCCCCTCATCCTGATCATGCACTCTCTCTCTCTCTTCTCATTCTCTCTCCCATTCTAAAATAAATAAATAAAAATCTTTTTTATAAAAGTAAAAAGACAGTCTCTTCAACAAATGATGTTGGGAAAATTGGATAGTCACATGCAGAAGAATGAAACTGGACCATTTCCTTACACCAAATACAACAGACTCAAAATGGATGAAAGACCTAAATGTGAGACAAGAATCCATTAAAATCCTAGAGAAGAACCCAGGCAGCAACCTCTGTTACCTTGGTCACAGCAATTTCTTGCTAGACACATCTTCAAAGACAAGGGAAATGAAGATAAAAATGGACTATTGGGAATTCATCAAGATAAAAACTTCTCCATAGCAAAAGAAATAGTTATCAAAACCAAAAGACAGTTGATGGAATGGAAGAAAACATTTGCAAATGTCTTATCAGATAAAGGGCTAGTATCCAAAATCTGCAAAGAACTTAATCAAACTCAACACCCAAAGAACAAATAATCCAATCAAGAAATGTATTGAAGATGTGAAGAGACAGTTCTCCAAAGAAGACATCCAAATGGCCAAAAGACACATGAAAAAAATGCTCAGCATCACTCAGCATCAGGGAAATACGAATCAAAACCACAATGAGATACTACCTCACAATGGTCAGAGTGAATAAAACTAACAAGTCAGGAAATGACAGATGTTGGCAAGGATGCAGAGAAAGGGGAACCCTCTCATACTGTTGGTGGGAATGCAAGCTGGTGTAGGCACTCTGGAGAACAGTATGGAGGTTCCTCAAAAAGTTGAAAATAGAGCTATCCAATGAACCAGCAATTGCATTACTAGGTATCTACCCCAAAGATATAAATGTAGCAATATGAAGGGGCACCTGCACCACAATGTTTATAGCAGCAATGTCCGTAATAGCCAAACTATGAAAAGAACCCAGATGTTCATTGACAGATGAATTGATAAAGAAGATGTGGTATATATATATATATATATATATATATACACAATAGAATACTACTCAGCCATCAAAAAAATGAAATCTTGTCATTTGTAGGGACATGGATGGAACTAAAGGGTATTATGCTAAGTAAAATAAATCAATTAGAGACAGATAACTATTATATGATCTCTTTCACATGTGGAATTTAAGAAATAAAACAGAGGATCATAGGGAAAGGGAGGGAAAAATAAGACAAAATCAGAGAGGGAGACAAACTGGAAGACAAACTGAGGGCTGCTGAAGGAAAGGGGAGTGAGGAGTTGGGATAACTGGGTAATGGGCATTATGGAGGGCACATGATGTAATGAGCACTGGGTATTATGAAAGACTGATGAATCACTGAACTCAGCTTCTGAAACTAATAATACATTATATGTTAATTAATTGAATTTTTTTAAAAAAAGAAGACAAGAAGTGGGATCTTGGGGAGGTGATTCAGGCATGAGGACAGAGCCCCCATGAATGGGATTAACACCCTTATATAAGAGGCTCCAAGGGGCTTTTCTGTCCCTTCTTCCATGTGAGGCTACAGCAAAAAGAGCTGGCTAGGAAGCCATTTCTCACCAGATACTGAATCTGCTGATGCCTTGATCTTGGACCTCTGAGCTTCCAGAACTCTGAGAAATAGATGCTTATTGTTTATAAGCCAAACAGTATGTGATATTTTTTTTAAAGATTTTATTTATTTATTTGACAGAGAGAGAGAGAGAGAGATCACAAGCAGGCAGAGAGAGAGGGGGAAGCAGGCTCCCTGCTGAGCAGAGAGCCTGATGTGGGGCTCGATCCCAGGACCCTGAGATCATGACCTGAGCTGAAGGCAGAGGCTTTAACCCACTGAGCCACCCAGGTGCCCCTGTGATATTTTTGTTGTAGCAACCTAAACAGACTAAGACACAAACAAACTGTGGTTAACACAAATGTCAGAGGTAAGCTTCAAATTTGTATCTGAACATCATAAATGCCAAAATAAAAGAGGATATAGACAAGTTTATAAAATCAGTTATCAGAAAATGTATTAAATTCCTCCAGAGAAACAGAATCAATAGGTATATATAGATAATAAGTATAAATAAACGCACACACAGAGACAGAAAGAGAGAGGCTGAGAAATCCCAACATCTGTAGTCCAAAGGCCTGAGAACCAGGAGAAATGATGGTATAAGTTCCAGTCTGAGTAGAAGGTGGGAGAAAACTGATAGCTCAGCTCAAAGACAATCAAGCAGGTAGCAAATCCTTTCTTATTCAGCTTTTTTTTTTTTTCTATTCAGGCCTTCCATAGATTGGATAAGGCCCATCTCCTTGGGGAGGGCAATCTGCTTTACTGTCAACCAACTCAAACAATAATCTCATGCAGAAATACCCTCACAGACACACCCGGAATAATGTTTAAAATCAAGCATCTGGTCACCCTATAGCCCAGTCAAGTTGACACATAAATTAACCATAAATTGACACAAGATGATCATAACTAATCCTTAAGGGAAGTAAAACTTTCCTACACTGAATTCTAAAATAATCAATCTAGGAAGTACTAAATATTCTGGAGAAAAGGTCGTAAGCAAAGTTTCTTCAATAGATATGGTTAGGATTTGATTTGGCTTTTTAAAAATACTATCTTCTGATAAAAGCTAAAGGAATGCCATTAACAGAAAACTCAATAAGATATAATTCTGAAAGTAGTAAAGTAAAAAGAGTTCAGCTGTGTATTGTTCTGAGAATAACTTGATCCAAGAATAGAAACTGTAGTACCTAGAGAAATAGGTGAACAGTAGATCCTTTGAATAATACTTTATTCTCTTAGAGTTTTGTTAAAGACCAAATAACAAAGATTTACCCTCTGTCAAAGGCCCAGAATGGAGATGTTCTGTGTTGCTTCTGGAAAGTAGATCTTTATGTTTAGAAACAGGGATGGGATTTGTGTGATCCTAAAAGTGAGTATCTCTTAAATTCTGTGCTCTGGGTGCCTCTCTTGCTTTAACCCTAGTCTCAGATCTGTTTATAAAACCAAATAGTGGGGCACATTGGAAGAAGGAAAGAAAGAGTGAATTGGGAAAAAATGGAGGGAGAGACAAAAATGAAGTGGACTCTGAGAAACAAACAGGGTTTTAGAGTGGGGTGGGGGGCTGGGTGAGCCTGGTGGTGGGTATTGAGGAGGGCACATATTGCATGGATCACTGGGTGTGGTGCATGAACAATAAATGTTGGAACACTGAAAAAATAATGAATGAATGAATGAATAAATAAATATTTAAAAATTAAAATAAAAAATAAAACCAAATGGTTTAAGAATAAGAATGTAAAAATTATAATCACCATATTTTTTATATGTGACATTTGTTAAGAAGAGACAAAATAATGCCTCTCCTTTTCTCCACCAAAACCAAAACCAAATCCATTCAGAGAGCAGATGGGGCAGACTGAGGATCAAGAATACCAGCTTCTTGTTTAGTTTCCAAAATATATAAAGAACTTATACAACTCAAAATTTTAAAAAACAAATTATCCAATTTAAAAATGGGAAGAAGACGCACAGACATTTCTCCAAAGAAGACATACAGAAGGCCAACAGATACATGAAAATATATTCATCATTAGGTACCATCAGCGAAATGCAAATTGAAACTACAATGAGATATTACCTCACATCGTCAGAATGGGGTTAAAATCAACAACACAAGAAATAACAGGTGTTGGTGAGATTGTGGAGAAAGAGGAACCTCCTTACACTAATGGTGGGAATACAAACTGGTGCAGCCACTATGGAAAACAGTATAGAGTTTCCTTAGAAAGTTAAAAATAGAATTACCCTAACATCCGGCAAGTGCATTACTGGATATTTACCCAAGAATACAAAAACACTAATTCAAAGAGTTATATGCACCCCTATGTTTATAGCAGTGTTATTTACAATAAGAAGCCCAAGTGTTTATTGATTGATGAATGGGTAAATAAGGAGAGTATATACAATGAAATATTAGTCGTAAAACGATTGAAATCTTGTCATTTACAATGATGTGCTAGAGAGTATAATGCTAAGTGAAATAAATGAGTCAGAGAAAGACTAACACAATACAATTTCACTCATATGTGAAATTTTAGAAACAAAACAAATGAGTAAAGGAAAAAGAGAGATAAATCAAGAAACAGACTCTTAACTACAGAGAACATACCAGGTGGGTTCGGGAATGGGTGAAATAGGTGATGAGGATTAAGGAGTGCACTAGTTGTGATGAGCACTGAGTGTTACATGGAAGTGTTGAATCACTATATTGTACACCTAAAACTAATAAAACACTGTATGCTAAAAAAAGAATACCATCTTTTATTTAATGATTAAACTTTCAGTAATGATTAATTTCCTGGTCCAAAATTCAAATGCTTTCTAACAATAGATCACTGTTGCTTCTCTTAGTGAGATCTCAGAAGGTGTTGAATTTTTCTTGTTAAGAAGTTGAATCTTAAAAAAAAAAAAGTTGAATCTTCACAAACAATATGGATGTATATGTACATGCTGTGCTTAGACACACACCTCTTAAATTTTAGTACTTTTAATACTGAGATCGCTAGTTGGGGGAAAAAGTGTGAAAAAGGAATCCTACCACCATATAATGATGCTATTCCCCACCCAAATCCCTGAAAAGTACCCAAATCCCTCACAAAGAAGTACTTTGTGACTGCCCTAACTACCATCTCAGCTCACATATTCCTTTCAGAGGCAAGGGAAGGGGAAGGGCAACACAGAACAATATTAGATTATGTACACAACATGATAAACTTGATGCTCAGAGTCTGGTTGAAGAAGAACAGACTTCTTATGCCTTTCTCCCCTTTCCGCAGTGCTTAAATCCAAGATCCACAGGTCGTTCAGAAATGCTGAAACAGCACTCCAGTGGGAAGCAAATTCTGGTGTGTGGTTTTGTGGTCCTAATGGAAAAAAAAAAATTCAAGAACCACTAAGAGAGAAAAAAAAAATCAAGAGATTGGGTTTTCACAATGTTGGGAGAAAAAGAACTTTTGATGAAATAGAATGGTTTAAACCTTCAGTGTTCTGGGTAGGGACTCAGTAAGATATCTTTAATATCTCATATTTATTCCAGATTGCATTAAGGAGGAATCTTAATGGTACCAAGAAATGTGTAATGATCTACTGCCCTCATGTTTGTCCTGGGTGGCAATAAGGAACTACCAATTTAGAGTTACATTTTCTTTTTTTTTTTTTAAATTTTATTTATTTATTTTTTTCAGTGTTACAAGATTTATTGTTTTGCATCACACCCAGTGCTCCATGCAATACGTGCCCTCCTCAATACCCACCACCTGGCTCGCCCAACCCCCACCCCCCTCCCCTCCAAAACCGTCAGTTTGTTGCTCATGAGAAACTGTGGACATAGAGTTACATTTTCAATAGATTAGCTCTTTAGCTAGAAATTATATGGGTATGTGTGTGTCTTTATGTGCTTGTTTGCTTTCCTTTATTCAGATCATTTCTAAATATTGCCATATGGTAATTGAGTTGTAATGTTGCAGCCTCTCTGAAAGGAAGATGGAGTATGAAACCAGTCTCTAAACATTTCAGCCCAGTCGGCATAGGCCATAAAGGGGAGGGAAGAGGCGGGAAATATTCTATTTACCATCTCTCCCCTTGGAAAAATGCCGTTTCTGGGGAGGTCAGAATCCTACACTCCAGTGCCAGTCAGAATTAGAACAATCTATTCAAATGTCCTTTATGAGCCCAGAACAACTGTTGGAGATCTGTAGAAACTGTGTGTATCAGCAAGTATTTGGAATAAAACAGCTGTGCCTGGTGGTTGCTTTACTCAGTTAACGCCATTAATGGCTCAAACACAGAGGAAACAGGAGCCTAGGAAACACCTTCCTTTTCTTAGTTGAAAGCCTCCTCCACTCCAGACTTGAAATGGCTCTTTCCTGCGCAACATTAGCAGAGCAGTGTGTATGAGGTGCAGGTTCATGGGGTGAGGGTGGGGGTGGAGGACTCTGCAAGTGTTTTTCTGCCCTTTCCCATTCTTTAAATCCTTCCCTTATCCCCAGCCCACCCTGGAAAAGTCAGACAAGATATGATGGGGGGGTGGGGCCGGGTGGCTGGGTGGGTTAAAGCCTCTACCTTTGGCTCAGGTTGTGATCTCAGGGTCATGGGATCAAACCCCGCATTGGGCTCTCTGCTCAGCAGGGAGCCTGCCTCCCCCTCTCTCTGCCTGCCTCTCTGCCTACTTATGATCTCTCTCTCTCTGTCAAATAAATAAATAAAATCTTTAAAAAAATTAAACAAAGATATAATGTATGTGTTTGTTTGTTTTAGCAGAAAGGATGGACAAAGAAGACATACTGTAAAATTTTGCTTATTTCCTTTCTAGTACATCCTTTAATTCACAGTGGGGACATAATTCACAGTGGGGACATTGAGTTTCCCAATGTTTAAGTGACTTCAAAATTTCCAGTTAGCTTAAAACAAAACAAAAAATAAAACAAAACAAAAAACACAGAGAGATCTTGGTGCTTTTGAAACAGCAACCATGACCAAGCAGTGAAATCAGCAATCCAAAAACAACAGCTGGGGACAAGGGAGGGGCAAGAAGTCTGGGGTAAGCCAGAGCTTATGTTCCAGGAAGATTTTTTTTTTTCAGGAAGATTTTTGAAGAGCCCCTTTGTATATATACGGGGTGATAAAATGCTATCTGCAAATAAAAGGCATTCTTGCATGGCTTATGCATGCTAATGATCTACTGATCCACATTCCCTGGGCTCAAAAAGATAGTGGAAATATCTCTCTAAACCCAAGCCAAATCTTTTCAGTAGTCACTGACAAATATTTCAGCTGGAAGACCTGATTAAGTAGTAATTGCTAACTGGCATCAAAAGCCTTAATGCTGCTTCTAAACACAACCAAACAGAAAGGCAGTAGACCACTTCTTGTTTAACAAGGTAGTTTTGTAACTGAGTCCAGGCTCATTCTGCTCACCACATGACAGGCCAGTAAGTCAAGAGGCAAGGTGTTGGGGTAAGGAGAGTGACTTTATTCTGAAAGCCAGCAAATCAAGGAGATGGCAGACTTTTGTCCCAAAGAACCATCTCCCCAAGCATGGTATTTGAGCTTCTTTTATGTTAGCAAAAGACAGAAGTGAGAAGGGGTTGGAGTCAAATGGTGATTGACATTTGTAGACATCTGAGGAAGGTCCTATAACTTCTTTGTCCTTTGCCAGTTGACCCTTGCATACTAGAATCTGGCCATGTCCTTCCTGTAAATCTTAAACATAGCATAGTCATTTCTGTGCTCACCTCTCCTCAAATGAGGTAGGTTTTGGGTGAAAAGTGGTTTTTGGAAATATTAGCTGTAAGCAAAATTTCTTTAATGATTAACATGCCCTTGTACAGGATTAAGCACAGGTTTCTGAGCTATAGGTCACAGCAGCAAGGGTAAAGGAAGCAATATGGAGTCAGCCATGCTAAGTTTCTCCTTATTATAGTTCCTCACCCTCATTTAGCCAGCCAGGACTCCTAGAAGGACCATGCAGATCTGGCTGCTGCCTTTAACCATTTACTTCCCTATTACTTTATAATATGCCTCGGTGAGCTGACTGGAGAATTTGTTAACTATTCCTCAGTTCTGTCCTTCCTACAAGAGCAAAAAAGGACCAAAAAATTGCTTATCCCTTAAATAAAGTTATGTGGACAGGTGTCTATCAATTTATATGGGAATAGTCCACCAAAGGAAATAAAATGGCTATGAATCAAAAGGGAGTGATAGAAGCAGGAATCATCTTTTCTTTCTCTCACCCAATGTATTTATAGCAAAAATCACCATCTACCCACTCATGCTCAAACACATTAACCTTGAAATCTGCAGCCTCATGCTTTCTCTTGGAAATTAAAATGAAGTGTGTTTGGGGGAGTGTATTTGTGCCTTATTCTCTTTCCATATGCTTCTCTTATCTGCCTGTTTGCGTCTCCAACTTGTTCTTTCTTGGAAAATGTACTTAGAAGGTAAGAGCATAGACTGAAGTATTCTCAAGTCAGAGACTATTTGCAGGGACCTAAGATCACTCATGAAAAGTAGAACTACAGGATACAGTATTGTTTTTTGCTTTAACAATTTTACATATTTGTTTTGAGAGATATGGTATGTGCAAGTAAGGGAAGGGGATATAAATATATATGATATAAATATAATATATGATATAAATTTATATGGGAATATAAATTGACAGACACCTGTCCAAATGTCTGTTCCCCCCCCCAATGTAAGGGGGGAGAGGCAGGAGGAGAAGAGGGAATCTCAAGCAGACTCCACACTGAGCTTGGAGCTCCACATGGGACTCTATCCTACAACTGTGAGATCATGACCTGAGCTGAAATCAAGAGTTGGATGCTCAATAGACTGAACCACCCAGATGCCCCTAGTGGTGGTATTTTTTTAAGTGAATAGGAAGTACTAAAATCAATCTAGAAATATGAACATGTGCTATACTTAGCATAAATCAAACTTACCTAATCAGTTATCTCAGATCCTGCATACTCTTCCTGGATTTGCTATCTCTGCAAATGGAACCATCACCTGCCCAGCTGCCAAGATGTACTCATGCTAATCAGCCTGGTACATACTTCTCACCTTCTACATTAAGTTATTCAGTAGAATAAAGACTACATTCAAAATGTCTCAACTGTGTTCCTTCAATGTCAACTCCAGAATAAAACATACCATAATATTTTCATATCAGGCAATGCTACCAGGAATCATTGATAGCTCCATTTGAGTTATTGAGCATTTATTGTGTATTCAGTGCTACATAGGTGTCTTAGTTACTTTGAACTACTATAACGGAATACCACAGACAGGTGCCTTAGACAACAAACACTTACTTCTCACAGTTTTAGAGGCTAGAAGTTCAAGATCAAGGGGCCAGCATGCTCTGGTTCTTGGTGAAGTCTCTCTTCCTGTTTTACAGATTGCTACCTTCTCTTTGTACCCTCACATGGAAGGGAGAGAGAGAGAATGTGCTACCTTTCTTCCTCTTCTAATTAGGACAATCATCCTACCATGGGGACCCTCATGGCCTAATTACTTCCCAAAGGCCCCACCTCCAAATACCATCATATTAGGGTTTGGACAAATGAACTTTGAGGGAACACAAGTATGCAGTCCGTAGCAATGGGAAACTACAAAAAGTAGGTCATACTTTTATCTTGTCAAGCATGTATTTGTTTGATAACAAAGAACTATGGGTTGGGTGGCTTAAATAACAGAAACTTATTTTCTCACAATTTTAGAGGCTACTAGTCTTGGATTCAAGTCATTGGCGGGTTGCTTTCTTCTGAGGCTTCTCTCCTTGCTTTGTAGACAGTCATCTTCTCCTTGTGTCTTCCCACGGTCTTCCTTCCATATTTGTCTGGGTCCTATTTTCTTCTTATTATAAGGATAATAGTCATATTGTATTAAGGCCCACTCTAATGACCTCATTCATCCTTAACTACTTCTTGTTAGAAGCTGGTGGAGGGACGGTAAAGTATGTCTAAACTTAGAAACAAGCACTACACAGCTATTCTTCACAAAGGCTGGACTTTAGTCCACAGATTTTATAGAGTGAAAGGATGTGAAGAGGGCCTTGTGGTGAGGTCAAAGGGTCTAACATTTAACAGACCTCATGGGGCCACCTGTGTCTGAAGGTGGGGGGAAAACTGTGCTATCTCTACTAGTTATCTAGATAACTTTAGAGAAGACCAGAGCAGCCTTCTCACATTCTAGTCAGGGCATACATTAACCTCCACAGTACCTGGAACATGTAGCCCCCAGGGAGGTCATTTCATCACACGGGCATTAACAAGACAGAGGACCAAAGATGAAGTCAGTATTGTCATCACTCCTATATCTCTTTAAAGGTCCTATTTCCAAATACACTCACATTCTAATGTACTGGGGGTTAAAACATCAACTTATGAATGGAGTAGGGGTGGTAAGACATGATTCAGCTCATAGCAATTACTTCCCAAAGGCCCCACCTCCAAATAGCAACATATTAGGGTTTGGATTTTCTTGTCTTTGCATTGTTGCTATTCTCACAAGTCTTAAAGATAATTTCTGAGGATCAAGAAAAGTATTAGTAATGGACTGATGAGAAAACTGGAATCCAGAGAGTTTGAGTGATGTTCGAAGTCACCAGGTTGTTGATAGCCAGCGCCCAGATTTGACTATTCACTTTTCTCAAACAATGCCATCTTTCTCCATTGCAGAGAAAAAATTCTGTTGCTGTGATCACATCATACTCCACACAATTGCATGTCTTATACTCTTCATTTTGAATTTCTTCTAAGCACCCTCATTATTTTTCTTAGTTCTTATTCTGGGTGTTCTTCAGTTTTCTCTATTAATTTCACTTTTTTTCCTATTTGATGTGTGAACTCTCCATTGTCACACATATCAAATTTCAAATGGAGCATAAAGTCATCATTTTTTCTGCTGTTCTGCTTCTGTGGTGTTACTGTTGGGATAGCAGCTTATCATCATAGTGTGTTACCCATTGAGAAATCCTACAACCTACATGCTTAATAAACTTGTAATCTACTCTCCCGTTAATCCTCCTAGCTCCAGAAGGAGGAGGAGATGACATGCATTATGATTTCCATTTCCTGAATGGAGAAACAAACACAGAAATTGTAGCTAATTTATCTACAACTATGTTCCCCAGCCAAGGGGAAAAGTTTTTTGTATAGTAATCTTATTATTGCAGGTGCCTTGAGGTGAAACCAACAGTGATTTGAAACGGAGGGAAACTGACTGGTACTGATGCATTTGAGATGGGCAGACAATTGGAAAATAGCTATGAAAAACTCACCTAATAACTAATATAATAAGCATTGTAAGTTACTGTGTACTCGAGTCAGGCATTATACTGAACTTTTATTTCCTTTATTACTAATATTTGTAATGCTCAGATAAGGGAGTTAACTCTAGTTCAGTATGCTTATTATTAAGGAGAACATAAACTTCCTGAAGGAAAAGACTATTTAGTTGTCTTCACCACTTTAGAGATCTCTCCTCTGGATCACCAACAGTTTCATCTTCAGATTCCAATGCAAAATGAGAAATAGAATGCAGAAACCTAGGCCACTGTAAAATACCAATAATAAAATTATAGTACCCCTAAACAGACTGGCATCTTGCTGGGCAACATAGCCTTAGATAAGTTAACTTAGATAAATCTCATGTATACAGCAGTACCTAACACACTGTGGAAGCTCAGGAAATATTTGGCGATGATACAAACAAATGAAGGAATGTCTACTTTGTGCAAGTGAAAAGGCAAGAAGACATCATTCTTGTCAAAAAAGCATTTCACTGTTATAGAAGATATGGGTGATTATTGCCTATAAGCACAGAGAAAAAGTCAAAATTAGCTTAGTATATCCTCATTTCTAGCTTAACTGTCTTTTTTCTAATACCCACATTTAAAAATTACCATATGAGTAAATAGCAGGCTTACAATGAAATTCAAAAAAGATTTAGGAGCTTCATTCTTAGAGAAAGGTGAATATGGTCAAATTTTACACTGAAAAGAAGCAACTTACTCAGTAAATTATTTCCTGTTCAGCCAAGAAATATTCTTTCCCAAAGTAAGAACTAATCATTAATCTCTGTACAATTAGTTCTGCACCAGGAATCCTAGGGACAGTTTGAGAATCTCAAAAACATTAAAAAAAACTTTCTCATTGAATCTAGAACATCTCAGAAAAGAAATATCATGACAGACAGAAAATCCATTGGGGGGAGGGGTGTCCTTTTGAGACAATGAGAGCAAGTGGATTACGGCATGGCAATTAAATATAATGGTGAAGAATTTGAAATTCCCTGTGTGCACTGAGAAATAAATAGTTCAAGATATGGTAACCATGCTGAGAACAAAGTCAAATGCCAGACCAGCATCTCTCCATTGACTTTTATTCATCAACAAGATTCTCTAACTCAGGATAATACACAAAACAGTTAACTTTACAGCACTGAATAACGAGCAATCAGAACTCACTCTGCCCACATAAAAAAATAAAACAACAGTCTAGCCATTTAGGTGCCTGTTGACTATCAGGTACCTGATAAATCTGCTTCATTTCCTTCTCTCTTCAATTCCATTTCCAGGACAATATCCTGGCTCCCCAGCTCCTTTGGTAACATCAGAGAACCTTTCTTATTGTAATAAGAAAAGATGTCTGCTCAGGGAGTCAGAGGACCTGGGTTCTATGAACTTATGAGAATAGTTTCATTGTTCCATGCTCCATTTCTTCTTTGGTAAAGCAAGGAGATCAAGCTGGTGTTTTCCAATGATAGTTCTATGGGCATTGATGGGCAAGGAGCAATTGTTTGACCTTTACATGGCAGTACATTTAACATCCATGGCCTCTGAGTACTGAATACCAGGAGCACTCCCCAGTTATTGTGGCAACCCTAAATTTCCCACAAATTTACACTTTGAAAATAACTGGGCTAGATGGTCTCTAAGGCCTTTTCCAGTGTTAACTTTTCAATATTTCCTACATGCATAGTAATATTTCTATGCCAGTGAATTCTGTTTTTTTTCACCCTGGACTGTGGTCTTTGCTTGTTCTCCATAATGACAAGCTTACTCTTGCACCAAATCAAACATTTTTGAATAGCTCCTTGACAGAGATATCAAGAAGATCTTGCCATCTAGGTAAGTGATATTTTACAGTGAAAAAAAGACTCAGGTGAGAAGTAGAGTGAATCAGCGATTCTGATCTTTTTTGGAGGTGTATCAGCAGGGTTCAGTTACCAAAAAACAGATATTCATCTTGATATTTTTAAGTAGAGTGGGACTTGAGGAGGGAGTTAAGGTGCTTTCAAATTTTAGAAGGTTTAGAATTGAATCCCATGGTCTACCTAAAATAGGCTTTAGGTTGGGCCTCCATAAATGACTCCTAGAAAGATATTTTAAAAATGGTCCATCAGAGTAGCTTCTATCTTTGCCTCTGTTGAAAAGATGAAAACTAAGACTGCTTCTGGAACTGTGGACTTCAAGGACATACTGTCTTATGACAGTGATCCAAGATCAGAAAACCACCTTCTTCTCTACCACTGTCATCACACTGCCTTCTACTTCCCTTGGAGTTCTTGGCTGGTTCCTGAAAAGATGAAGTAGAAAAGTTTACATGACTACCAAAACAATTCCAGTGGAAAACACCCAAAGCAGCAGAAATATGGACTCTACTTTATTAATCCTTCCACATACCTGGAAGAAATGAATACCCAATACTATAGCTACAAGCAAGTTTGGGAGATGTAGCTTTTAGCTATCCAGATTGCAATGCAGGAAGGCACAATAGAAGAAGCTTGATGCTAAGTATTAATCTGCCATACACATCATTGACAGCATGAGACTCTGTCATAAGATAAAAGCTATAGACTCTCCAGGGGGTAAAAATAACAATGTACATATAAAATTTTGCATACATTTTCATGGTATTTCCAAATCTCCCAAAATCCAACATGGACCCTAAGAATCCTTACACTAGGGCAGTTTCTGAACCTTCACCTGACTGACACTTTGGGCTGGATAATTCTATGTTTGTGGGGGCCTGTTCTGTGCATTGCAGGATTGTTACCAGCATCCTTGGCCTCTATCCACCAGATGCCAGAAATAACTGTAGTTATGATAGCCAAAAATGTTTCAGACACATGGCTATTAGGGGCAAAAATTGCCCCTAGTTGAGCCTACTTAGCTCTAAAGGATCAATATAAATACAAAATTTTGTGAAGAGGCAGCCTTGATCAATAGAGTCACATAAAGATACCATGAATGGCAATAAGTAAAATTCTTACAGGAATATAAATATATATAACCGTATACAACTCCAAAAATAGATCAGACAGGGGGCTTAATATTGTTTTTATGCAAGTAGACCATGGGATTCAATTCAGAAGGCCTCTGTGATGGTAAATTTTGTGTGTCAGTTTGATTGGGCTATGGGATGCCTAGACATTTGGTCAAACATTATTCTGGGTGTGTCTGTGAGGGTATTTCTCAATGATATGAACATTTAAATATAGCTTATAGATATATATATAAATATAGCTTATAGATAAAGCAGATTGCTCCTCCTAATTTGGGTGAGCTTCATCCAATCCGTTGAAGACCTGAATAGAGCAAAAAGGCTGGGTTAAGAGGAAACTTCTGCTGTCTGACCTCTGGAGCTGAGGTATTGGTCTTTCCAGCCATGAGATTCACCCTGAACCATTGGCTCTTTTAGGGTATCAAGCCTGCCAGCTTGTAGACTGGAACTTCAGCATTCTCTCCTGAATCTCAGGTCTTCAAACTCAGAGCTGAACTATAGGTCCATTCTCCTGGGTCTTGTCAGTTTACTGACAGCAAATCTTGGGACTTGTCAGCCCCCATAATCACATGAGTCAATTCTATATAATCAATCAATCAATCTTCCTCAATCTCTCTCTCTCTCTTTGTGTGTGTGTGTGTACACACACACACATGCATACACATATAAAATACATTGGCATACTGTATATATCACGTTGGTTCTGTTTCTCTGGAGAACCCTGGCTAATACGGCCTAGTTTAAGTGTTAGCTCTACTGCCCAGTCTGTGAATATCAAAGTATATTAAACTCTCTGAGTTTCAGTTTCCGCACTTAAAAAATGGGGATTATGGCAATACCCATGGCACAAGATTACATTTAATTGAGGCGATGTAAACTGGAGAGCATTTTTTCCATATAACTTATAAGAACTTTTAAAGCTTTTCCCTTAACTGCCTCCTTCCTACTACAGCCACCTTGAGTCACTGGGTACAAGTACCCCTGGCTGCATTTTTCCTCCCACCTCAAAGAGTAGAATCAATTTACTCTGCTCCACCTCGCTGAATTTTAAGCCCTTTGATCCACATGGAAATTCAATGAAGATTATTTCGATTTGGCATTATTCTTAAGGATGAATTTAGAATTGTTAAACATTCAAACCTTAACAAGCTTTCATCTTCTGGAATAAGTTTTTGTTTTTGGATTGGAGACTATTAAAGAAAACAATTATTGAAGACTAAAAAAAAAAAAAAAAAAAGTAATTTCTCTGCCAAACTGTAAGCATTGAAATTGTTTCCTATCAATGGAAACAGTCCAAGAATTTGAAAAACAAATTCCAGTGAAAACTGACAAAATCAAGTTAGCAATTTCTTCTTTTAGATTTTTTTAAAGACACTATTTTTTTTAAGATTTTATTTATTTGACAGAAACACAGAGAGAGAGGGAATACAAGCAGAGGGAATGGTAGCGGGAGAAGCAGGCCTCCCGCCGAGCAGGGAGCCCGATCGATCCCAGGACTCTGGGATCACGACCCGAGCCAAAGGCAGACACTCAACGACTGAGCCACCCAGGCGCCCCTAAAGACACTATTTTTTTAATGAAATTCTCATCTTCCAGCAGAAGCCATTATTTTCGCAAATCAGTGCTTATTGCTGAAAAGAATGTATGAACATTGTGGTAAAAATGAAGGAGACTCCAAACAGATTTTAAAAGGAAATTACAATTCAGTAAATTCCCCTTCCTCTCTTCTGTTGGTATTTCCATTCTCGACTTTTGCTAACTCCAAAAGTCAGATTTGCACTCCCATTTCTTATCATCTTGTCTTTGTAACATAGGTAAGTTTTCTGATACAGAAGACTTTATATTGTGGGAAAAATGTTCCATCCCTGGATTTAAAGTCTATTTTCTTTTTTGGAGCCCTCCTCTGCCAAATTTATCCACCTATACAAATACATTGTAATAAAATATTGAAGGTATTATTAAATATCAGTATAATCCACAGCTGTTCAAACATATCTAAAGGTTTTCCCTTAGGTTGAGATTGCCCCCCAAAAATAATAAAGACCCTTCCTAGTAAAGTGAACAAGCCAATAAAAAATAATCTCTGTATCTCAAAGAAAACATCCCTCCAGGGGATATTTATTAAAAGCTACTCATAGAATTACACTAATTATCATACTCTATTTCACCCATTGAAAATCATTAAAACCATAAAGATTATTTAAAAGAGCATGAAGATTTTTTAAAAGAGCATCTCCAGTCATACATTGTGTTACTTAATAGATGCTCAAGGAAAAAATAATAATGAGTACTTGTATCAATTATCTTTGAACAATAAGAATCCCCTCTTGAAAAGTTATACTTTATTTACATAGCATATTAGAGTAACTGAGAATTCTTGCAGTAAAGAAATTTAAAATTGTTTCTCAATGTCTCCTCACTAAATTTGACTACAGAATCCCTCTTTCAAAAAACATCTTTTAACATATATCAAACTAAAACTTTTTTGCCGAACATAACTTAAAATAACTGTGGTGTAAGACCTCAACCAACTGTATCACTGTGCATACACACACACACACACACACACACACACACACACACACACACACAAATGTCATAGCTGCTGTTCACTTTCACCCACTTTTCACTTTCTAGAACAGCCTTCCAAAACTAGCTCCCACTCATCATCACAATGTAACAACTCTATATGTACAACCTCAAGATATGCTATCTTTTAAGAGGCAATTTATCCAGTTAACTAGTTGGAAAATAGAAGATAAAAGGCTCTGAAATAAGATTGCTTAGATTTAAACCGTGGTTAAGTAATTTATAACCTGTATGATCTTTTTTTAAATTATGTTATATTATTAACCATACAGTACATCACAAGTTTTTGATGTAGTGTTCCATGATTCATTGTTTGTGTATAACACCCAGTGCTCCATGCAATTCAGACCCTCCTTAATACCCATCATCGGGCTAACCCATTCCCCCACCCCCTTCCAAATAAAACCCTCAGTTTTTTTCCCAGAATTCATAGTCTTTCATGGTTCATCTCCCCCTCTGATTTCACCTCCTTCATTTTCCCTTTCATTCTCCTAATGTCTTCCATGTTATTTCTTACGTTCCACAAATAAGTGAAACCATATTATAATTGACTTATTCTGCTTGACTTATTTCACTCAGCATAATCTCCAGTTCCACCATGTCAATGAAAATTTTGGGTATTTCTGATGGCTGTATAATATTCCATTGTACATATAGATGTACTCTTTATCTATTCATCTGATGAAGGGCATCTTGGTTCTTTCCACAGTTTAGCTATTGTGGACATTGCTGCTATGAACATTGGGGTGCATGTGGCCCTTCTTTTCACTACATCTGTATCTTTGGGGTAATGCCCAGTAGTACTGTTACTGGGTTATAGGGTAGCTCTATTTTCAACTTTTTGGGAATCGCCACACTGTTTTCCGAAGTGGCTGTATCAACTTGCATTCCCACCAACAGTGTAACAGGGTTCCTCCTTTCTCCACAACCTCTCCAACATTTGTTTTTTCTTGCCTTATCAATTTTTGCCATTCTAACTGATATAAGGTGGTATCTCAATGTGGTTTTGATTTTAATTTCCCTGATGGCTAATGATGATGAACATTTTTTCATCTGTCAGCCATTTGTATGTCTTCCTTGGAGAAGTGTCTGTTCAGGTCTTCTGCCCATTTTTTTACTTACATGTTTTTTTGAGTGTTGAGTTTGAGAAGTTCTTTATAGATCTTGGGTATCAGTCCTTTATCTGTAGTGTCATTTGCAAATATCTTCTCCCATTCGATGGGTTGCCTCTTTGTTTTGTTTCCTTTGCTGTGCAGAAGCTTTTTATCTTGATGAAGTCCCAAAAGTTCATTTTGCTTTTGTTTCCCTTGCCTCTAGAGATGTGTCTTAAAAGAAGTTGCAATGGCTGATGTCCAAGAGGTTATTGCCTATGTTCTCCTCCAAGATTCTGATGGATTCCTGTCTCCTATTGAGTTCTTTCATCCATTTTGAGCTTATCTTTGTGTATCATGTAAGAGAATGGTCAAGTTTCATTCTTCTGTAAATATCTGTCCGATTTTCCCAGCACCATTTATTGAAGACACTGTCTTTTTTTCCATTGGATATTTTTTCCTGCTTTGTTGAATATTAATTGACCATAGAGTTGAGGGTCCATATCTGGGCTCTCTACTTTTTTTTTTTTTTAGAAAGATTTTATTTGTTTATTTGAAAGAGAGAGAGATCACAAGTAGACAGAGAGGCAGGCAGAGAGAGAAGGGGAAGCAGGCTCCCTGCTGAGCAGAGATGATGTGGGGCTCAATCAAAGGACTCTGGGATTATGACCTGAGCTGAAGACAGAGGCTCTAACCCACTGAGCCACTCAAGCACCCCTGGGCTCTCTACTTTGTTCCATTGATCTATGTGTCTGTTTTTATGCCAGTACCATGTTGTCTTGGTGATCACAGCTTTGTAATCTAGCTTGAAATGGGGCAACAGCTTTGTTTTTCTTTCTCAACGCTTTCTTGGTGATTTGAGATCTTTTCTGTTTCCAAACAAATTTTAGGATTGTTTGTTCCAGCACTTTGAAAAATGTCATTGGTACTTTGATTGGGATGGTATTGAAAGTGCAGATTGCTCTGGGCAGCATAGACATTTTAACAATATTTATTCTTCTAATCCATGAGCATGGAATGTTTATCCATCTTTCTGTGTCTTCTTCAATTTCTTTCATAAGTGTTCTGTAGTTTCTGGAGTAGAGACCCTTCACCTCTTTGGTTAGGTTTATTCCAAGGTATCATATACTTTTTCATGTTATTAAAAGTGGAATTGATTCCCTAATTTCTCTTTCTATAGTGATATTGTTAGTGTATAGGAAAGCAATTCTGATTTCTGTGCATTGATTATTTTATCCTGTCACATTACTGAATTGCTGTATGAGTTCTAGTAATTTAGGGTGGAGTGTTTTGGGTTTTTCATATCATGTCATCTATGAAGCGAGAGAATTTGACTTCTTCTTTGCCAACTAAATAATTTTTATTTCTTTTTGTTGTCTGATTGCTGTTGCTAGGACTTCCAGTACTATGTTGAACAATAGTGGTGAGAGTGGGCATTCTTGTCATGTTCCTGATCTTAAGGGAAAGGCCCTCAGCTCTTCCTTGTTGAGAATGTGGGCTTTTCATAGATAGTTTTTATGAAATTGAGGAATGTTCCCTCTATCCCTACACTTTGAAGAGTTTTAAATAGGAAAGGATGATGTATTTTATAAAATGCTGTTTCTGCATCTCTCCTCTTATTAATGTGTTCTGTCACATTGATTGCTTTGCGAATGTTGAACCTCCCTCGCATCCCAGGGTTAAATCCCACCTGGTTGTGATGAATAACCCTTTCAATGTACTGTTGGGTCCTATTAGCTAGCATCTTGAGAATTTTGGCATCTATATTCATCAGGGATATTGGTCTGAAATTCTCCTTTTTGATGGGGATTTTGCCTGGTTTGGGGATCAAGGTAATTCTGGCTTTATAGAATGAGTCTGGAGTTTTCCTTCAGTTTTTATTTTTTGAAACAGCTTCAAGAGGATAGGTGTTATTTCTTCTTTGAATATTTTGTGGAATTCCCCAGAGAATCCATCAGGTCCATCTTGGTTTTTGGAAGGTTTTTGATCATTGTTTCAATCTCGTTATTGGTTACTTGTCTATTTAGGTTGTCAATTTCTTCCTGTTTCAGTCATGGTAGTTTATAGATCCAGGAAGGCATCCATTTCTTCCAGATTGCTTAATTTATTGGCATATAGTTGTTGATAATAATTTCTGATAATTGTTTCTATTTCCTTGGTATTAGTTGTGATCTCCCCTCTTTCATTTATAGTTTTATTAATTTGGGTCCTATCTCTTTCCTTTTGGATAAGTCTGGCCAGTGGCTTATCAATCTTATTAATTCTTTCAAAGAACCAGTTTCCAGTTTCATTGATCTGCTCTACTATATTTCTGGTTTCTAATTCATTGATCTCTGCTCTAATCTTATTTATTTCTCTTGTCATGCATGGCTTAGGTATCATTTGTTATTTTTTTCTCCAGTTCTTCAAGGTATAAAGTTAGTTGATGAATTTGGGATTTTTCTATTTTTTTGAGTGAGGCTTGGATACCTATGTATTTCCCTCTTAGAACTGCCCCTGCTGTATTCCATAGGCTTTGGACTGATGTGTTTTTTTCTCATTGGTTTCCATGAATTGTTTGAGTTCTTTGATTTCTTGTATGACCCAAACATTCTTAAGCAGAATGGTCTTTAGCTTCCAAGGGTTCGACTGAGTTCCATTTTCAAAGCACTGTGATCTGAGAATATGCAGAAATAATTTCAATCTTTTGGTATTAGTTGAGACCTGATTTGTGACCCAGTATGTGGTCTATTATGGAGAAAGTTCCATGTGCACTGGAAAAGAATGAATTTTAGAATATTGTTTATGACGTTGTTTTAGGGTGGAATGTTCTGTATATATCTATGAGGTCCATCTGATCCAAAGTGTCACTCAAAGCTCTTGTTTCTTTGTTGATTTTCTGCTTAGGTGATCATTCCATTGCTGAGAATGGAGTGATGAGGTCTCTTACTATTAACGTATTATTATTAATATATCTCTATTTTGATTAACAGTTGGCTTATGTAATTGGCTGCTCCCATGTTGGGGGTATAAATATTTACAACTGTTAGATCCTCTTGTTGGATAGATGCTTTAAGAATGATATAGGGTCCTTCTGTATCTGCAACTACTTCAGATTAAAATCTAATTTGTGTTCAAAATGAGTCTCTTATAGACAGCATATGAATAGATACTGTTTTTTTAATCCAATCTGCAACCCTGTGCTATTTCATGGGATCATTTAGGCCACTCACATTGAGTGATTATTGAAAGACCTGATTTTATTGTCATCATGTTGCCTATCAGGTCCTTGTTTCTATAGATTGTCTCTATGAATTTCTATTCTAAACACTCCTGGGTTTTTCTTCTTTTACAGAACCCCCTTAGAATTTCTTGCAGGACTGGCTTAGTGGTCACATACTCTTTCAGTTTCTGCTGGTCCTGGAAGCTCTTTACCTCTCCATACATTCTGAATGATAGCTTTGCTGGATAAAGTATTCTTGGTTGCAAGTTCTTTTTATTTAGTACCCTGAAAATGTCTTGCCAATGCTTTCTGGCTTGCCATGTCTCTGTGGACAGATCTGACATTATTCCAATGTTCCTTCTGCTCTAGGGTAAGGAATCTCTTCCCCCTAACTGCCCTTAAGATGATTTTCTTGGTCCTGAGATTTGGGAGATTTACTATTGCATGACAGGGCGTTGATCTGTTCTCCTTGATCTTAGGAGGGGTCCTCTCCATCTTTAGGATTCAAATGCTTGTTTCATTCCCCAGATTAGGGAAGTTCTTGACTAGATATACTCGTATATACTAGATATACAAGATATACTTGCTCAAGTATATCTTCTAGTCCTCTCTCTCCACCCTCTCATGGATCCCAATAATTCTGACATTGGAGCATTTCATAGTGTCATTTATTTCTCTAATTGTATTTTCATGGATTTTAAGGTGTTTCTTCCAGGCCTCCTCCTGTTTCTTCCTTTCTATCAGTTTGTCTTCTCGATCACTAATTCATTCTTCTGCCTCATTTACCTTAGCTGTTAGAGTATCTAGTTCACACTGCATCTCATTTATAGCATTATTAAGTTTGGCTTGATTAGCTCTCATTTCTGCCCTTAGAGAATCTATGTTGCCATTAGTGGTTTTCTCCAGCCTAGCTATTTTATTCATAACTGTTACCCTGAGGTCTATATCTGACATCTTGCTTATATTCATATCCATTAGGTCTGTGGGAGAGGCCATTGTCTCTGGGTCTTTTCTTTGTTGGGTGTTCCTCCTCCTAGTCATTCTGTTGAGTTGTGATTTGTGGATGTACACCTGAAAATATCAACCACAGTCCAGGAAAGGTGCACTCTGGGAAAGTTCAGAACAATTGGAGGCCACCCCCCAAAAAAGAAAAAGAAAAAAAAAAACCCAGCCAAAATGAAACCCAAGAATAAGATTTATACAGTACAAAAACAAAAACAAATAATCAAACAAAAAAAAAACCCCACATACAAAAAACAAAAACAATAAAAAGGAGGTGTGATGAAAGGAAGGTGGTTATAATCCCTTGATGTGGGCAAGGTAGGGTGTTTCCATTCTTCCTGGGTGTATTTTGTTCTCTTTGTTAGAGAACAGTACTTCCCAGAGATACAGGGAAATTAATACTGGTATATATATAAATGTAGTATTGAATAGAGAAAAAAGGACTACACTGAAGCTTATATCTATATACATATAAAAAGAAAAAGAAAAAAGTATATGTTTGAAAATGTTCAAGTTAAAAAGTTGCTATGGAATGTGTTGTATTAAATATCTAGTTGAAATGGTAAGTAAAAAAAAGAAAAAGAAGAAGAAACACGAGAAAGAATTAAAGAGGGAGAGAGAGAGAAAAGTTGTATCTAAGAAATAGGCCATGAAGCAACAGGAGCTTAATATACTATTTTCCCCTGCTGTTGGGGTTTTAGTTTTATGAGGACCCTAGGGTTGTTGTCCTCGTGTTCTTCCAGCTTGTCTTCTAGAGGAGGGGACTGCTATATTGTTTTTCAATCAATCCTACTTGGGCAGAGTTGCCCTGCTCCCTATCAAGAGGCTGGGCTCCATGGAAACCTGTTTTTTTGGGCTTTTGTTCTCTGGAAGCTTTGGTTCTCTGGTGGCTTTTCATGCCTTTTTAGAGGGTCAGAGCAAAGGAAAATCTCTGCACCAAGACCTCAACCTCAGAGGAGAGAAACCACAGTCTGCTCCTCTCTGATTGGCCCAGAACACACAGACTCCTCCTCTGCAAACTCCACTGAATACCGCATCCTGCCAAAGATGGTGGACGCCCCCCAGTGATTCACTCAGTAGTGGACCTGGGTCCTAGCTTGTCTCTGCCCCCTGTGCCTCCAAAACCATGAGTGATCGCAGCCTGGGAAAGCCTGGGCCCCTGGTGGCAGTGGTGGCCGGGCCCGGGTCTGCATGTTCAGGTATATGTCAGGTCCCCTTAGGCATGGGCAGTGGTGGCATCTGGCCCTGGGTCCTCTGCCCAGTTCCCTGCTGAATCTTCTCCAGCACCAGTGTGAGTGTGGGCAGTGGGCATGAGCAGCGACAGCAGCAGTGGTGGTGACCCCCCCCCAGATCCATGGGCTCAGGTCTGCACCTGTGGCTGCCCTATCCCAGCATTTGCCCTTTAGGCTCCTGTGTTCTGTTTGAGTGCTGTCATCAGTCTCTTCCCATCCCACCACCACTGCTCTCCAAGCTATCACTGGTCCCCAGGATTAGGACACTTTTGCACTGTGGTATTACTTTCCAATGGCTAGCTTCTGGTGGTCCCCTCCCCCTTCTGTTTATCCTCTGACATCTGTCCACTCAGTAACAACTCTGTCCTTCATACCTCTCACTGATGATCCTCTGCCCCATAGAGATCCAGACATATCATCTTACATCTCAGGCTGATTTCATGGGTGTTCAGAGTAGCTTGGTAGATATCTAACTAAATCCAGGGGTCATCTTGAAATGGAGTCCCCCACTCCTCCACCATCTTGCCTAGCCTCCACAAGCTGTATGCTCTTTAGAAAATTATTTGACATCACTAACCCTTGATTTTTCTGTTCTATAAACTGGGCATGATAATGGTGCATATTTCCTTAGGTTACTGCAATGTTTAAGTGAAATAATGTTCATAGCAACATGTCTGACACACAGCAAAGTGTCCAAAAACACTAAAGAAACAAATACATACATGAATCACACCAACAAATTTCAGTTGCTTGCATTTCTCCTTCTGTTTTACAAATTTTCCTTTTAGATAGAGCTGTTGGATAAATTCTTTGGGAAAAGACTTTGTGAGCCTTGATTGAGCTAGACAATTGACAGTCTTCAATTTTAGTCACAGCCACCACTTGAGGGCTATCCTACAAGGGTGTCACCTACCCTTTCTGAACTTTGATATTTCTGAACCTCATTCAGAACCCCATTCAACTATCTGGCCCCTCCAAATTCCCCAGCCCCATCTCGTGCCACTCTCCCTTCTTGCTCTCTATGCTAGGACTAAGAGACCCTATCACCACCACACACACATACCACCAGACTAGGTTAGTTACCTCCATGTTTTTCTACTATTTCTCACACTTTATTGTAAAGTGTGAGGGTTTTTTTTATTTGTCAAATTTATTTGTCTCCTCAGCCTTACTGTAGTGACTGAGTCTGTGTGTTTTCCATTCTGTCCTCAACATTTGTCACAGAGTAGAACATACTTGTTGTTTGATGAGTAAATGGCTGGTATGGAGATCCTCATGCAACCTTCCAATCTCCTCCCCCATTTTGCACATACCACACCAGTCTTCAAAACATAGTCTTGCACAGTCCTAACAAGGGGAGGGCCTACACTGTTTGAGAACACATTTTTCCATGAGCTAGTAGGAGGAAGCTCAGAATCAGATTTAAAGAAAATAAGGATTCATGACTTTTGTTATTATAAGGTTAACCCTGACACAAAGGTATGAGGATTTCCAATTTAAGGATGTATCTTAGAGAAGTAATTGCCCATAGTCATACAACAGTAAATGGCAAAGCTGGAATCCAAATCCTAGAGTTTGTAACTTTTAAGCAACACCCCCTTTAATTTTCACAATATCATCCTGTCTGATTTATATATCATGCCAAACAAACAAACAAACAACAACAACAACAAAAAAAAAAACAGAAAAAAATTCCGATTATAGACATCCCAAGATATATGAGGTGCAAGAGTGCCAAAAGATCAATGCCAAGCCACATCTATAGATAAGGAGGATGAGCGTCAGGTATAAGCAGCAGTGTCCACAAAGGTGAGGTCTTACAAGCAAAGGAACTATTGATCCCACAGTGCTCTTTCAGCATAACAGTTTAGAAGACTGAGAAAAGTCAGCCTCTCTTTTAATCACTGTTTTATCTCTTTAATGTTGTGTGATTATGTGCTAGTCCTCACCCCTTCTGAATCTCAATATTCAATCTATAAAGTAGGAATAATCCTACCTATTTGTCAGGGGTAGTGTGAGGACCCAGTGACTTAATATGTGAAAAATTGCATAATACAACTCTAGAGGCTATTGGATACTCACTTTGTTACCCTTCTTTTTGACCAGTAGTTCCTGATAAGAAAGCTGTCTTCTTAAGCAATACCTACATTTGACCCTATGGGTAATCTCCCTGCTAATTAATGCTAGCATAAGGACTAGTTCTGGTTGTTGATATCTCAGCCCTGAGAAGGGGTGAGAGGTTGGTAGAGGTAGTTTATCTTTCTTCCAGATTGGCTTTGGACCAGAGATAACATGGAGCTTAGAGCAGAGAGAACACATTGGAATCCCATGTGTTGATGTGGGCTAATCCAAGCCATGCCATCTGAAGAGGCCCCCAGATTGTGAAACCCAACCTTCTTCATTCTCCCTGCAAATATGCTGGTGGCTGTGTGGCCCTAGGCAACTATCAGTAGAGCATTCATCCTTCTCTGGCCTCAGAGTTCCAAAGACCAAATGGAAACCAAACTCTCTGACAAGGTTCAAATGAAAGGACATTGAGTTTGAGCCATCTAGTTGAAAATGTGAGGCTTGGTAAAGACTCAGAAAGGGAACAAGGAGGAGCTTCTCTCACTTGGCAATCTCTCCACTGAAGAAATATCTTTGTCACTCTAGTTTTTGGGAGTAACCTAAAAGAGCCTCTGTAATGGAATTGGTTTCCACACATCAGATGCCTATTGATTTCATTAGTAATTCTTTAAAAGGTTCAAATAAGGGGAAAAGGAAAGCAAAGCTAAATTGTGTCTAAACAGTAGAAAAACTCAGATCCAAAAAATGTGAAACTGGAATGTTCAGCCTTCCTAAAGTGTGATAGGATCAGAATGTAAGAAAGCCAGTCAATTATGTCATTAAGACATCTCACTAAGGGGGAAAGAGAAGAAAAGAAACAGGAAATTATTGACAAATGCAAGAAGACAGTGCATAACAAAAATGGTGTTTCCTCAGTCCTTCAGGAAAATATCCTGTGCCTTTCTCCCTCAAGGTCTATCTTGAGGAAGATATCTCAAGTTTCTATTTTTATAGAAATATTTCTATATTTGAAATATTATAGAAATATTCTATATTTGATATCTCAAATATCTATCTCATTTTTTAAAAGGTTAGAGACATCCAATTCCATACACTGCCTTTCATTATTCCTTTACTTTTTCAAAATGCATACTTATATATTTAGTTTTAGATCCTGTGCTACAGCTGTGGAAAAAATTGTGAACAAAAATAGACATAGTCATGCTCTCAGAAAGTTCAAATTCTAATCAGGAAGCTAGACATTAATCAAATAATCACTTTCATGAATGTTTGATTACAAATATGTAAGTGTTCTGAATGAAGAGCTCTGGTGATATGAAGGGAAATTGACCAGTGTTGGGGAGGGTGCCATTGAAGGTTTCCCTAAGGAAGTGACTCATGAGCTGATATCAAAAGCATGAGTAATGAAGCAAAAATATATCAAAAGAGGGATATAAGAGAAGGATGTTGGGTAACTCACCAAATTGTCAGGAAGCCTGAGGAATCAGCTCAGAAACCATCAGGAATCAAGGGAAACTGGTGGCAGAAATACTTCTGGATCTGCAACCACTCTTATGGAGTGATGCTGCCGCTGAGGCCAGCAACTGAATTTAATTGGCTCTTTGTCTTTTTGTCACTATCTCCAGATTCAAACTATGAGTGGGAACATCCAATTGTACAAGATTAGTTAGGGTGTTCAAGATAAGGAGGCCCTTCTTCTGTTGACACACATGATGGGAATTCCCAAAATTAGGAAGGGGGTAAATTCTAGACAACAAAAAGGAAAAACAGTCTACCACTGAGTCAGAAAGGAGCAGAGCACCTCTGAGAATAAAAACAGGATGCACAGTACCCTCTGCCTGAAGTGTAGAGACTGAGAAATAGATGAGGCTGGAAATCTAGGTAAAGTGGCATGGATTCAAGTCTTTGAAGACCATATAAGGATTTGGGCCTTTACCTAGATGCAATAAGCCATTGGTGAATTTATGACAAGGGATAGGCATATCTAATTGCATTTGAGAAAGATAATTGTGAGTACAAAGAACAAAGGTTAGGAGAACAGGAGTGTCAGATCAGTGTAGTAGATGCTGTTGCATGCATCCCAGTTACCTCTTTGGGACTGAAATGCATTCCCCCAGCTATAGGAGTGTTGGCTGTTGACAACTTACACTGTAAAACCCTCTGTAGGGGTGGCTCTTGACTGAAAGATGCTGCCATAGTTATGTTCCTCCTTGGGGACAGCTGGCATCAGATGAGTGAACAATGTTGCCACAAAGGCTTTCATTTGGATTTGCTCTGAAGGGCTATCTAGGCTCTCAAGTTCCCTATGGAATTAGCTGAGTCATTGTTACAACTACATCACAGCTAAACTCTCCTGCTGAGTCCTGCTATCCTCACTCCTCACAGGTGGTGACCCTGGAGCACACCTCAATAATCCCCTTGTATGCAAATCTGCATCTCAAAGTTTGCTTTCTGGGAAACCCAACCCAAGTCAGCAAGGCAATCAGAAGACTAGGAAACTGGCAATGAAAACCAGTAGCTGCAACCACAGTGGTGGTGGATATTAGGGAGAGAAATGTACTGACTCAACTTTTAAAGGCCTAAGGACCCCAGAATAATAATGAGAGAACAGATCATATGCAGAGTCAATGAAAGAAACTCACTAATCCCTTTCTGGGTGAGATGTTTCCAACTTCCCTAGTGCTTAAATACTAAAGAGGAATAGTTATTCTTTTTTTTTTAAGGTTTTATTTATTTATTTGAGAGAGAGAGAGAGAACATGAGAGGGGAGAAAGTCAGAGGGAGAAGCAGACTCCCCATGGAGCTGGGAGCCTGATGCGGGGCTCGATCCCAGGACCCTGAGATCATGACCTGAGCCAAAAGCAGAGGCTTTAACCCACTGAGCCACCCAGGTGCCAAGGAATAGTGATTCTTGAGCACAATGGCCCCCAACACAATTTCAAATTTTGTCTCCATTCTAATTAATCACTAATGCTCCTGCCACAGTCTGCATCTGTCACAGTGTATGATGTGTTGGGAGCTCTACCTCCAGAGCTCAGACTCTTAAGTCTGGAGCAGCTGTTCCAGCTCAGCCTCTCCTGTCTGATGTTTTGTAGCCATATCACTAAATTTCCAAAAGTCAGTTCACTTTATGGCTTCCCCCCTCCCTCCTGTCCCTCTTTTTAAGCTGTTGCTGCCCAATGCAGAGGCTGCCAAGAGGCTTGATTCCAAACATGGGGCTTTTAAAAGGTGACAGATGAGATGATGTCATGGCATCATCTAAGGTAAAAAGCTCTTTCTTCCCCCAGAGTGGTTTAACTAATAAAATTAATTTGCCTGTTTAAAATTTAAAATAAAGACAAGATGTTTCAATTTTTCAATAAAGAAGTTTGGCAGGAACAAAGGGAGTTATTTGCATGCTGATGGGCCTGGTGAGGAGCCAAAGTGCAGACAAATCTTCCTAATGCCAAGCAGAAGAGCTTTGTCCCTTCCCTTCCCTCTGTTGGATGTGAGGGAGATGTAGAGATGTAGCTTTCTCCAAGAGAGAAATGGTCAGGGTAGGGTGGGACCTTATGTGCTGGCCATTGAGCAGTTGCCCCTTTTGAACTATAAAGAAAAGTGATCAATTCAGTACCATTCACAAGGGGCATCACATGCGCCTAGCAGTGACAATCCCCCAGTGGCCCGCCTCAGCTCTCTTTGCCATTTGTGGCAACCACTGAACAGATGAATGTTGCAAAGCCTTATGAATTCCTGGCAGCTCCTCTGTATTACCCCCATTTATTGTTTTCTCTCCACAACTATCAATGGACTCAGCATTTCCTCCACAGCCAGCATGGCAGAACTCAATCTCAAAGGGGCAATTCCATTTTCCACCCTCTGTTTCCACCTTCCAGCCTCCCCACAAACCATGGTTCAAAGAGATGGTTATTGCTCTCCACTGTAGGATGATGTTAACATTGTCAATATTGAATTTTGATTTAAAGTCTTGAATCTTGAAAAAGTTCAGAGATTTGTAGGGACTTTCCAAATGACCTGCTCACCCTTAATAGCCCATATTTCACCAGTATATAATTATTTTTTAAAGATTTTATTTATTTGACAGAGAGATCACAAGTAGGTAGAGAGGCAGGCAGAGAGAGAGGGGGAAGCAGGCTCCCTGCTGAGCATAAAGCCTGATGTGAGGCTTGATCTCAGGATCCTAAGATCATGACCTGGGCAGAAGGCAGAGGCTTTAACCCACTGAGCCACCCAGGCACCCCCCACTAGTATATAATTAATGTGTAAGAGTTTATAACATATTCTGCCTTGGAAAGTGCTCTCACATAAATTGCATTTGATGCACATATTATCATCCTATTTTACAGGTGAGAAAAGTGATGATTATAGGAAAGATAAGAAGAATGAAAAAAATTTTTGCACTGTATGCATTAGAAACTGTATGGAATCTTCACTACATTACCCAATATTCTTCAGAACAGCGCTGAGAACTAAAGAGTTGGATCCTATTTACACATGAGGAAAGGGAGACTTGGCGTTTATGTGACCACCCATACTCACAAAATTGACCTCAGATTTGTACATAGGCCATGGGTTTCAAATTCTTCCCCCACACTGGCTGAGAGTTTATTTCATTTTCCTGGCAGACAGATAAATCTATTTGGTCCATTCACTCCCTAGCTGAAATGTCTAATAGGCTTGCCGTTGCAAGTATCTACTTCTGTGTCCCTGTTAAACACAAAATATCTTTAAAACACCTGGAAATAAAAGTTATTCCCACCACAGTTCTCATCTTCATTTGGCATCAAAACAAGGAATAGATCCAATATTGTCATCACCATCATCACCACTCCATTTCCCTATCATCATCATCATCAAATCCTGTCTTTGGAGCTCCCTCAAGCACTTCTCCTTCCTTAGTGGGCATTTTTTAGGACACAAAACAGACACGGTCCTTGCTTTTGAGTTGCATTTTGTGGTAATGTTCAGTAAGAATTCAGTCTCTAGAGCTGGCTGAAATTAATAAACATTTAGGATAAGTGACTTAGGGAAATTCAATGGTTGAACCAAAGTAATAGGAATCTGTTTACAAGACAGCCCTCATAAATAGTATAAAATGAATATGCTGTTCAAAAAAGGAATTAATTAACATTTAACTACCATGCATTTTTCTACCCATTAACTAAACATCTCTACAAATGGTTTGTGGAATGGACAATTTATTCTCACCCATTTGGTTTTCATCACTAACGGTGCAAGTAAGAGGGGCAAATGCTTGATACACCAGCAAAACAACCACTCAGCCATGGTTCAAAAGAGTCCTGTAAGAACGTGAATAATACAGAATAGGATATAACCCTTTCTTCACAGCCTCCTTTCCCTTCATGTTCACTTTGCAGGACAGGAGCACTTCCAGGAAATGCTGATAATTATCTGGCATACCCAACAAGGCCAGCTGTCTCCTCAGCACCTAGCAGAGTTCCTTCTGCATTGTGCGCATGTAATAAATACATGTTGAATTAATTAACTAATATCAAACTAACCTCTTCTAATTGCTTTGATAAACACTCTCTTTGCCAACATTATTTGTCATTCCATATTCCAATTTCCACTGTTTTTCACCCAAAAAGCAACTCTGAAATATGCCATGGGGCAAGAGTACATTACTTCCCTATTCTCAATCTTTTCATCTAATTGGCATCCTGAAAATAGACACAATTGCCTTGCACTTGTTCCACCTCCTCAAACCTCCAAAACACTTTTTTCCTGTCTCTTCAGTGCTTCTTGTTATTGTTTTTCTTTCCTCTACTGACTGTGAGTTGAAGACAGGGACACTATGTAGTGGCATCCTCAGCTACTTGCCCAGGAATGTGTCCGTAGTGGGGGCTCAATGCAGGTTGTTCTTTTTTTTTCCCCCCCAAAGGAAACATACATTCTCTAGAATATTAAAGGTTTTCTTTACTTGGAGATTGGAGATGCAGCATTTCCCAGGAGCAGAGACAGACTCAATGACTATAAGCTGACCCTTCCCATCAGATATGTCCAAGATTCTGCCCACCACACTGCTAGTGAGGCCAGGGTGAGGGAGAGCCAACTCTGCAGTCCAGTCTTTCAGGGTTTAAAAATGTACGTGATAACCCTGCAAGCTGAGTTAATGGAGTCCACATCTCACCACGACTTATATGAGTTGTCTGGGCAAAACAAAAAACAAGCCCATACAAGAGGCACTGTGGTGGTCTGGAAAGTGAGGCAGAGGAACTGATTAGCACCATTTTCATTAACTTACAGAGAACTATTAGTGTTCTACTTAAGAACAAACAATTCTCTTTGGCCAAATTAATCCATTTTCCAGGTTAGGTTTTGTGGTGTGTGTCTGTGTGCATGTGTGTTTGTGTATGTAGAAGTCTTTCTCTTTTCTGCTGTGCAGTTGATTGTGCATGTGTCTGGGGCTCATTACATCACTGAAAATCAAGAGCAGCTGGAAATTCATGGGACAAAAAGACAGATCTCATTATCAGAAACATTAGAGACGTGGCCCATTGGGAGGTAAATTGTACAAAGATAAATTCATAAAGTATTTGGCCTTTGCCCCTATTGAGCACCCTGTCAGAATTATAATTCTCTCTAATTTTGCTTTCTACCACCCCAATATCTTTTGATTCTCTTCTTGTCATTCAGCTCCCTCCTTTCTCAAATCATAGTCTTCAACCCATCTGGATAATATAAATGTGCTACAAGTTTCTATAGCACTCTTCTTTTCCAGCCATCTAACTTCACTGGGTGAACTCACCCAGTCCTGTTATTTTCCAGGATGCACTTCCCCAATCACATCTTCACCCCAAACCCATCATGACACAAACTTATTCCTCCTCTTGTATTTCTATGTCAGTTGATGACATGGGCATGCACTCAGTTTCCTTTGATGGAGCCTCCGATCTGTCTTCCATTCCTCCTGCATTTCCAGTCTCTGGTCAAGTGAAACTGACTTTTTATTATGATCTATGTTTTTGTCTAAAAAATGCCTATTGTGTGCCAGAACGGCTTTAAGCTTTACAATCCCATGAGGAAGGCACTATAACTACCCCCATTTTAGAGGTAAAGAAACTGACATGTTGAGAATTAAAGCAACTTTCCCAAGGCCACCCAGTTTGTAAATGGCAGAGCCGGATTTAAGCTCAGGCATCTTGGTTCCAGCAACCTAGTTCTTGATTCATATACTCTGCACCCTCTACATACCCAATTCTGCCTGAACAAGCAATGTTTTTCAATTAATAGTATCTCTTTCTCTATCCTATATTTGCATAGCAGATTTTTCTTTCAAAATTACAAAACATTTTTCTAATATCTGATCTAATCCAAGTAGATCTAATATCCACTAACTAAAAATCCAAACTTTCAAGAACATCTGACATCTTTGAAAATCTCTCCCCAGCCTACCTCTCAACCTCATCTCCTGCTACTCTTCCCAACCAAACACCCTGCCTCTGCCCCCCAAACTTCTTGCCTTTCTTTGATCTAATAATAATTTTTCTAGCAAGCATGTGTTGAGCATCTAGGTGTATCAGTCTTTTTAATAGGCACTTTATATATTTTTTTCCTCTACAGTTATCATAGCCATCTTAGAGTGTAAGTATTGTTCCTATCTCCTTTCCAGTGAGAAGACTTGGCTCTGGAAAATTGAAACTTGCCCAAGGGTACCTCTGGAAGTGGTGAGTCAGGATTTAAAAACAGAAATCAAAATTCATATCCTTTCCCCTACCAATATATAAGTTTATGTAAAAGTGTCCTAATAATTCCTAAAGGTGTCCTCTGGGTTGCAAACTTCCCCTTTGACAATATTGCCATGAGTTCACTTGAAAAGTGTTCTTCAGCATTTTTCAAGGCATACAAGAAAGGTGGTGGTGGTGGTAAAGGGATGGAATAGCTAAGCCCCGAGGATGGAGGAATATTGAGTAAAAGTTAACCTAAGCAGTGATGGCCAGTGCTCCTGGCAACCTAGCCATATAATCAGGAACTCTAATCCCAGAAGCATTAGTTAATCATGATCCAAAACCAACCAACCAACCAGTGTCTAAGATAAAAGGTCTGGTACAGGATATTATAGAGGAAGGGGACTTTGGAGTCCTTCTTGCCATGGATAACAAATATGTCATCCTCCCATTCCACTACCACGTTCTCTTTTTACCTAAATCCCAACTTCCCACAACAGAAACAAATGCATGTGGTGAAAGCTCACTTCAGCTCCAGAGACTGATCCTGAAACTCAGTTCCTTTCTTCTCACTTCCAACATCTACCCTTGGAGAAAACCTGCCAAGCCCGTCGTCCTAGCTATAATCCTCTTATCAGGACTAGTGTTAGGGGGAAAAAAATGAGAAGAGGTAAAGGAATAAAATGAATAAACCTTTATAGAGTGCTAAATATCTATGTGTTAAGTAGGTTTTTGTGGTGTGTATGTGTTGCACATATGTCTTTTCGATTTTCACAGTAATCTGAATGAGGTCAATGGTATGAATCCATTTTACAGATGATAAAACTGAAGCTCCAGGAAATCAAGAAACATGCTTGAGCCCAGCATAGATATGAATGACAGAATGGAAATTCAAATGGAGAAATATTTCCAAAGACCATTCTTTAAGCCAGGAGTTGGCAAACTTTAAGATTTGGAAACTGAGGTTCAGTATCATTGAAACTAACCCATAAAAGTTCTTCGAAAGGTAAAGCTAGAGAAAAAGGTTGAAATCCACATCCACTTATTTAACCAATATACATTAAATTTGTATTGTGGTTCAGACTCTGTACTAGGGACTGGGGGTAAAATGATAATCAACCCATGATATCTGCCCTCATGGAGCATTTAATCTACTGCAGAGAGGAAAATGTAAATTGGTGGTTAAAATACAATAGCTTGAACATCATGACAGATTTGTGCACAGTGCTATGGGAGAAAAAAAGAAACATCTCAGACACAAAGAAGATGTTTATCATAATTGCAAACCTGCAGTTTGGTCAGAGTTTAATGAAAAACACTTGTCTCTACTCCATGTGGTATAAACTGGGTGCTTCACCCATGGGCTGATGAATTCTCCACCACAATGGTCTACTCACAAAAGCTAACAAGTTGGTGCCAACACTCAATTGGGAGCTCAGCCAGGATGGGTGCCAGCGATTTCAATTCCCCTTACATGGGTTTTTCTGTGTGCCCTGGGTTTCTTCAAAGTATGGAGACCAGGGTGAACGTCAAGGAAAGAAGGCCAGACAGAAGTTGTATTACTTCATATGACCTAATCTCAAAAGTCACATACCCTCATTTCCACCTTATCTGTGAGTCCAGATAGTAGGTCACTTGAGATGTGACCAAACTCCAGCTCTTAATAGAAGCATGACAGTGATCGAGAAGAACACGTGAGATAGGAAATACTAATGTAGTCATTTCTGGAATACTTTTACCAACCATGCCCTCTGAACCCACTGTCTATACTTTGTACTGCTCTTGCTTGGAAAATCTAAATACATGAACTGCATCAACAACAATCTCCCTTGTCCTCCAACTTCTGCTGGGATTGAGTAAAGTGAACATTAGCAAGATACTGAAGGGAGAGAGTGAATTCAGTATATTCACTCCCCCAGGATTTTGTGAACAAGTACTCCTTGGCTGCCTATGCACTTCATCTAAAGCCTACTCTACCAGCTATCTCTCTGTCTGTTTTAATATTGTCTCTTTCCCCCTGCCCTTTCATACTTAGAGGCTGAAACTGCCCCTTTCTGTTACTAGTCTCTAGATACTACACTAGCCCCTTGGTTTCCTAGACCCTGTACTATTCCTTGATGTGTACCCTAATTATACTCCAACTGTACCCATGTAAGTAATCCTTTTATTTAAGTATTCTAAAATTATCTAATGTGAATATATCATGTTTTGGTTTTTTGTTATCAAACAAAGAGTTATTTGGTAAAAGTGATACAGTAAATTCATGATTAGTTACACAACTTCTATTCTATACATCTACCAATATTAGAAAAATTAAAAAACAGTTTAAAAGAAATAAAACATTTGTTTCCATAGACCAATGACAAGAGGAAAATACAATGTGCTAATCAGAAGCCATGGGACTTCAAAGGCTTGAAATGCAGAAACATATGCTTCTGGGTATTGGGGGCAAAAAGTGCCCAACACACCGTAGGGGACTAGAGCCAGGCTTCACAAAATTAGGAGATGAAAAAGGTCTTCCCTCTCATGTGAGGACACTAATAAAATGCCACAGTTCACCATTGCCTCGTGCTAAGGATTATAGAAATCTGTGGGTTCAAGGAGGCTGGAGGACACAGACACTGCCTCCATACCAGGAACTAAACCAAGTGCCAAGGCCTGAAGTATCTCCAATTATCATCATAGGTGTGGCTTAGGCCACTAATATCAATACTAGTACTGTTCTTGGCATAAAAAGTTAACACAATAATACTACATATAGAAGAGTAATAAGATAAGAAAATAGACAACAAAACCAAACCAAGATAATGTCCAGTCCAAAATAAAGCTGCAGAAACAGAATTTAAAAAGACATGAAGTCATATATTGCTCAGGATGGGAATTCCCTCTACCCCTTCCCAAAAAAATCAATCACAAAAACATGAATCACTTCCAGAAAAAAATTATTATAAAGGACATTAACAAAAAAGTAATAAATATGCTTAAGATGCTCAAAACATTAAATGAAAGAATACAAATTATTAAAAAATTAGAAATTTAAAAGGCATAAGTAGATACAAAAGAAAAACAATTAGAAATCTTAGAAATAAAAAATGTAGTCATCAATATAAAAATTCAACAAATAGAATAAATTCCAGATTGACACAAAGAATTAGTGAGATAGAAAATATTACTGAGGAATTCAGATAGAGTTCAAAAACACAAGGAAATAAAATGTGAAAGAATAATTAATGAATTAAAAGATATGGAGAAGATTTGGGGAGCCTCTAACATATATCTACCAGAATTCCAAGAAGAAAAAACAAAAGAGTTGGTAAATATTTGTGTGTGCATGTGTGTGTGTGTATGTGCGTGTGTGTGAAGAGTTAATAACTGAGAATTTTCCAAAATGACAGAATATCTAAGTTCTCAGATGTAAAGTGCACTTCAAGTGTCCAGAGGTATAAATAAAATAAATCCACATCTTGACTCATTATACTAAAATACAGATCATCAAGGATAAAGAGAGAAACTTAAAAGTTATTGGAGAAGTCTGCTTGGCCCTAGCAAAGGGCAGTTTCCCAAGTCTTATTCTTTCTACCTATCCTCCCAAAGAAGTTAAGTTCAACAAAGAACTCAAATACAAAGACAAGGACCTCAAAACCACATCTTCAAAATTAAGAGAAATTTAATAACACAAATTTCAAATTACCTATAAATAATAATTCCAAATTCCAACAGAGCTTGCACAGCCATAGTAAGCTTGTTAATTTGGGGAGTGGGGAGTTGCCTTAGGAGTCTTCAAGGAAAAGAAGAGTATATAAAATATACATAAAATCCAGATAGGAATAACTCCTAGAAAGAAAAAGTGCATACTAAGTGCTCAATGATGAACACAGGTTCCCCCTCTCTCTGCGACTTATATTTTATAGTACTGCCAACAAAGAGTCTTAAGAGTAAGTGAAAAAAGAGGTTTCACTGATGCCTCTGCCAAGAATTTTGGGAGAAGATTTTAACTAAAGAAGGAGGAGTGCCTCCTTGGCAATGTGGCATTAAAGGAACAGAAAGAAATAAGAACAAGAAAAATTAAATATCCTGCAGAAAGAGACAAAGAGAAAGAAACACAAGTTGCACCAATCTTTTCCCTAACACCTTCATCAACAAAAAAACTATCCATTAAGGAAATGAACTTGACTATTCTGGCAGTACTCATAGTGATGAACCCTATCTCTGAAATATTTTGGAATAGAAAAAAACAAAAACAAAAACAAAAGTTCAGGATAACTCTGTGTAAAGTGACAATTAAAGGAAAATAAAAAGTGAGACTTAGAACATTTCAGCTGATTATAAGCTCCTGAAAGAAAAATGACTATGAGATAAAAACTATAAACAAATATTCCAAACTTAATTAAATTTCTTCAAGAATTTGGAGATATAAAAATATCCAAAATCAGAAATTTTAAAAATTAAGAATAAAAGTGAAAAATAACAGAAAGAAATACAATGAACTTCAGAAAGAAAGAATACATTCTGTATCTGCAATGTCTAATACACTAACCACATGTGGCTAGTGAAATGTGACTAGTTGACTAAGGAATTGAATATTTAATTTTTAATTTTAATTGCCTTACATTTAAATAGCCACATGTATCCATTAGGGACTTCACTAGATTTCACAGGCATATAGCAAAGTTTTCTAACAACTGACATGAATGATCTAGATGTATGCCATCATTCCCCTTTTTGCCTCTCAACATGTAGACACAACTTCACTGCTCTCCTCCAACCTTTAGTTTTAAAGGAAGTAGAGTATTGCACAGGGTATGACAATTCCAGTGAATTTAGAAAGTAATTAGGCCAGGGTTCCTCATTTCTGAAATGTAAAGGTCACCCTGAAAGAACATGAGGATTGAAACTCTTGAAAACTAAGCAAATATTTAGAATTCCAGTTTTTTTTTTTCCTTTTTTCCTTAAGTTCATCCTTCTGCCTGTTATAATGAAGTCTGCAGCTCAAGTGATCAAAAGCTTGAAGCAGCCTTCACAATGGCCTCCCACTAAGGCTCCTACAGGAAGGAGTGAGGGGTCAAGGGGCTGGCAGTTCTTTCACTGTGATCTCAGTCCCTTAAACCCCATTGAAGAGTAGCAAATTAAACTGCCCTTCTAAAAATTCAGGTCCCAAAATTTTGGCACATTTGGGTTTTTCCTTGGATATAAAAATTCTTCAGGTCCTTATGCTCAAGAAAGTACATTTTCTCTCCTAAAAATAAGTGAGCAGCAGGTGCCATACCAAACAAGTCTTAAATGATTTAAGCTGCAGTTGGGAAGGTTCCATAATGTAATTCATTCCAGTTACTGCTCATTTGGAACTGGGGGAGGCTTTTGATCTAGCTGCATGAATTTCAGATCATTTCCATTGGACAGTTACAATTTTTTTTTTTAGATTTTTATTTATTTATTTGACAGAGAGGAGAAAGATCACAAGTAGGCAGAGAGGCAGGCAGAGAGAGAGAGAGGGAAGCAGGCTCCCCACTGAGCGGAGAGCCTGATGTGGGGCTTGATCCCAGGACCTTGAGATCATGACCTGAGGTGAAGGCAGAGGCTTTAACACACTGAGCCACCCAGGTGCCCCTGGACAGTTACAATTTTATTATCAGTCTTTGTAAGTTGAACTTATAGTCCATTTGGAGTAATGAGCATGCACAAGCACATACACATCCCTATCAAAGGTCAACATCACTCAATGCTACTAAGAATAGGTAATATTCAATATCTAAGGGTTAGTTCTAATTCCTTTCCAGTGTTCCTTATGACATTTTATGCCCTGGCTCTATTTTATCACTGCTAGAAAAATGCCATAAATAATTAGTTGGGGATGAACAAGGGAATGTGCATATCCTCTCTTTGGATTTCAAAACAATGCCAAGCATTTTGTACAAGATGAATAGCAAGTTTCTTCCTGGGTTTTTAGATAAAATCTAAATTCTAAATATTTCTGTTCCCTATTGTTCCCATCAAAACATGCCAGAAATCCCCATGTTGTTTTGCAAATCAGCATTACTAAACTTTAAATATACTTAAGTCCCCAAAAAGGTTCGCCAAATAAAATAGATAATCACAAGTCAAATAAAACTTGTTTTCTTGAAAATATGCTCACATTCGTTCAGATTATACCTGTCCATAACTCTGTATATGATATTAACGTGCAAATAATATATAAGAGAATACAAAAACAGGATACTGGTAGCAAAAAGATAATAAGTAGAAAAAGTTAGTTGCTGCAACCTAAGGAAGGCTGAAGATCTAGCCTCACAATCTTGGATGACACTTGTAGTTTTCATGGACAGGGAGCAAATTATACTGGAAGAAGAGACCGTATGGGGACATTTTGCTAATGAGCACAAGCTCCCACTTGAACTTGGAATGAGTAACAAAGGTGGAGAATGGAGACCAGAGGAACTTTGTTGGGGTAAGGCAACATGGAATGCTTCTGTGTTCTTGTACCACAAATCCTACAGAGATGATATTAAATCAATTTATTTAGAGTTTCAAATTTATTCTTGTATACTTTTCTCTCAAAATGCGTTTATCTGTGCCCCACATCTGAAGTGACTAGCTCTGAAGCGTTTGAGTATTTCAATTCTAAAAGTGTTTGAAAATAGTTCCATGATTTGACACAAAGTAAAAATTTTAAATCTCACTAGTTTTGTGATATACATATAAAAAGTACGCAGTTTCATCATTGCCCTCCTCTAAAACAGTCACGATCCTAATGCTAGACAGCTACAAGGTGCTTTTGCTAATTTGCATAATTGCACTGCATAAGTTAGTGATGGCCTGGCTGCATTGGCTCAGAGATGCCTCTTCCAGTGTGTCATTCCCCTATTGCAGAATTGGCCACAGAGATCCTTCCTGTTACTCTAACATGATGGACTACTGGACAAAGGCTATACAAATAAAATATGCTCAACATCATTTGAAAGTCACCATTCAGCTGTGGTGAATCACGTTATATCTCCAAATTCTTCACTCCTCCCAGGATTCACATCTTTTGCCACTTAACTTCTTGGTTTCTACCACTAAAAGAGAAGAATGTATTTCCCCAAACCCTGACATCAGGTTGAGATACATGAATTGTTTTGGTCAGTAGAATGAGGGGGAAATGACAGTGTCAGTTCCAAGCCTATACTTTAAGAAACTTTGTGTATTTCCACGTGTCCTCTTATGCCTCAGGCATTGCCATGAAAACATCCTCCATCTTGCACACTGGTCCTAAACATGTGAACCATGTGGAGCAGAGCTGTGCCAGTAACCACAGACTGAACCAGAGCCTCCCCAGCCAAGTTGGGCACCAACAGTCAGTAAATCCACACAGCTGAGCGCTGATCTACTCTACTAGATCAGTAAAACTCAGTAGAACTGCTGGTGTGTGAGCAATTCTAAGTGATTGCTGTTTTAAGTCACCATGTGTTTATTTGTTTCACCATTTGCATGTGTGTGTGTGTGTGTGTTGAGAACTGTTAAAATCTACCCCCTTAGAAAATTTCATTTATACAATACAGTATTATGAACTATGAAATGGACTGAGAAAAATGAGGAGATACTTGTCAAAGGATGCAAACTTGCAATTAAACCATTGTGTTTTGCCCTGGTCTGACATACAGGATTATTATCACAGTAGAAACCAGTAGCAGCCTCCACAGGCTTCTCACAGCCAGTACTACCTCAGGCACTGCATGCAAATGGGAAGTAGGTCTCCACCACTCTCCTTTACCCTCCACCATCTCCCTAACCAGATGAGGCATTCCTCTTCCTCCAGACCAAGCATTACAATCTTGCTTTCTCCTACTCATTCTGCAGCTCAAGCTTAATTCTTTGATAGACTAGATTTTCCTCTACAAGTATTTGATGCCTTACTTACTTTCTCTGAACCTTAGCTCTTATTTCATAAGTAGGGCTAATTATGATTTACTATTTACTAAGTCAGAAAATATATGTAGAGAAAAGTAGTAGAAACATAGTTGGAAGTCAAAAACCAGTAAACACTATCACCCTGCCTCTTAAAAGTCACTTTCATAATGACCCACACTGAGATCCAGACATAAGAAATCTTTTTGATAATATCATATAATAAAAATAAAGATAATTGCTAACTCATCCAAATTTGTTTTTTAAATATTTATTATTTCAGTGAGCTAGAGAGAGTGCACAGTGGGGAGGGGCCAAGGAAGAGGGAGAAAGAAACCCAACCAGATGCCTCACAGGGTTTGATCTCAAGATGGTGAGATCAGATTAGCCAAAACCAAGAGTGGGAGGGACACTTAACTGATTGCACCATCCAGGCACTCCCTAAATTTTTATTATAACAGTATATAACACATGACTTGAAAAAAATATTTTCAACATATGTTGTTATTTCTGTAAGTAATTTTGAAGTTTGGAGAATTTTATGTCACTTAAAAAGTGTTCTAATAAAAAGTGTTCTAATCTCTTTGGAAGTATTCTACTCCTAATTAGCCTCAAAATTTGAGACTCAAATGGTCAATTAATATTTTAGTCATTCATTGAACCAATATTTACTGAGCACCTACAATACACTAGGTTCCATGCTAACTGCTACATGTGATTAAAGGGACATAAACTGTCTTCTCCCTAACCATTTAGAAAATGTTGGGAAGTTGCTGCATTGACACAGTAACAACTACCCAAGCTGACATGTGTTGAATCAAATGGTACTGCAGTAACTAGAATAGAAACTAAGGTAGAAAATGGAATACTCAAAGTGGCATAATTTAAGGAGAGATTAACAAAAGGACTATTTACAGAGGTGAGGGTAAGTACATGAAAACCACAAGGACCATGCAGCATTTCAGAGGCAGTAACAGTAGAGTACTATTACCACCCCAGACCTGACAGGATGAGAAAAAAAAAAAACATTTACCTGGAATGTTGACCAGGTGGTACCTGGACCAGGTGAAAGAGAACCCCATGGACATGACCATCTATCTGACAAGAACTGTGGTTTGATGGCAGACTTAAGCAAGCAAGGCACAGGGCAAAGGAGCCTGTTGATGATATCTATACTTGTCAGCTTTTCAGGACAGAGATCAAGGTGGAGAGAGGATCTGAAAGGTCATAGTCTATCCAATACACCAGCCCACAGGAACCAACTCCCAAAGATACTGTCTTAGCCTACTGATAGAGACATGCTCACAAGTGTAATGGTAACCCTTAACAGGGAAAATTCACTCCCTTTGAAATCTCCTGGGCATCTGGAATCGAATCTTGTTGGATTCAGATTCCCTGGGAGACTCTCCTACAAATCCAAATGGTATTAGAGAAGATGAACCCTGGCCAGGATGCAGTAGACTGAAAAGTGAACTATAAATGAGGAATTCTGGTCTCCTTCCACACCTTTCCTCCGGGGAAAGGATGCAGGTAATGGTCTTCAAATTATCTCGCTTCTAGCCCTGCTTGTTTATGGTCAGAAGAAGTTCTGCCAAAACACCCAATAAAGGAAAGAAAATGGACATGATGACAGATTTTCTTAGCTAAACTGCTACGTAAAGTCTTAAACATCCTCAAATCGGACTGTTTTCATGCTAGTTAAAATAGTTGGCACAGGATGTTTTTCATGATCCTATTGTACTAAACTTTTACCTCCAGATTTTCCTGGTGGGAAGTGAAGTTCATTGCTTCCAGTGGGACCTTATACTTTCTGCCAACATAATTGTGGACTGTGATGCCATTTGGAAATAGCAATCTTCTTCTTTGGGTTCAACATGGCTCTGAAGAGATAGTGATATTTTGGCATTTTCAGTTCCTTGTTTCCAAAATGCATTAGCTTGTATGCATACATATTTGCTTTCCAATTCAAAATGATGCTTTTTTTTTAATCCAAGTAAGTTTTCCATCCTTGCCTTCAACTTCCAAATGATTTCATTGCCATTATTTTCTTAGCATCATCTGTGGTTGAGAATGTGAACAAAATTTCAGGTCCTCCCTGGCATTTCTGATTCTCTGAAGGTTTTATTTATACTAGCATAATAGGGATTGATTGTACAATAGAATAAACAAACTTCAGCTTATGTAGGAATATTTTCAACATCCCATTTCCCATTCGCACATGTTCTCAATAAGTAACTCATCAACTAAGTCTTATTTTCTGTGCTCTTCAATGCTCGCCTTAGGGCCTGTTCTTTTCCCTGATATCGCAAGGTAGTAGCAAATAATGTCACAGTTAAGATTGCAAAGGCACAACATTATAACCTTCTCATCTATATTGCCTATAATGAAAATCTACATTGCAGCTGTAGTTTTCCAAGAGACTACCTCATAATTAAACAATATGCTTTTTAAAAATCCATCTTCTGCATTTTTCTTTTTATATCTGAATCTCCTACTTAAAATTTGATGGCATCCAGTCCCTTTTGGGATTAATACCAACTTTTTTAAAATGGGTAAGGGGGATTAAGGAGGGTACTTATGATGAGCACTGCATGTTATATGTAGGTGACGAACCACCAAATTTTTCTCTTGAAACTAACATTACACTACATGTTAACTAACTGGAATTTAAATAAAAACTTCAAACAAACAGGGGCACCTGGCTGGCTCAGTGGGTTAAAGCCTCTGCCTTTAGCTCAGGTCATGATCTCAGGGTCCTGGGATCGAGCCCCACATCGGGCTCTGCTCAGCAAGGAGCCTGCTTCCCCCTCTCTCTCTGCCTACTTGTGATCTCTCTCTCTCTGTCAAACAAATAAAATAAAATATTTAAAAAAAATACTTCAAACAAACAAAAAAGAAACTAAAAAAAAAAAAAAAAACCCAGCCTTCTTAGTATGCCATTGATGCACTTTCCAAACATTTACTGAGAGTCATCTCTGTGATAGGCACTATTATAGGTATGGAGGACATTGTAAATACCATTCACAATGAGCTCCTTGCATTTCTTCAACATTCAACCTTTCCTCAACCCCTTGATTTTATTACCTATGTTACCTATCAATTCACATTTCCAAATCACTTCTTCCCATTTTCCTAGAAATGCCTACTCCTTCAGAGCTCTCCTAAGCCCACCTTCTGTGAGCATCTACCCCAGCCCCTCTGGCAGAGTTCAACACTCCTTCCTCTGATCCCACAGAGCAGAGTTCTTTCATCTTTATCATATCCCTTGTCACATTTACTGAGATTGTAAATATGTCTGCCTCCTCCAATCTGGAAGATCCTGGAGAGAAACATTGATATTTTGTTCATCCTAAGTACCTAGCACAGTATATGTGCTCAAATATTTGCTAAGTGAATGTATAAATGAACCCAAACAGTGGACAACAAAGCACTAGTTGAAACTCAGAACCCACAATTAATTACTAACCTGAAGACCTAATGTATAACATAGTGACTGTAGTTGATGTACTATATTGTGATTAAAAATTTGCTATCACAGTAGAACCTAAATGTTCTAAGAAAGAAAGAAAGAAAAACACAGTGAATATGTGAAATGATAGATATATTAACTAACTTGATAAGGGGAATTCTTTCACAATGTATACGTATATCAAACATGTTGTATGCTTTAAATATTTTATGATTTTATTTTTTAATTATACCTCAATAAAACTGGAAAATTCATTCATTCATTCATTATTCATTCATTTTTTAAAAAAAATAATTACTCAGCTGTAACTAAAAGCCATCATTAAGGCCACCAGTTATTTGGAGACTTTTTGGCTCTAGGTGACGAGCTGATAAACTCAGCGTGGAAGGAATTACAAACCCTAACATGCATATTACTTGCTCCATATCCATCCAGCCCATAGCATAGCCACAGTGGCTATGTCTCCTGGAAAATTCTTCAGCAGAAAGGACAATCTCAAAGACAAGAGGAGAAGCTGGCCACAGGGCATCTGAACCTCTATGAACATGTGCCCTGGGTCATTGTCTCTCCAACCAGACTGTAGGATTCTACAAGAAAAGAGACTATATCTTGAACTTCTGCATTTCCCCTTCCCCTAATCCTTTGTTGCACACAGGATTAAACACAGTTTAAGCTTAATAGAATTATTTTATGGAACAAAATATTTCTGGTTAAGAGAAAAGGAGGATGAGATTCTGTTAGTTAAGGAATACCAGCTGTAACAAATACATCCCCAAACATCAGTGTCTTATCACAGTAGAATTTTTTCTGTCACTGTGTAATAATCCAATGCAAGTTTACTGCTCAGCACACAGCTTTCCTCCAGGCAATGATCCAGAGACCCTGACTTCCCCTTTGTGGCATCACTAGCAGTAGCTACAGCACCTTCTTCATCCCTCTAGTGGAAAGGCAAAGAAAAGCTGAAGGGGACACACCCACTGCTTAAAAGCCTCCACCCAGAATGGCACACATCATGCCTGTTTCTGTTCCATTGGTAAAAACTAGTTTCATGATCACTCCCAAAAGCAGGCAGGTGGGAGGTACAGTTTTGGCCAGACAGCCTCTCCCTCATAACAACTTTGCACGCTAGAAGAGAGAGTCCCAATCTGGGGGTTCAATTATGCTTTCTTGATGATTCTTTATTCGAGGAAGTGGCAATAAAGAAATATACTTCCATGAAATAATCCCACTTCTCCAAAAATGAACCTAATTGTGACCATAAAATACAACCTTCCAATTCATCTATCATTTCTATTTAATACACTTCTCCTTCTACGATTGCTGCTTAACTTCTGAGACTCTCCATTAAGAGTAAGAGCTTTGACTTAAGAGTATAAGAGATCATTCTCTCAAAGATTATTCTAGGGGCGCCTGGGTGGCTCAGTCCTTAAGCGTCTGCCTTCGGCCCAGGTCAGATCCCAGGGGCCTGGGATCGAGCCCCGCATCGGGCTCTCTGCTCTGCAGGAAGCCTGCTTCTCCCGCTAACATTCCCTCTGCTTGTGTTCCCTCACTCGCTGTGTTTCTCTCTGTCAAATAAATAAAATCTTTAAAAAAAAAAAAAGATTATTCTAGATAAGGTATAGCATTTCCAAACTGTGTTCAGCAAAACACTGGCATATTCATGTGATAAATTGCATTTGGGAAATCCAATATGCTATACTTCCTTCTTAGGTATTCATATGTATTTTAACACAAAGATTTTGAGTAATACTATAGTAAAGAAATCTGTTTCACTTTGTTCAAATAAGCATTCCTCCATTATTTAACCACTAAGTTTATATTTTGAAGGACACCTATTAACCCCAAAATGCTGTGTAAGAGGACAAAGTAATAAAAATAAGAGTTAACATTTACCTTTCATGTGTTAGACACATGTCACCTAGTTAAGTGATAACAAATCCATGCAAAATAAGACTCATTTAAAGATGAAGAAAATTAATCTCAAAGTATGAAAATATTAAGTATTCAATATTAAGTATTGAAGTTTCATCATTAAAATGTAACCTGTTTGAATCATTGAGAAAAATGACCAAGAGATTATGTATGTCTGTCCTTTTAGAGATGCCATCTATTAAAATAATACAAAAGATGTCTAAGTCCCCACTTAATGTCAGATGCACAGTGGGGATTCACTCAGAGATCTGCAAAGCCAGTTCAGCAAAACTCCACAAGAAATGAGCTTGTAACTTTCTAACAATAGCTTTCTTTTTTTTTTTTAATTTTTATTTATTTATTTTTTAAAAATTTTTTATTGTGTTATGTTAGTCCCTAACAATAGCTTTCTAACCAGGCTCTCCTGACATGTGATTCAGTAGTGAGAATGAAAGAAAAACAGAGGGAGGTCCTGGGCCCTGAACGCAGAATTTCCCACAGAAAGAACTTCTCCCTCTGGGACCAATAAGTTCCCCAGAAGTCCTGGGACTATATGGGAACTAAATTTCTACCAACAGCCTTGCCAGGTGACAGTAGCACCTCGTTAAGTTGCATAGGCTCACTCTTAAAATTCTTATTCACTTGGGGAACCCAAAGAGTAGACATTTTGTTCCCATTTACCACCCCTATCTCCTAGAAATGCCTGAATTTCCTGAAATTATGATTGTGTCATTTCCATCATTGCATTCATTTTGGGAGAGAAACTGTTCAAAGGATTGGAAAGACCATTTGATGAGAAATCAGGAGATCTTGACTCTGGCCTCATTATTGCTAATAACATCTGTGTGACTTTGAACAAGCCCTACATTAACAACTATTATTAGCTTTTATTACTGCTTCTATTTTCATCTGCTAGGTATTATGGTAAGAATTCTTCATTTATTATTTCATTTAATCCTTATTTCCCTTTAAAGTGGGCATTTATCATCATCATTTCACAGACAAGAAAACTGAGGTCCAGAGAGGCCAAATGACTTGCACAAAGTCACAGACAGTGGGAGAACTTTGGTTCTATGATTCCATGATCCAGGTGGGTGGATTCCAAGACCCACAGTCTTAAGCAGTTCTCCACACTGACTCCTCTTCGGCATCTCTTTTTATCCCAAAGTTGAGGGGTCTTTACTTTATTCTCTAAGGCTTCTTCCTACTAAAATCTTCTGTGGTATAAAAAATACACACTTTAAAATTGGTTACTACTTCTAGAACCAAGCTACAATTTCTGGTAACTGCCACTAAGTGGGTATTAGTAGCATTCTGGATTATGACATGAAATCTTAGATATTAACTATTGTTACATGGAATTTAAGTTATTAAATATTCACATGGGGAAAAGTTTGTGGATCAATAAAGCAGATGATGTCAATATTATTTCTCCAAAAATTTTACTCAATCAAAATGCTATGCACAATAGAAGCAATGTAGATTTACTGTCAATACAATGAAGCTAAATGAAGTTTCCAAGGAATTTTGAATCAGTAATTTTTGTATCCTTTCTTTTTAAAGAGGATTCTCCAATTGTATAAGCTTCAGGACCCACAAAACACAGATCTATCACTATTTAGTGGCTTCACACTCAGTCTGACTTGGATATAATTCCTGGCTTCACCATTTAAAACTGTGTGACCTTGAATGCATTACTTTATTTCTCTGTGCTTCCATTTTCTCTTTTGAAACATAGAGATTATAATAGAAAATGGATCATAGGATTACTGTGGATTAAATAATTTATTGCAGCAAAGCACCTAGCACAGAGCACATGAAGTGATCAATAAATGTAAACTATTATGTATTTATTTATTACTTTAATAGCATACATAAATGCTGACAGCATATATACCATTTGAGCATAATTTGAGGATCTGAATACTTATACACAATTGCTACTTTGCCTAGCTAGAGTGCCACTGTTAACAATCACCATCTAAAGAACTACTTTCACTCAGACTTAGTAAGGATGCATACCCTGATTGAAACTTTCTAGAATATATTCACCATTAATAGACTTAGTTGTATCAAATAACTTGAATCTGGTTGACCTTAGACAAGGGTTAATTTGGGGTTCTTTACTTTCTTAATAGGTCCTTGAATCAGCTTTCCTGATGGCTGAGTCCTTGGTTGTTGGAATTAAAAATCCACTATCTTTTGTCCACAGTTACATACTAGACACATTTTATTTTGGTTTATTTTCCAGTTCAATTGGCGGCATACTAAATTACTCATTTTCTCCTAACCTTTCTAAATACAAATAATGAGGATGACTACCTCATTGACTTAGCATTTTATAATAATTGCATCTAACTTTCATCACATTGTTCATGATGCAGTCCAGACAGGCACTGCTATTCCAAAGAAGTGAAGTTCAGAGTAGTGACATGGCTAGTCCAAAGTAACAGAGTAAATAAATAGGGAACAGGAGGGGAAATCAAAATTTCTAAGTCGTACTCCAAGATTCAAGGCTTATACTTTTCAAAGCTCTCTTAGTTAGATAATGTTTTTTGTTTTCCTTTTCAAATCTGGTTTCTCACTAGACACATATATTCAAAGGGACAAATTTTTTTTTCTACAAAATGTGTCAAAAACATGAGCAGAAATAGAGCAGAAAGAATATCAATAAATGCATGTAGTGCTCTTCTCATGATTATTAATAATTTGAGGCATTGTAACCTCTGGGAAATTTCTCATTTAATAAGCACCATTGCAAAAGCCACCCTTCTGTATGTGCAGATATAATGGAAATTGTCTTGAGAACATTATTTGTATAAATTCTTTGCAAAAGTATTTGGGGAAAACCTCCTACCAAAGAGATCTTCTCTCCAGACTTATGACCATGATAGAGAGTCTGCTGTTATTCCTTTTGGGTTAAGACATTACTGACCCAAGGACATTTAGATTTCAGGTGGAAAACTCACTGAAATAGTCAACTATTTACTAGCTACCAAAGACAATTCTGTATTAATCCCATAGAAGTAGGCATATTGGAACTATAATAAAGAAGGAGACATGACAATAAAAAAAGGTTACAGAACTTAGAGTTGAAAGATCTGAATTTTAATCCTACTTAGTTTATTTTTCCACTCCAGCATGCTACTTCTCAATACAGACTTTTTTTTAAGGTATCAATTAGTACTGTCTCATTCAGATTAGTATTCCTAGACCTTTTGACCTTCAGAGTTATTTTTTCTAAACCCTTTAATCAATTCCATTAGTGATCTTAAAGAAAAGGTGAATAGTACACTGATGAAATTTTCATCTGATATTTTTTCAGGAGGTGATAGAACATCGCTGAGGACAAATAAATAATGCAAACTCTATGGCAAAGATATATTAAGTTCTAATTTAGGAGGGAAATATAAGATATTTCCTTAGGAGACAATAATCTAAAATACCAGTGATAATAAGAAGCAAAATAAACTTGGTCATAAAATCAAGACACACAGGCTAGGAAAAGGAAAACATATTTGCCATCACCAATAACTGAAGAAGTTGCAAAATGACTCTATGCCAGGAAGAGTTTGATATCATATGATAGTACTCCATGAATCAAGGCCCTCAGTAAACCCATTAGTAACAAGAACGATTTTCAGCCTAAGAACCAAGAACAGGTTATCACATTTTGGAGCAGAAAAAGTAGTAAGCACACTTGTAATTGTCACAGTAATACTAGTGTTACTACTTAAAACAACAACAACGATAGTAATGATAAAATAATAAAGCCATCTAATTAGCACTTTACAATTTTGAAAGCACTTTCACATACATGATCTTCAAAACAGCTTGCAGTAAACAAGAAAATAATTTTAATTCTCTTTTCAGGAGAGAAGATTAGAAGTTAAGATGGGGAAGAAATTTTTACAAGGTTCTGTAATTCATGAAGCCAATGTCAATACAGCTTTTCAGAACTCGGTTACTCCTTAAAAGCATCTAGTCCAATCCTCTCTTTTACATATTGGGAAACTGAGTCTTAGAGAAAATAAGTGACTTTCTCCAGGAGAATGGAGTTAATTAGTTGCAAAGCAAGCATTTAAACCTAAAGATAAGTGGTTGATCTTTTCATCAGACTCTGTTGTTTCCTAGATGGTCTTGAAAGGAAAGGATGATTAAATAGGTCCAGGTTGGTTATGAAATTTTGCAGTAAGAATTCAGGGCTGACTTTAATGTTAGATGAGAAAGAAAGATTTTGAGTAAGGTATTTGCAATAGTAGTGACACTTGCAGTGGAATAAATGAGTGCAGTTTTGAACACCTCTGAATCAGAAAGATACAGATCAAATAGGCAGAGGAGCAAAAGTGACACCGACAATGTGGGCATTGATTTATGAAGAGAGTCTAGAAGATTATAAGTGCTAAATATGCATGACTTGGCTAATGACTTAGGAAAGACAAAGAAGTCTATAAATATTTGAAGGATACAAATGCTATAGAGGAAGCAAAAATATTTTATTTTATTTTTTTTACTTATAATATTCAAACATCCTCTAACTCATGGCAGCTCTTTATTTTTCCTTTTTCATTTTTTTTTCCAATCCAACACTCAAGACCACCAACACTAGCAGCAAAAGTATTTTAAAAGCAAGGGGGGAAAAGCTAACACTGTTAGGTTAATAAAACCCAATGAAGAAAGAGAAAAATAAGAGTTGAACATAAGGAAATACTTAAAAATGAGATTTATTATTTCCTGGATTTCTCTTCTAAGATCAGAGGTGAAATCTATCATTTGGGATATTTAAAATCTGATTAGGCTCAAAATACCTAAGCCAATGACACAGGAAGTCATTTTCTGTGGGTACATGGGGCTGGAACCGATGCCCTCACAAGGCTTTTCCAGCTCAGTTTTGTAATCTTGGAACCACACAACATTGCCTTGGTTTGCATTCATTTTAAGTACTGAGGCTATAGAGCTGTGTATGGGAAGAATAATGGACTCTGAGCATTTATAATTTCTCTGCTCAGTACAGGGCCTTAGAGATGAGTTTTCCAACTCAACCAAATACGAGGGGATCCAAATTGACATCATAAAACTGTTTCCCAAATAAGTGAGATAATTAAACATAGCAGCTTTGTGAGGTAATAGGTATGTATGGCCTGTTTTCACTCAGTATCACCTACTCACCTGTTCCCACATGAGGAATCAAGTAGGACTAGCTCTTATATGCTCATCAAAGAGCATATAAGAAACACTCTGGCAGAGTTAAAGGTTGTATCATTATCATTGCCTCCTTGCTGGTATTTTACATACATTGCCTAGTTTGGTAGCCCAGATGCCAAGTTCATGGGTTTTCTATGTTCACCATGACAAGATTCCTGCTTGTCCAGGACCTACCTTACCTTGTTTTCAATACCTGTGCCCTTCTGGATCCTGATTCTGTGGTCAGCTATTGCTCAGCCCTACCTGTTAGTACTCATGTGATTTGATATTGAAATGTAGCTGATATAATGGTATCTTTTATATGGTAATAAAAGTAATAGAATTGAGAATTAGCAATATGCCTGCTAAGTGAGGAGACTAAATAATTAAGTAAACTGAAGTCCCTTCATGTTCTAAGCTTGAAAGGCTTAGAAGTCTCTAGGAAAGTCTGCCTTTCCTAGAGCTATGATTTTCGCTATCTGCTTACTCCTCCCTTCCCTGGACAGTGTCTATATTGCTCTATATTGTATGTCCATACTGATGAAGCAGCATTCATTCCTGACTTGAAGTGAGTGTTTAATAAATATTGGTTAAGTGAATAAATGAATTCTGGAGTGCTTGGTTCACTGAGGTTTAACCATTCTAGTCTTTAATATCTCCAGATCTTGGGGATCTGGTCCCATTACCTCAGCCACTGGAGGGATCCTGACAGTACCACCTGGGATATTGACATTCAACTCTTTTTAAATAGCATTATTTCCCAGAACCTGGGAACAATTTCCTAGTGGTTAGGCCTTACTTACCATATTGGAATTATGTAGACTGTAGCACTTGCCATCATAAAACCCTAGCTTAGGGGAGCCTGGGTGGCTTAGTCACTTAGCTGTCTGCCTTTAGCTCAGGTCATGATCCCAGAGTCCTGGGATCAAGCCCTGCACTGGGCTTCTTGCTCAGTGGGGAGCCTACTTCTCCCTCTGCCTCTGCCTACCATTCCCCCTGCTCGTGCTCTCTCTTTCTCACTAATTCTCTCTCTGTGTGTCAAATAAATAAATTAAATCTACAACAAATTAAAAAAATAAAACCTTAGCTTATCCCATTACTTTAAACCATGTGATTTGGTTATGTGGTCACTTCCAAGGTTCTCTGTGGATTAATGTTCCAGAGCTGACCCTTCCAACTTCCTCCTCCCCAAATACTTATGGAATGCCACACTATCTCCCAACAGAAACCATGTCACTTATGAAAACAAAACACTTTTTCTTTTTAAATCTTTTTTTTCTCCTTTTCTTCTTTTGGAGACTCATTTGTTCTTTTAAAAACAAAAGGATTACTGAGATTCTCAGTTAGAATTCTAGTTACCATCACATCTCAGTCAATTCATTAACAGTGTGGTATGGAAAACCACTGAAGATCATTACAGCTGTAGTTGGAAGCCAATGTGCCAGGATAATGAAAAACAATTCTGCAGTTCCCCATGCTCTGTTAGTTGTGTTTGTCATAAATGAGTTGTGGAGATTTGAAGTGAATGATCCATATCATATTGAACTGTCCTTTTTTATTGCTGACAATTGAAGGTGACTGAGAAGCAGAGCCAGTGTCAGACTGTATCTAATTGGAAACCGTCTCTCATTAATGTCCAATGTTGACTTGTATTACTTGATGAAATTAGGACCACAGTAGAATGGATTTTATTATACAGAAAGAGCTGGTTGAGCTCTCTTCCATTTCAGTGTTTCTTTAACCTCACCCCACCCCTAATTCTGTGGCAGAAGGGGCCCAGCAGAGCAGGAATTTTGAGTAAGGCAAGTCTAAGCACAAACAAAGCAAAAATGGTCATGTAGTAAAGAAAATTGAAACCATATGAACTTTTATGCCACATATGTTTGATCAGTTCTTGGGGACTACTGAGGAACCATAGGACCAGGGAGACCTCTGGGAAGTCACCTTGGCATCAGAACTCCAGGGATAAGTGCCCCTAACCCACCCGAGGCAGATGAGAATTTATCTTGCATGTAAAAGATATGATATGGTGAAGAACACCTACATTCTCTCTCCATCCTTTCCTAGTCATTTGCTGCCCTGATAAAATGCACTCTTGGAAGTTCTCTTTGAAGATCTGGGTCTTTATCTGGGGTATTATTTCCAAGAGAAAAAAAATATTTAGATCAAAGAATGAGAATTCTACTCTAGCTAGGTTCTTTCTTCCTTGACCTTGAGATCAGAGGAATCAGGGATGGATAAGGAGAGATGAAAAATCAGAATAGAATACTCCAGACCTGTGTGAGAAAAAAATTCAGACCCTCCAACAAAGAGACAAAACAAACTTGCTTTGAATAATGAAAACATAACCAATGCTCACAGTATGATTTTTTATTAAATATATGTTAGTGTCATAGAGGTTAAAGGACTGAAGTCTGATTTTTGAAGACCCACAGTCAAAACAGTTGATTTTTTTTTCTACATAGCTCTGTCAGCTTACAGTAAACTAAGGCTGATAATAGCAACCCACTTTCTGAACAATTAGTTGATTATTTTGCAAATGTAAAAATGCTTTCAAAAGCTTAACAACTAGGAAGTTCAGGAATTTCATCTGGAATCATCACAAACCAGTACCTACAGATTTACTTATTTTCTCTAAACTCCCCCAGTCTTAGAAATATGGCTTTTAGGGCACCTGGGTGGCTCAGCCGTTAAGCGTCTGCCTTCGGCCCAGGTCAGATCCCAGGGGCCTGGGATCGAGCCCCGCATCGGGCTCTCTGCTCTGCAGGAAGCCTGCTTCTCCCGCTACCATTCCCTCTGTTTGTGTTCCCTCTCTTGCTGTGTTTCTCTCTGTCAAATAAATAAAATCTTTAAAAAAAAAAAAAAAAAAAAAAAAGAAATATGGCTTTTAAAATATACATTTTATTGACTCAGAGATATAAACAGTTAACCTTCAGTTTCAGAAGATGAAGTAATGGCTGATTTAAGCTATTTTGATGCTTAATTAATGCTCAGAGCCTTTTCAGTCTTTGATTCTTCTAACCTTGAGACACTATGACCTAGTAGAATTGAAGATAGAGAGGGGGCTTGGTCCCCTCTGCTGGTATTGTGATACCAGTAAACTTACTCCTCTGGGCCCTTTAATCCTCTTTCCATGTCTTTTTTTCTTTCTCAGTCACCAGAGCTCCCCAACTATGGCAATGCATAAGAACCACCTTTCCGGTCTCAAGACTTTTTAATGTTTCCTATGTCCGCTCTCAAACCATATTCATCATGCACTTCTTGGTAAGAATTAAATCACTTAACAAACTCACTTCAGAATATTAATGGCACTATCATATGTAATACATGCTGTCCTAGAAACATTTGGACGTAAACAGAACCACTAATGTATTGTACAAGGTCTTTTCTTACCTGTATGGAATTTCTTCCTCAAGTAACAATCTTAACTCAGTGTTATAACATTGATTATATCTCATTGATCACCTCCTGGGTTTCAGCAAATTACAGATTATTAGAACCTCAGTTGTATGTCATCATTTTTCAGGTAAGTAAATGGAAGCCTAGAGAGTTAAACTGATACTCAGGTCACTTAGAGAGTCAGTGAATGAACTGGCTTCAATGTTCAAATCTTGACTCCTAATCCAGTGCTCTTGCCACTATAACACACTAGTGACCCCACTCTCTATTTTAGACCCCAAATGCTTCACTCAGTACTACCAAGAAACTTCTCTTGGACAAAGGAGAGTTCTTTGGCTAAGTAAAAGGTGATAGGGCACTGCCATGTTAGCACAAAATCTCCACTGCTATATCTTGAATCCAGAATGTCTAAATGATAAGTAATATATACTCCAAAGAAAATTTAATGCAGGAATATTCCATACCATGAAAACATACTTAAATGTTGTGCTCATGCTAACACATTTTTGCATTGCTACTACCACCACTAGCATCTTTGCCAAAGATGCCTTTGTAAAAAAGGGAATCAAACAGGGCTATGAAGACATTATAGGGTAAGCAAAGTAAGCAGGATTCCATCTCAGAATCAAAAACTCTATTAATATGAGAAGAACTTCCTATAAACTAGATGTGATTGGGGACCTCAGAAGAATGCCCTTTTAAAGGGTCTACTCACACAGTGCTTAGTGGATACTAAACATCTGGCCAGAGAGAAAACCATTCAATCAACCAGATGTTTAGTCTATGCTCTGCCAAACATCTGGGCGATTGATGGGATCATTTCCTTTTCATTAGGGAGCTTGGCCACAGTGACCCAGAGGTGCAATCACAGCATGAGAACACAGCATGAGGATGACAGATATCTTGACCTGCCAGGATCCCCAGAGTGAGATATTTTTCAGGTCTGTGTGGGTCAATTCAACATCACTTTAGTTTGAGATTTGTTGGTTGTTTGTTGTTCTGAAACATTTTGATATCAGCACATTTTTAAATCTCTACTTCATAAAAAACAGAGGCCCTGAATTGAAAAAGAACATCTTATTGACATTCAAGGATAGGAGGCCACTGGCTGAAAGCTATACCGGTTTCCTCCCAAATTGTCCTTAAGTGACCTGCTGTTTCAGCTGCTGTAGGGGAAAAGGTGCCGACATTTTGTTGGCACTGGCCTGGAGAATCATAATGAGTATAGAATTTGGCTCCATTATAAAATATAATCCATCTGACAAAGGGATATCATTTAATGGACACTCTCTTAATTACAATAATTTGGAAGATTAAGAAGTTGCGGATAATAGCAGAAAGCATAACAAGATCACTTAATGAGAATTTTGTCTTTGGACTCTTTCTGGTAGACCAGCATCCCCAAGGGTTAGAGAGGAAAAATTTACCAATACATTTACCAATATTTTCTTGATCAATTCTAATCAAAGGCAAGTAGGAAAAAAGGAATAAAAGAATAGGGACAAGTAAAAAAAAAAAAAAGGAAAAAAAGGCTTCATTGTCTTATATTGAGAAATAAAAGGATGGCTATGACTGTTGTAAATAATTGTGTTATTCTCAAATTTTCTTGTCAAGGCAGAGAGGTTTTCAGAGGAAGATTATAGGTAGTCAGTCATGGGTCACTTCTCATGGATGTGGAATGTTACAGGATCTAATGTAGGAATCTTCCAAAAATTACATCTACAACTTTGCTGACAGCCTCAGAGGGAGACTGTCCTTCTAAAGAGTAGAGTACTATCATAGTTTGCCTTCCTTGCTTACAGTAATACCATAAGCTTTACAGGTGTTCAAAATTCTGTTGTTTTCCAAATGCTTTCATACAGATGACTTCTTTTGATCCTTGAAGTTTACAGTGAAAAATTCAATATAATGGAAACAGGAGGGAAAATATAATCAAGTATGTGCTCGATGCTTATTAATTTCCAGACACTTTGCTAAGCACTTTCACATGGCAGTGTATTCAGCCTATGCAAGTCAGGGCATATGTGTTTTTACCTCCTTTCTAACTAAAGAGAAGATTGGGCTCGGAGAGACCAAATAATTTATTCAAAATTAAACAGCCAGTGAAGGCCTGAATTGGAATTTGAACCCAAGTCTCTTCTGAAGGCTCATATTTTATTACACTATGTTGTGACCATAATTGATACTTTAAATTTGCCAAGATAGAACAATGAAAAACCTTTACAATAGCATTCATAAGCCAAAATTTTTAATTTAATTTAATTTAATTTAATATTTAATTTAATTTAGTGACACAAATATACATATAAAATTAGGCCATATCTGACATTAGATCATCTCTGGAGAATCTGAATAAAATTAGAGAGAACCAGTTTGGTAACATTCATTTAGCCAGTCATTGGTGGTTGAAACAACCACCACGTACTTAGTAACATATATTGTGCTAAGAACAAAAAAGAAATGGATGATTCTTGTCTTCAAGAAACATATGATTTAGGAGAGGGGCAAGATGGCAGAGGTGTAGGAGACAGAGAAAGCATTGGTTCCCAGAAGTTCAGCTAAAGAGGCAGAAAATCACTCTAAAAGCCAGCAAACACAACAGGAGAGAGAAGAGAATAAGAACAGCAATTCTAGGAACAGAAAATCGACCATTTTCCTAAAGGTAGGACATGTGGAAAAAGTGAATCCAAAGTGACTGGAAGAGAGACCCCGGGGGGAGGCACCGGCTACCAGCAGCCGCCAAGCCACAGAGCACAAAATCCGGAACTTTTAGTTGGCTCAGCTGAGGGATATCACTCTAGAGGCTAACCGGGGATTCAGCCTTCGCGGGAACAGTGTGGTTTCAGGACCCGTGGGGTCACTGAGGGACCAGGGGAGCCTGAGTGTGGCAGAGCTCCCAGGTATTGGGGTGGAGAAGCCAGTGGCAGAGAAAGAGCCCTGCAAGGCCATGCCATTTAGGTTTACCTTGGACTACATGAAATGAGACACGGTTGGACTGTTGCACATCAGCGGGGACCCCACGGGAGGCAGCTCTAGAGACACCCCCTTCTTCCTCCTCTGGGAGGAACTGTGCAGGAGCGCGCAGCAGGAATCTGCTGGTTTGGGGACTCTAGACGGGGCCGCCCGCACCACAGATAGAGGTGCTCCACCACGGGCTAGTTGAGCACAGAGCACAGGCTGCAGACAAGGAAGACAGGAGTGATTGACTGCTTTCTTCTGAGGACATGTGGAGGAGAATGGTGCCCAGCACTCAGCTCCTCTGGGCCGGAGACTGGGAGGCCACCATTTTCATTCCCAGCCCACAGGGCAGTATGGAAAGCACTCAGCGAACAAAGACTCCCGAGAGAGAACCTGAGCAAAGTGCTTGGGTCATCGCCTGGCAAGGGCAGTGCAACTCCTTCTCAGGCAAAGACATTTGAGAACCATGGCAATGGATCCCACCCCCAGAAGATCAGCGAGATTATCCAGCCAAGACCTAGTTAATCGATCAGTAAAAACTGCAGAACTCCAGAGAATCGTTCTCTCTCACCTATCTACTCTTACCTTGACAAAATGATGAGGCAGAAAAACTCACCACAAAAAAATAGAAGAGACAGTACCGATGGCTAGAGACCTAGTCAATGCGGACATTAGTAATATGTTGGAAATAGAGTTCAAAATGACAGTTATCAAGATGCTAGCAGGGCTCAATAAAAGCATAGAAGATATTAGAGAATCTCTTTTGGGAGAAATAAAATCCCTTTCTGGAGAAATAAAAGAAATAAAATCTAACCAAGTTGAAGTTAAAAAAGCTATTAACAAGGTACAATTAAAAATGGAGACTCTCACTGCTAAATAAATAAGGATGAAGAAAGAATCAGCAATATAGAAGACCAAATGAGGGAGAATAAAGAAGCTGAGAAAAAGAGAGACAAACAACTACAGGACCACTAGGGGAGAATGCGAGAGATAAGTGATACCATAAAATGCAAAAATATTAGAATAATTGGGATCCCAGAAGAAGAAGAGAGAGAGACAGAGGCAGAAGGTGTATTGGAGAAAATTATTGTAGAGAATTTCCCTAATCTAGCAAAGGGAACAAGCATCAAAATCCAGGAGGCACAGAGAATCCCCCTCAAAATCAATAAAAATAGGTCTACACCCCATCATTTAATAGTAAAACTTGCAAGTCTCAGTGACAAAGAGAAAATCCTGAAAGCAGCTCGGGACAAGAAATCTGTAACATACAAAGGCAAAATGTTAGAGTAACAGCAGTCTTATCCACAGAGACCTGGCAGGCCAGAAAGGACTGGCATGATATATTCAGAGCGCTAAATGAGAAAAATATGCAGCCAAGAATACTATATCCAGCAAGGCTGCCACTGAAAATAGAGGGAGAGATAAAATGCTTCCAGGACTAACAAAAATGGAAAGAATTTGCAAACACCAAACCAGTCCTACAGGAAATACTGAAAGGGGTCCTCTAAGCAAAGAGAGAGCCTAACAGACCAGGAAGGAACAGAGACAATATACAGTTAACAGTCACCTAACAGGCAATAAAATGGCACTAAATTCATATCTGTCAAAGTTACCCTGAATGTAAATGGGCTAAATGCCCCAATCAAAAGACACAGAGAATCAGAATGGATAAAAAAACAAGACCCA
>CM053615.1:25659887-25690588 GCA_028646535.1 Procyon lotor
TGAGCTTGAAATCAAAAAAAAAAAAAAAAAGAAATACTATTTGAAGTTAAGAACTCTGTGAGTGCATTAAATGACAGATTAGATACAACTGAAGAAAGGTGAGAGAATTGGGAGATCAATATGAGAAAATTACCTGCAATACAAATCTCAGAGATAGAAAATATGGAAAAGCAGCTAAGAGATCCTAGAAAGACCATGAGAGAGAATAAAGTGCATCTAACATGAGTTCTTCTAGGATGGAACAGAGAGAGTGAAGATCTCCCCTCCCCCCAACAATTAACATTCTAAAAGAAATTTTCCATATTTGAAAAAAGAATTAAATCCTCCAATTGACAGAGCACTCTAACCACTGAACAGGATAAATAAAAACCTACACACAGTGTAAGAAACTAGAAACATCAAAGAGAAATATCTTAAAATCAATCCAAGGAAAAAGCAATTTTCTCTGACAGAGGAATCATAATTAGAAAGGTACACTTCTCATGAGGCAGACCAACTTTCCTCCAAAAAAAAAAAAAAAAAAAAAAAGAAAGGTACACTTCTCTACAGTGGCACTGGATACTGGATAGCAGAACACAAAGGGATATTATCTTCCTTTATCACAAAGGGACACATCATACCTCACTTAAAAATCAGGATAAAAATGAAGATATTTTCAGAGAAAGAATTAATGACATATTTATGGACTTTTACAGGGAATTATAAAATTTATTATGGACTTTTACAGGGAATTGTAAAAAATCACTCTTCAGTTAAAAAAAAAGAAAAATGAACCCAAAGGGAAGGATTGGCAAGCAGAAAAAATAGTAAGCAAAATAATTGTAAATATATGAATAAATCTAAAGTGTTAACTGCAAAAATAGAAATCTTGTAGGAGATCCTCATTGTAGGGAAAGAAAACCAGGTGGAACCAAAATATTAAACAACAGCATGAAAGAGGAGTGATTTGAAATGAAGCATTCCTAAGTCCTTGTATTATTTAAAATGAGAAAGAAGATAGTGATTAGTTTTAGACATTATTGAGTCAAATAAACATTATTGACTCAAACTATTGAGTGAAACCTAAAAAAAGTTAAGGGTAACACAAAAATAGAATGTCTGCTTTGATACCAATAGAGAAGGTAAGAAGAATAATAAATAAAATTTTATCATTCCAGCAGGAAGACTGGAAATAGAGAAAGAAGCAAAAGAAAAGAAAGTTAATAGAAAACATGAAATAATTTAGCAATCACCACAATGAAAATTATGTGAATTCATATGTCAAAAGAAAATGTCTTACATTATTCAATAATTGAACAAGGAGAAAAACCAAATCAGTAGTAAGATGTTTACAAGAGGCAAGCTAGTGACACAGATGGAAACAAAAGGTATAGAAAAATCTTCCAGGAATGTGAACAGGTTTTGACCGGCTACTCAGCAGTCATTTTATTTTATTATTATTTTAAATTTATTTAGGTTCATTTAATTAACATATAGTATGTTATTAGTTTCAGAAGTAGAGTTCAGTGATTTCATCAGTCTTACATAATACCCAGTTCTCACTTCATCACATGCCCTCCTTAATGCCCACCACCCAGTTACCCCACCCACCCAGCAACATTTAGTTTGTTTCCTATGATTAGGAGTCTCTTATGGTTTGTCTCCCTCTCTGATTTCATCTTCTTTTATTTTTACCTCCCTTCTCCTATGTTTCTTAATGTGATTATTGTCTTTCTCTGATTGACTTATTTCACTCAGAATAATCTCCTCTAGTTCCATCCACACTGTTGCAAATGGCAAGATTTCATTTTTTTGATGGCTGAGTAATATTCTTGTGTGTGTGTGTGTGTGTGTGTGTGTATGTGTGTGTATGTGTGTATATACCACATCTTTATCCATTCATCCGTCAGTGGACACCTGGGCTCTTTCCATAGTTTTATCCATTGTGGACATTGCTGCTATAAACATTGGGTGCAGGTGCCCCTTTGGATCACTACATTTGTATTTTTGGGTTGAATACCTAGTAGTCAGCAGTCATTTTAGTTTCCCTTCTCAGCACTTTTCCTTGTCCTTGCTGTCAAAGCTCTTATCTCACTTTTATCTCACTTTAAAAAGATGCAAATACTGGCTTTTCAGATGACCAGTTTCTTTTGAAACCTGTGTATTGAATTGTGCAGGTCTCCTGGTCTTTGTGTATATAAATCTTTCCTAGATTATTAGGTAACCTTCTCCATTCTGACATTATGATACTTCTCTCCTCCTCTCCCCATTTTAAAAAGTGGAGTTCTATGTTTACTATATTATTTTGCTACCAGAAATTTAATATTTACTTTTAAATGTGCTGTTTTATTACACTTGTTTTCATTAATATTGTAGTTGCATATACTTTCTACTAGATGGAGCTTCTAGGAAAGCCATTGCTTTTCTGATGTAAAGGCACAGATTCAGTAGGCAAAACTTCTTCCTGTGTGAAGCATAGGTACCTGTAGGTGGAGAATGTGAGAATGAAAGCCACATGCTAAGGATAGTAAAAGAAGACACTAGAAGGAGCCAGTGTCTTTTTGATTTCCTCAAGCAATGGACCTAGCCTTGGGCTCCCTGCTTCTGGACTTTTTAAATGGAAAAAAAAAATTTTTTTTTAAAATCTGGGTTAAGCCATGCTGGTTGAGTTTATCTTATATTTAACTGAATATAATCCTAACTGATACAAGCAATATATTTTAAACACAATTAAACATTAATAAATAATAATAATTTGCATTTTGATGGAGCTCAAGGACTTTCACATTTCCTTTTAAACTTGACCTTCCCCAAAACTCTGAGGTGAGTGCAATTTTTGGTACTTTTCTCATTAAAAAAATATTTATTTAAGAGAGAGAGAGAGCAAGAATAGGGTGGAGGGAGAGGGAGAAGTAGGTTCTCATCTGAGCAGGGAGCCTAGGGCTAGATTCCAGAATCCCAGAATCTTGACCTGAGCCCAAGGCAAAAGCTTAACTGACTGAGCCACCTAGGCTCTCCTTATTCTCATTTTCTGAGTTGGAGAAAGAATGAGGTTGATTCCAGCCCCCCCCCTTAGATATGTCAGATGTTTCACTCAAGGTTACATGACAAGTTATTGGCAGACTCTACCTTAAACTCTAAATTTTGTAGTGCCCGCTTAGACTGGGACCTTTCTACATTCATTGTTTTGCTGTTCAGCAAATTTATAAATTTGCTTTACTCTCTTCTAGGATATAACAATAATTATGGTAATATATAATATATTATATATAAATATATGTAATAGTGTTTACATCTGTATTGTGTGTACGTGTTTGTGACTTTCTAGCAAGATTTATGATTTGAATTCAATTTGAACATATTATGTTAATAAGGCAGACAAATAATTAAGTGGCTCAGAATGAGTTTCAAAGTCTTTTGTGCTTTGAAACAACCTAGTAAGAAAAATACAGTTTCTTCTTCCTTTTTTTTTCTATTTCCATCATTGTACATCTGAAAAATGCTCACCTCTGCTTCGTGTTGTTCTCTTGCAATCCTTTCTTTCTAAAAGATGAAGAGTAGGAGTACCTTAAATGAAGTAATGTTTTTACTAAAGACATTTGAGTAATCCAATCATTTTAAAATTATGTTACGTTAGTCACCATACAGTACATTATTAGTTTTTTTTTTTTAAAGATTTTATTTATTTATTTGACAGAGAGAGATCACAAGTAGGCAGAGAGGCAGGCAGGAGAAGGGGAAGCAGGCTCCCAGCTGAGCAGAGAGCCTGAAGTGGGGCTTGATCCCAGGACCCCGAGATCACGACCTGAGCCAAAGGCAGAGGCTTAACCCACTGAGCCACCCAGGTGCCCCACATTATTAGTTTTTGATGTAGTATTCCAAGATTCATTGTTTATGTATAACACCCAGCACTCCATGCAGTACTTGCCCTCCTTAATACCCACCACCAAGCTCACCTATCCCTTCCCCTCAAAACCCTCAGTTTGTTTCTTGGAAATCAGAGGGGGAGATGAACCATGAGAGACTGTATACTTGGAGAAACAACAACTTCTTACCAGCCCGAACATTGTTGTACTTCTCAGCAGGCAGCAAGTGATTGCCTAAATTAGGGGTCAACAAACGTTTTTTCTGTAGAAAGCCAGATGGTAAATATTTTAGGCTTTGTGGGCCATGTTGTCTCCACCACAGCTACTCAACTCTGCTGTCACAGTGTGGAAACAGTTATAGACAATACATAAATAATGCGCATGCATGTTTTCCAATAAAATTTTATTTGTGCAGACTGAAATTTCAATTTCGTATTTTCACATGTCACAAAACAATATTCCTTTTTTTCCAGTATTTTTTCAAGAATTTAAAAATGTAAAGGCATCCTTAGCTTATGGGGCATACAATGGGCAGCAGGTTGATTTTGGCTCTCAGGCTATAGTTTGCTGACCACTAAATCCAAGGTCTTCCTCCCTTTCTCACAACTTCTTCCTTCCCCTAGGGGGTTTTGGGGCCACAGTAAATTTTTTTCTGCCATTTCATTCCTGGTAGTTAACATGTAAAAGAAGTCTCAACCTGAAATAAAGTAAAACCACAAGGAGATATCACACCAATTTGGCAAAGATAAGGTATAGGCATGGTTATAATCAATGCTAAATCAGGAGCACTTAAAAAGATCTCTTTCATATTGGTGAAAATTGGTACATACCCAGAAAGCATTTCATTTATAGGTATACCTCAGAGATTTTAAGAAGTTTATACTTTTTACCCAGATTTTTTTCAGAAAAGAGTTCATCCTAAAGAAATAATCAGTAATAGGGACGAAGGATAGTTGTTTCCTAATGAACAAAGGGGAAAATATGTTATGGAAGTGTTATTTATAATAATCAAAAATTTGAGGAGGGAGGAACACGATGATTGAGGAGTAGGAGACCTAAATTTCATCTGGTCCCAGGAATTCAGATTAATAGTTATCAAGCCATTCTGAACACCTACAAACTCAATAGGAGATTGAGGAAAAGAATAGCAGCAATTCTATGAATGGAAAATCGACCACTTTCTGGGAGATAGGACTTGTAGAGAAGTGAGTCCAAGTTGACATTTGGGAAGATAGACCATGGTGGGTAGGGAGTCTCCATCAGCAAGCTACTGGCAATGGTACACAAAATCAGAACTTTTAGAAGTCTGCCCAGGTGAGGGATGTCACTCCAGTGGCTAAGCTGAGGGGTGGAACTCTCATGGGGACAGTGTGGTCTCAGGACTCTTGAGGTCACAGAAAGACTGGGGGTACCCGAGTGTGACAGAGCTCCTAGGTATCAAAGTGGGGAAGCAGGTGCAAAGATGGAGCCGAGGAGTAGGCTCTCAGCTTGGGGTTGCCATAAACCATGATCTGCAGCACAGTTGGGCCACTAATTTTCAAGCAGGGAACCAGCAAGTGGCAGATTTGGGAAGGCTCCCCTTCCTTCCCTGGGGGGAGCAGTGTGGGAGCACACTGTGGGAATCTTCTGTGTTTGGAAACTTCAAATGGGCTTGTATGCCAGAGTTAGAAACACTTGGTTACAGGCCAGGTGAGCATGGAGTGCAGGTGGAGATCAGAGAGATAGGAGTGATTGACTTTGTTCTCTGAGGGCTCACTGAGGAGTGGGACCCAAAGCTTTCAGCTCCTCCAGAGCCAGAGATTGAGAGGCTGCCATTTTCATTCTCATCCTCCAAAACTGTATGGAAAGCTTTTAGGAACAAAAGCGACTGAGACCAAACCCAAGCAAGGGCAAGAGCAGGGCAGTTCCACCTTGGTCAAGGACATTTGAGAATTACTGCAACATGCCCTTCCCCCAGAAGATCAGCAAGTATCCAGCCAAGACCAAGTTTACCAGTCAATGAGAACTGCCAAACTCCAGCACTAGGAGAATACAGCACATAGAATTCATGGCTCTTTTCCCATGATTCTTTAATCTTTCAAAGTTAATTTTTTAAATTTTCTTTATCTTTTCTTTTTCTATTTATTTTTTGAATTTTTCTTCTTTCCTATTTTAACCAACATCTTATAAATTCATTTTTAAAAAACTTTTTAAATTTACATCTTTACAGTCATATTCTATTCCTTCAATGAATTTACCCTTATTTTTGTATGTATACACAAGTTTTTCTTTCTTTAAAATTTTGGGAGGCAGTTTCCTCTAGTAGACCAAAATACACCCAAAATCTAGTGTGTGGCTCTGTTCTATTCACCAACCTGATCATGTTCTTTTCTTTTTTCTTTTTTCGTTTTTTTTTTCCTTTCTTTACCTGTGGTTTAGGGTCTCTTCTGATTTTTTTTAGTGTATATTTTTCTGGGGTAATTGTTACCCTTTTAGTATTTTGTTTTCTCATTCATCTATTCTTCCCTGGACAAAATGACAAAATGGAAAAAAGTCACCTAAAAAAAAAAAAAGAATAAGAGGCAGTACTGACAGCCAAGGACCTAATCAACATGGACATTAGTAAGATGTCAGAACTAGAGTTCAGGATGACAATTATAAAGATAGTACCTAGGATTAAAAAAATAGATGATACTAGGGAATCCCTTTCTGGAGAAATAGAAGAACTAAAATCTAACCAAGTCAAAATAAAAAATGTTATTAATGAGGTGCATAAAAAAATGAGGCTCTAACTGCCAGGATAAATGAGGCAAAAGAGAGAATTAGTGATATAGAAGACCAAATGATGGAGAATAAAGAAGCTGAGAAAAAGAGAGACAAACAACTACTGGACCACAAGGAGAGAATTCGAGAGATAAGTGATACCATAAAATGCAACAATGTTAGAATAATTGGGATCCCAGAAGAAGAAGAGAGAGAGACAGGGGCAGAAGGTGTATTGGAGAAAATTATTGTAGAGAATTTCCCTAATCTGGCAAAGGGAACAAGCATCAAAATCCAGGAGGCACAGAGAACCCCCCTCAAAATCAACAAAAATAAGCTGACACACTGACGTCAAATAATAAAATTTACAAGTCTCAGAGACAGAGAAAATCCTGAAAGCTGCTTGGGACAAAAGGTCTCTAACCTACTATGGTATAAATATTAAATTGGCAGCGTATCTATGCACAGAGAGACCTGGCAGGCCAGAAAAGACTGGTATGATATTTTCAGAGCACTAAATGAGAAAAATATGCAGCCAACAATACTCTTTCCAGGGAGGCTGTCATTGAAAATAGAAGGAGAGATAAAAAGCTTCCAGGACAAACAAAAACTGAAAGAAATTGCAAACACCAAACCAGCCCTACAGGAAATATTGAAAGGGGTCCTCTAAGCAGAGAGAGACCCTAAAAGTAACCTAGACCAGAAAGGAACAGAGACAATATACAGTAACAGTCACTTTACAGGCAGTATGATGATACTCAATTCATATCTTTCAATAGTTACCCTGAATGTAAATGGGCTAAATACCCCAATCAAAACACACAGGGTATCAGAATGGATAAACAAAACAAAACAAAACTAAAAACAACAAGACTCATCAATATGCCGTCTGCAAGAGACTAATTTTAGACCCAAAGATGCCACCAGATTTAAAGTGAGGGGGTGCAAAACAATTTACCATGCTAATGGACATCAAAAGAAAGCTGGGGTGACAATCTTTATATCAGATAAATTAGATTTTAAACCAGAGACTATAATAAGAGATGAGGAAGGACACTATATCATACTTAAAGGGTTTATCCTACCAGAAGATCTAACAATTTTAAATATCTATCCCCCTAATATGGGAGTAACCAAATATATAAGCCAATTAGTAACAAAATCAAAGAAACATATAGACAATAACAAAACAACAGTAAGGGACTTTAACAATCCCCTCACTGAAACAGAGAGATCATTTCATTCAACAAGGAAATAAAGGCTTTAAATGACACACCATACCAGATGGACATCACAGATATATTCAGAACATTCCATCCCAAGCAACAGAATACACATTATTCTCTAGTGCACATGGAACATTTTCCAGAATAGATCACATATGGTGCCACAAATCAGGTCGGGGTACAAAAACATTGGGATCATTCCCTACATATTTTCAGACCACAATGCTTTGAAACTTGAACTCAATCACAAGAAGAAAATTGGAGTGAACTTAAATACATGGATGCTAACTAAAGAGCATTCCACTAAAGAATGAATGGATCAACCAGGAAATTAAAGAATTAAAAAAATTCATGGAAACAAATGAAAACAAAAACACAACTGTTCAAAATCTTTGGGACACAGCAAAGGCAGTCCTGAGAGGAAAGGATAAAAGACTTTGTATCTCTTTTTAAAAAAAATTATTTATTTATTTATTTATTTATTTATTTATTTATTTATTTATTTATTTATCTGACAGAGAGAGAGATCGCAAGTAGGCAGAAATACAGGCAGAGAGAGAGGGGGAAGCAGGCTCCCTGCCGAGCAGAGAGCCCAATGTGGGAATCAATCCCAGGACCCTGAGATCATGACCTGAGCTGAAGGCAGAGGCTTTAACCCACTGAGCCACCCAGGAACTCCAAGACTTTGTATCCTTTGAAAGGATACAAGACTTTGCTACAACATAGCAATACAAGCCTTTCTTAAGAATCAAGAAAGTCTCAAATACACAACCTAACCCTACACCTAAAGGACCTGGAGAAAGAACAGCAAATAAAGCCTAAACCCAGCAGAAGAAGAGAAATAATAAAGATCAGAGCAGAAATCAATGAAATAGAAACCAAAAGAACTGTTGAACAGATCAATGAAACTACCAGCTGGTTCGTTGAAAGAACTGATAAGTTTGATAAATCCCTGGCCAGACTTAACAAAAACAAAAGAGAAAGGACCCAAATTAATAAATCATAAATGAAAGGAGAGATCACAATCAACACCAAAGAAATATAAATAATTATAAGAACATATTATGGGCAACTATATGCCAGCAAATTAGACAATCTGGAAGAAATAGATGTGTTCCTAGAGATGTATTAACTACCAAAACTGAACCAGGAAGAAATAGAAAACCTGAACAGAACCATAACCACCAAGGAAATTGAAGCAGTAATCAAAAGTTTCCCAACAAACAAGAGCCCAGGGCTAAATGGCTTCCTGGGGGAGTTCTACCAAACATTTATTTTAATTTTAATTTAATTTAATTTAATTTAATTTAATTTAATTTAATTTAATTTAATTTAATATTTATTTTATTTTATTTTATTTTATTTTATTTTATTTTATTTTATTTTATTTTTTCAGTGTTCCAAGATACATTGTTCATGCTCCATGCAATACATGCTCTCCTCAATACCCATCACCAGGCTTACCCAGCACCCCACCTCCTTCCTCTCCAAAACCTTCAGTTTGTTTCTCAGAGTTCACAGTCTCTCGTGGTTCATATATCCCTCTGATTTCCCCCAATTCACCCTGCCTTTCCTTCTGCAAATGCCCTCCATGTTCTTCCTTATGCTCCACACATAAGTGAAACCATATGATAACTGACTCTTTCTGCTTGACTTATTTCACTCGGCATAATCTCTTCCAGTCCTATCCATGTTGATACAAAAGTTGGGTATTCATCCTTTCTGATGGAGGAATAATATTCCACTGTATATATGGACCATATCTTCTTTATCCATTCATCTGTTGAAAGGCATCTTGGCTCTTGCCACACTTTAGTGATTGTGACCATTGCTACTATGAACATTGGGGTACATGTGGCCCTTCTTTGCACTACATCTGCATCTTTGGGGTAAATACCCAGTAGTGGAATTACAGGGTTATAGGTTAGCTCTATTTTTAACTTCTCCACATTGTTTTCCAAAGTGACTGCACCAACTTGTATTCCCACCAATAGTAGTAGAGAACAGGGAAGAGGGTTCCCCTTTCTCCACATCCTCTCACACTTGTTGACTGTCTTGTTGATTTTGGCCATTCTAACTGGTGTAAGGGGTATCTCAATGTAGTTTTGAGTCTTCCTGATGGCTAATGATGATGAACATTTTTTCATGTGTCTGTTAGCTATTTGTATGTCTTTGGAGAAGTGTCTGTTCATGTCTTCTGCCCATTTTTTGATGTGATTATCTGTTTTTTGATTGTTGAGTTTGAGGAGTTCTTTATAAATCTTAGATATCAGACCTTTTGTCTGTAGTGTCATTTGTGAATATCTTCTCCCATTCTGTGAGTTGCCTGTTTGTTTTATTGACTGTTTCCTTTGCTGTGCAGAAGCTTTTTATCTTGATGAAGTCCCAAAAGTTCATTTTTGCTTTTGTTTTCTCTGCCTTTGGAGACTAGGATTTTGATAGTTTCCTGCCTCACATTGAGGTCTTTTATCCATTTCAAGTTTATCTTTGTGTATGGTGTGAAAGAATTCTACCAAAAACTTAAAGAAGAATTAATACTTATTCTCCTGAAACTGTTCCAAAAAATATAAATGGAAGGAAAACTCCCAAACTCATTTTATGAAGCTAGCATTACCTTGATCCCAAAACCAGATACAGACCCCATCAAAAAGGAACATTACAAACAAAATCCCTGATGAACATGGATGTGAAAATTCTCACCAAAATTATAGCAAAAAGGATCCAACAGTACACTAGAAAGATTATTCACCACAACAAGTGGGATTTATTCCTGGGCTTTCAAGGTTGGTTCAACAGCCACAAATCAATTAGTGTGATACAATACATTAATGAAAGAAACAACAAGAATCATATGATCCTCTCAATGGATGCAGAAAAAGCATTTGACAAAGTACAGCATCCTTTCTTGATCAAAACTCTTCACAGTGTAGGGATAGAGTGTACATACCTCAATATCATAAAAAACATCTATGAAAAATCCACAGTGAATATTCACAAAGGGGAAAAACTGAAAGCTTTTCCCCTAAGGTCAGAAACATGACAGGGATGTCCACTATGCCACTGCTGTTTAACATAGTACTAGACGTCCTAGCCTTAGCAATCAGACAACAAAAGAAACAAAAGGCATCAGGATCAGCAAAGAAGAAGTCAAACTCTCATTCTTTGCAGATGATATGACACTTTATGTGAAAAATGCCAAATACTCCACTCCAAAACTGCTAGAAAGCATACAGGAATTCTATAAAGTGTCAGGATATAAAATCAATGCCCAGAAATCAGTTGCATTTCTATACACCAACAAGATAAAAGAAAGAGAAATTAAGGAGTTGATCCCATTTATAATTGCACCCAAAACCATTAGATACCTAGGAATAAATCTAACCAAAGAGGCAAAGAATCTGTACTCAGAAAACTATAAAATACTCATGAAAGAAATTGAAGAAGACACAAAGAAATGGAAAAATGTTCCATGCCCATGGATTGGAAGAACAAATACTGTGAAAATGTCTATGCTACCTAGAGCAGTCTACACATTTAATGCAATCCATATCAAAATACCATCAACTTTTTTCAAAGAAATGGAACAAATAATCCTAAAATTTGTATGGAACCAGAAAACACCTGGATAGCCAGAAGAATGTTGAAAAAGAAAACCAAACCTGGTGGCAGCATGATTCCAGACTTCAAGCTTTATTACAAAGTTGTAATCATCAAGACAGTATGGTACTGGCACAAAAACAGACAAATAGGTCAATGGAACAGAATAGAGAGCCCAGAAATGGACCCTCAACTCCATGGTCAACTAATCTTTGACAAAAGAATGTCCAATGGATAAAAGACAGTCTCTTCAACAAATGGTGTTGGGGAAATTGGACAGCCGCATGCAGAAGAATGAAACTGGACCTTTTCCTTACACCCCCCCCCCCAAACACACAGACTCAAAATGGATGAAAGACCTCAGTGTGAGACGGGACTCCATCAAAATCCTTGAGGAGAACACAGGCAGCAACTTCTTTGACCTCAGACACAGCAACTTCTTCCTTCTTCCTAGAAACATTACCAAAGGCAAGGAAGCAAAGGGAAAAATGAACTATTGGGACTTCATCAAGATCAAAAGCTTTTGAACAGCAGAGCAAACAGTCAACAAAACCAAAAGACAACCGAGAGAATGGGCAAAGATATTTGCAAATGACATACCAGATAAAGGGCTAGTGTCCAAAATCTATAAAGAACTCATCAAACTCAGGGCACCTGGGTGGCGCAGTCATTAAGCATCTGCCTTTGGCTGAGGTTATGATCCCAGGGTCCTGGGATTGAACCTTGCATCAGGCTCCCTGCTTGGCAGGAAGATTGCTTCTTCCTCTCCCACTCCCACTGCTTGTGTTCCCTCTCTTGCCATGTCTCTCTCTGTCAAATAAATACAGAAAATCTTAAAAAAGTAGAGAAGAACTTACCAAACTCAACACCTAAAGAACAAATAATCCATTAGGAAATGGGCAGAATACATGAACAGACATTTCTGCAAAGAGAACATCCAAATGGCCAACAGACACATGAAAAATTGCTCAACATCACTCAGCATCAGGGAAATACAAATCGAAACCACAGTGAGATACCCCTTCACACCAGTCAGAATGGCTAAAATTAACAAGTCAGGAAACCACAGGTGTTGATGAGAATGCAGAAAAAGGGGAACCCTCTTACATTGTTGGTGGGAATGCAACCTGGTGCAGCCATTCTGGAAAACAGAATGGAGGTTTCTCAAAAAATTGAAAATAGAGCTACACTACAACCCAGCAATCACAGTATTGGGTACTTACCCCAAAGATACAAAATGTAGTGAACTGAAGGGGCACCTGCACCAGAATGTTTATAGCAGCAATGTCCACAATAGCTAAACTATGGAAAGAGACTAGATGTCCGTCAACAGATAAATGGATAAAGAAGAAATGGTGTATACACACACACACACACACACACAAATATATACAATGAAATATTATGCAGCCATCAAACCGCCCCCCCCCCAAAATCTTGCTATTTGCAATGATGTGGATGGAACCAGAGGGTATTATGATAAGTGAGATAAGTCTATTAGGGAAAGACAATCATCATATGATCTCACTGATATGAGGAATGTGAGAAACAATAAAGAGGCCAGAGAGGGAGACAAACCATAAGAGACTCTTAATCTCGGGAAACAAACTAAGTGTTGCTGGAGGGGAGGGGTGTGGGAGGGATGGGGTAGCTTGGTGATGGACATTGGGGAGAGTACGTGCTATGGTGAATGTTGTGAATTGTATAAGACCGATGAATCACAGACCTGTACCCCTGAAACAAATAATATATTATATATTAATAAAAAATTTAAAAAATAAAAAATTTGAGTGTAATGTCCAATCATAAGTGAGACAGAGGAGGATTTGGGCTAGGGTTCCCTCAGTGCTGACCAAAAAATCCAGTGTTACTTGAGTGTCTCCATAAGAAAAAAGAAAAATGAGAACTCTACACCTCTTGAGTAAGATATCTTATAGGAAAGCAGAGGGAGGATGTTTACTGAAAGGAGGATGCTTACTACAAAGACTCACAAAGACCAGACTAAAGCAGTCTGCACCAAGATGAACCCCAGCATTGACCTTTCAAAGATTTTTTTCCCTTATTATAATATAAAAATTACATCCAGGTGTGGAGATTTAACATGTCAATTAAACATGAGAACTAGGAAGAAGCATTACCTTTGAATGCACAGGTGCTAATAAATCCCACCTCTACAGGCTTAGGCATCACCCTTTTCCCAACTAAGTTTCTTTAAAATACTCTCTGACCTCTCATCAGAGAGCTAGACTAAGAACAATTTCCTTTGTGCTGCCTCCCTTGTGCTGGTCATAAGCCCTGATAAAGCCTTGCCTGGAACTCTGTTTGACCTCTAGTTAATTTCTGTTGGTTAGAGAGCTCAGAATCCAGCTCAGTATCATACGGAACTAGCTAATAGGTTTTAGTTTATCCATACAATATTAAGAATGACAATCTTCGTGTGGGATTAAGGGTAATTTTTCTCTTGTTTACACTTCCCCATTTTCTTCAGGTTTCCTATAATGAGTAAACATGGCTTTTAAAATCAAGCAAGATTATAATTAACAAATAACAAAAATATAGTTAGAAATTATATAGTTAAATTATACTTAGCTTGTTTGTAAATAATAACTATATAACAAATTATAGTTAACAAATAACAAAAATTCCATATAATAATCAGAGCTAATATTTTCTGTGCTTTGGCTTTTTTGTTTGGGTTCATAATAGTTAGTGTGGATCTGAAGGCCTCCCAAGTCCTGCTTGTACCTCATCCCATTGGCACATATGTGAACCTTCCAAAATGTTACACTTGTTTTTCCGCCTTGATGTCCCTTCTCCCATCTTCACAGCTCTGCTCTAGCAATTCCTGTTGCTTATGGCTGGAAGCACCTTTTCCCCACCAGGCAGTACAACTCTTCTACTAGGAATGAGGTGCTCTTCCATTCTCAGTTCTCAAAATGTTCCTGGTGTTTGCAACTCTTTTAATTTGAGCTGGTTCTTTCATTTGCTATAGCCCTTGAATTTTGAGGAAATCCAGTTCCCTGATGCTTGGGTCAAAGGAAAATATAAATATCCACATAGTTCTGTATCCAAATGATCTCTTCCCTCTGCAATAGAACATTCAGTCCCTACTGAACATAGGCTCCTCAGTTTACTTGTTCTATAGAGGACAGGATATCTGTCTGACTTGGAACCTTCCTGAGAGTTAAGTGGGAGACTTTGCATCTCCTCTTTATTTATTCTAGTATTTTATTGTGTTATACATAGAAAGATTTGGTTAGGTTTCCATGAAAATGAGTCCCTCAAGGGAATAATTGAGTAACAGGGCTGAAAGAAACTTCAAACCAGTGTTTTATAACATTTTTTTCACTTCACAGCAAACATATAAAATGAAGATAATTTTACAACATACTGGAATAAATGGAGAAGCATGCTTGAGGTTAGAAATGTCTGGCCTAGAGGCTCTTCCTGTCCAAGACCATGCCCAGTCATCATGAAGGTTGATGAAAGTCTTGGTACACTTGTGACCTATTTGAGACATACCAGAGTGCCGTGGTACAGCAGCTGGGATGCTCTGACTTAAAGATCAGCTAGTCCCTCCACTCTCACTCCCTCTGCCTTATAGATTAAGAAAATTAAACTCATTTTTTACCTCAATGGCACCATGAGCCATTGACTTTAAGCCAGTGATCTGGGAGATGGAAGAGCTGGGGACTGGAAGGCACTCTATCTCTTGACCTTCACTCATTCCTTTAACCTCTCATTTAGAATTTTCTTTTGTTTGTTTGTTTGTTTTCCTAACAAATGCTTGTCTTATTTTAAGGACAGACTCCAAGCTGCTTTCAAAAGGAAGTAAGGGAAAAGTGAATCTGTTAAATCCTATAATGTTCCTCCTCCTGGCAAGATAAGGTAAAGCTGCTGTTTTCCCTTATAAACTTATATATATAATGCTTTTTCTTATAGATTTGGTAGCAGAAACTAAAGCTTTGTCTCAGTTGTACATCTTGGGTACTTATACAAAGTACTACAGTTGATGCAAAATGCGAGATGAACTTCCTGTGAGAAGAAAAAATGAAGGATCGCCCACTTAGGATTACCAGGCTTAGAGGGTTAGTTAAAAAGACCGACCAAATGCCTTCTGTTCCTGACCAAAGTCCCTGCCCTGAAGAACCTGAAGGGAGACACTGAAAGTAGCTGAGAAAAAACCCCAGTGGAAGATCTCAAATGGCTATTAACACCTTTTCCTGCATGGTCTGGAAGACAGAGAAAGCAAAGCTAAAGCTCCAACTCTCCTCTCTGGAGATCCAGACATTGAACCAGAGACTTTGGCTTTTGCAACCATCACTTGAGGTTTTTGAGGTACATTTCAGACTCTTTGCCTTTAAAAATAGACAGATAATAGGCAGAGGGGAAGGGGAGGAGGTGTGAGTCTCAGGCTTCAAGTGAATGAGATCATTCTGCAGCCTTCCCATTTCCCAGACTGCAGATGTCACAAGGTGAGAATGAATCCTCAACTCGTTTTGGTTTCCAAGTTACAATCCTTCTGCTTTTTCCCTACTTCCCTTGGGGAATCTGTGCAGTCTGCAAAGCCACTTGACAGACAATCATTCTTACAGGCAGCAGATATACACACATTACCCCACTGAAACTCTCTTACCCAAGAGTTGAAAGCTCTTACGCATAACAGGTTTAAGTATAAACATGTGTTTTTGCCATTCATCACTCCCTCACCACCCCTTTAAAGAAGCCATATGTGATCATATTCTGGAAGGCAACACAATCTATAGCAGGTGGGCTCTTTAATTGGCCTGCTAGGGGAGTAGCTGAAGTTGGGTTCAAACGGTATTGACCTTTTGGGTTTGGTTAGTAGAAGTTTGTGAATGGGGTTATAAAATCTAGGGGCGCCTGGGTGGCTCAGTGGGTTAAACCCTCTGCCTTCAGCTCAGGTCATGATCTCAGGGTCCTGGAATTGAGCCCCGCGTCGGGTTCTCTGCTCTGCGGGGAGCCTGCTTCCTTCCCCCTGCCTCTCTGCCTACTTGTGATCTCTCTCCGTCAAATAAATAAAATCTTTAAAAAAAAGAAATCTAAACAGAGAGCTGGCCTGCCTCTCAAACACATAGGGGAACAGTGGAAGCCAACATGAATATTTCAGGAGAAGTGATAGAATGTGAAGAGGTTGTGACATTGAAGGCCAACAATATTTAGCTATAAAAATACTCTTATTTATCCCCACAACAGTCCTGTGTATGGCCCCATGGATTCGCTCTGGACCTTTACATTCAGTCATTGATCTGCTTTCTGGGAACATGATAGGGCAGGGCTGACAGAGATGGAGCATGTGGAAGCTTGGAGGGTGTCAATTAAGCCACCATGGTTAATGGCAGAGCCAGTATGTTTTTGCTCTCATATCTTGGTTGTTCCTGTTGTGATCAGAAACTAAATCATAAAAAGATGTCAAGGCAGTGTCTACACAGCAGAGGAAAGTAGTGATAAGGTGATGGCTGATAAGTTTTATCAAAAGCAAATCCTGTAATCCAAGGCCAAATTATTCTTTTAGGTAGCCTACATCATGGACATTAACTGGAATATGAACGATCTGCTTTGTACTCTTAGAGAATCAGCTTATCTATTGTGAATGCTTTCAAGATGGGATTCCTAAAACTCATTAATCCAATTAATTTGTATTGAGTGCTTGCTCTCTGCAAAGTACTGGAAACAAAACAGTAAGGCAGATTCAGGCCTTGCTCTCAGCAGTTTATGGTCTAGAAAAAGAAGTAGATTTGTTAAAAGGTCATCTACATTCTCTCTGATTGTTGTTACAGGAACACATAGGAAGAATACTAAAACCAATCTTGCTTGTGGTGGTCAGTGGTGGGAGGGAGTAGTTCAGGAAAGTTTTCTGGAGGAAAAGCTAAGCTGAAAGATTAAGGATAGTGAAGAGTTACTTGGTTGAAGAGAGAGTAGAAAAAAATGTTCTAACATTGGGATTCTGTTCAAATGTCTGGGGGTGGAATCAAAGAAAATGCCTCTCAGGGCCTACTGTGAGGCAGAAACAGTAAGGGACAAAATCATAAAGGATCTTTGAATCTAGTGGTTAGTTCCATTCTACTTAGATTGTAGATTAGTCCCTTTTGAGAGAGCAGAAAAAATGCTAACTTCATTTTGTGTTATACCTGTCATATTTTATATAACCCCTACACGACCTGCTCCTGAGAAAGGTCACAGAATGTCAGAACATTGCCTAGCTGGTCCTTGAACTAGTTTGAGTTAGCTGATAGGAATGCGGGAACCCCCAACTGTCACAGGATGCAAACCCCGCCTTTTGCCCGCCAATTCAGACCAGAGTAATAGGCTAGTTCAAATGGTTATTATAGAGTAAATTGCGATTCAATTGGCCACCTGTGTGTGGACCAACAAAGACCATGCAACTTTCCGCGTGTGTTACAATCTCATTGGCCACATGTGTGTGGACTGACAACCACTATGCAACTCTCTGTGTGACCACTGGCCCCTATAAAACTGTTATGCCCTTTGACCTAGGGGTCCAAGTCCAGACCCCGCTGTGTTGGATATACTTGGGCCCAAGCTTGAGCTTGCGAATAAACCCTCGTGTGTTTGCATCTGTATTGGCTCCTCGGTGGTCTCTCAGATTCAAAATCAGGGGCATTACACCTTTTAGCCCAGAAAACTGCATTTGGGGTTTACTACATATTGTTTCTATGCCATGTTTTTAAAGCTCTGTACATTTTCTTAGTGTAAGGAGATATGCATTAATAGTGTGGGAAAGGGGACATTGATTAACTACTTTTCTCAAAAAAGAAAATAAACAAGTGATAGAGACACTTGAAACAAAGATAGAGATGAAAGCCTTTGGGTATCCATATTGTACCGAGACAGGTGGAGTTTCTCAGGATGAGACAGCAGAAAGTTTCAAATTTTTCATAAGTAATCATTGTCAAGAATCTAGCTCAGCCCCTATTTTATTATATCACATTTTCAGATCACATGCTGGTATTAATTTCTGGAGAAAAATACTAAGGATAAATGATAAGCTTTTCAGATGGTTATAACAGTAATTGGCATGAGTTTTATGTAAGTGAACCACATTTTTGCAGTTTTCTCCTCCGGCTTTTGTTAGCGCTTTAGGAATAATAATCCTTGTTATCATTGGCAGATTTCCCAGATTCCACCTTTAGTTTAACAATGACAACAATAACAGCAATAATAATACCTGACATTAGTAGAACACTGTACAGCAATACATATAAGTGAGCATTCTAAACTTTCTCCCATTTCCATGATGCATGACACCTATATGTACACGTGATTAAAAGATAAGTCCTGGATCTAGTTTCTCAGAAAGTGTCCAGGCCATAGTAACATATTTAAATGTGCCTTTGATTTGAAAACAGGGTTAGTGATTTTTATTTTCTCACCTAAAAGTTTTGTTTCTCATTATAGAAAATTGTTGCCTTCCTCTTTGAGAAGCATCAGTTTCTACTACACAGCTATTAGTTGCAAAGCCTCCGATTTACCCAAGAGGTAAAGGAAAAAAAGAATGGTTTGAAACTTCCGGGGTATAAAGGTTTTTTTTACCAATATCTTTGAATTTTCTGATTCCTTACTAGGTCTACTTACATGAACCTTGCAACCATCAAAAGAACAGAAAAGAAAAAAGAAATCATGCTTTATTATTACTATATGTGGACCACTTATTGAACTATATGTTAGGCATGTGAGAGAGATTATTTTAATCCTTACAATAAAGCTGCAGGTAGTTCTGTATTTCCATTTCTAATGAAACACTTCCAGAGATTAATTGCTGACATCTACACTGCCATCATAATTGACACATGTGTTTTTTAAGCCTCTTTCCACCATGCCATCCTCAAAGGTTTCTCACTCCAAGGTGACTTGTTTCAAATCATCCAAAGCATTTGATGTGCTAAAACTTATTGGAACCTCTGAACGTCAGGTTGGAGACTGCAGAACTAGAGCGAAGGGAAATGCAAAATCACTCTATTAAAATGACAAATATTCCAGATGTAGCTAATTAGTATGATAACCTATGCATAAAAGAGAATTGTAAAATTAGTGAGATCAGCCTTGCAATGCCATTAACCATATTATAACTCTTCACATGATTTTCCCCCCACCATGAAATGGTCTTGCAAATGCCTCATCTCAATTTGCTTTATCATATGGTGCAGCTCATCAGTGCCACACACTACTGTGACTACTGTGGTTCTCACAGTGGGATATTTTTTATCTCTGCAAATTGGTAAATTAAAATAATTTCACCTAGGGTGATTCTGCACCAATAATATGCTGGCGACCTTGACAGCAGCTCTATTTTTTTCCCTTTCATTTACTTTTCCATAATTTTCTTTTTCATTTCTGTTCTCAATCACCTATTCTAGGTTATAAAGATTCAGGCAGATTAAGAGGCCAGTCTTGTTTATCTTGAAACTTTCTCCAAGAGGTATTCTACCAGAAAGGAAGAGAGCTTTATTTGATGGAAAGCTGAAGTCAACAGACAGAAGGTTAAAGTTAAGTCATTACAGTTTTTCTAAGGAGCACTTGGGGGCCAGCAGGTTTGGAAAAGCTGGGAGAACAGAAGCACAAATTACTTCTACAAATTAGGCTAGAGACCGTCAAGACTTTGGTGGTTGCCATAATGCTAACACAAAGGAAGAAAGGCTCAGTCAGGTTCTGTGATTATAGAGAGTGGTTGGGAAAGTGGCCAGTTTGATCAGGTTGGCTCCAGTAAATGACAGGCACAATTCCTTTGAACTCTGTCTTCCACTTGTTCTTCATCTCTCATCTGAACACCTCCTTCCTCCATTTTGTACATTTCTACCTTAAAGTCTTTTATGGCAATTCTGTCTTCTGAAAGGATTTCAAATTTGAGCCAGAAAGCACCGGCGTTGGAGGCAAAAGTTCTAATTAATGTACTTAGGTTTTGTGAAGTGCATATGCGAAGAGGAATTGATTATGTAAAATGCATTGTTGACCCATGATAGCCTGTGATGTTTGCCATCATGTTACATGTTTTCTGATTTTACTTGGAGTTGAATTTGGTTTGTCACGGTTCAAGAGGATAGAACACGCATAGTGTCTGATACATAAGGGGCTCTCAAATGACAGAAAGATAAATGAGTAGATAAATTGATCATGCATGAATGCAATTAAGATATGCTAAAATAAGCTGAGATCTTGTTTTAATCATAAATTAGGAATAAAATGTAGCTGCAGGGATAGGATACATGCATTTATTCATTGACTAACTCATCCAATAATTCATTCATTCATTTTACACATAGTATTCATTTTATAAAAACCTATTTTGTGCTTTGCACTGTGTTAGATTCTGAATATAGAGTGGAAAGTGAAATAGAGATGGTGCTTGCCTTATATCTAATATAAAATCTTAGATTATAAGAGTTTATAATCTAGGGGGACAATCAATATCAATTTATAAATTGATAAAAGTGAAGGTAATTTTCAGGGTTCTTAGATGAATGATATTGAGATAATGCAGTTATTAAGGAAGACCTGTTTGGGGAGACCTTCAGGAAAAGAAGGAGCCATGCCAGGAGTCAGAGGCAGAGAATTGCACAGAGATGGATAGTTTGGACAAACGCTCTTAAGCAAGTGATGTTGCAGGACTGAAATGCTCTTAAGCTTGCGGAGTTCTAGTACTGAAAGAGGAAACCATACCAGAATAGGCTGAGCTAGGGGAGGCTGTCCTGGAAGGGGCTAGACAGCAGATCACACACACAATTGTGCAAGGTTGTATAGAAAAACCTCACTTAAGAACAGATTGTATTATTGCAGAGAACTTGGAAGACATTTACTTAGAGAAAGATCATTATATATGATCAGCTGGACAGCCTGCAAAAATCCACTTAACTTGTAATAATATAACTATAGCCAAACTACCAAAGATTATAGTTTCAGTAGAGCAGGCATTGTACAATTTGTACAGTGAGGAGACCCCTGTCTTTGTACTTTCAGAAGGTCCATCACAGACCCCCTCCAGAGTGACTCCAAATATGAGTTGACTGTTGTTCATTCAGATCAATGTTCGTCATGCTTATTATGCTAAAGCTTGCCATTCTTATTCTACCGGTAGTTTTTTGTTCTTTTTTAAAAATTTTGTTCTTATTTTTTTTTGTAATCATTAAAAATATGTTTGGAGTCTTACCTAATGTCTTCTTTTTGTAATTATTAAACTGTAATGGTGGAAAATTTTTTATTAAGAAAATGGGGATGGGTGTTAATTCAATAGCTATTCTCCTAGGTTTCTTATCCCCATGCCCCAACTTCCTTCATAGCTGAGGCACCTCATCTTCATCTGTGGCTCAGTCCATGTCTGGGCTCAATTACTAGGGTTGCCAGATGTAGCAAATAAAAATACAAAATGCCCAGTTTAAGTTGAATTTCAGATAAAGGAACAATTTTAAAATACATGTCCCTCACAATATTAGAAATTTACCAATACTAAAAAAAATACTTATCTAAAATTAATATTTAACTGGGCATCCTGTTATCTGGCAACCCTAGGTAATTATGCCCACAGGTGGATGTAAGACCTAAGTCGGGAAGTTGGTGGGTTAGATTTACTCTTGCCCCTCTGTTTTTCAAGATTTACTCTTGCCCCTCTGGCTTTCTCTTAGGCTCACTCAGTAACTGGACCATGCCTCGTCCCTTCTTTCTTGAATGACTCTTGACATAATGTTCTAGTTCTATGAAAAGTTGGGGTTGGCTTTTTCTACACATGCCTTAGGGGCTAGAATGCTGTACCCAAATAAAATCCCTTGAATGAGTCCCTATCATTTGCCTCCAGGCCTCCCTGATGACTTCATATGCAAGAAACTCTAGTGTCAGTTCAGTGCAGAGAAAGGAAAGAACAGACTTGGGAGGTAAAGGTAAGTTGAACTTCTCCTTCCTCTGTTCACCTGTGACATTGTATTTAATGTCTCTGAGCTTCAGTGTTCTGAATCAATACAATGGAGTAATTGTAATAAGGTTATAGGATTGTTATGTGAGTTTACATTGTAGTTGTTCAATAAATGTGAAAGATTTTACATCTGCCATGATTAGACACTGGTTTACTACTAGATCACTTTATGTTGTTTACCTATTAAAAGTTTTCCTGTTGACAGAAGCTGGGGATTCCCCCAGAACACAATAGATTTAGGGTTCTATGAAGTCCTCTATGGGTCTGATTGTATTCCTCAGTATTGAGAATAAATATTTGTTAAATCACTGGACAAAATACCTCACCCACTTATTCTGTTTGTCTACCTGTTGTCTGGACCCCAGCAATCTAATATTCCTGTCTCCAGATATGGTCTCACTCAGCCCCATAATAGCTCAGGTTTCTGTGTGGGTCCTCTAATCCCTTCCCTCCTCCACCAGTCCTTAGTGATCAATAGCCAGTTGGAGAGTTAGGTTGGCCTTCCTGCAACAGGAGGGGCCCTTACTGTCCTCCCAAGACTCTCTCCAAATCCAGAACAAGTCTAGCCAATTGCTAAATTTTTGTTTGCCTCTTACCTGTGCCTCATTTCAACTTCAAGTCAATTCTACTAATGTTTGCTCAGATCTAAGTGTCCATCTGCCATACCTTTGTGGCCCCTGTGATTGGGTTTTGTAAACCCCTCCTCATTCATGTGCCATGCTTAGCTGAGAAGCTCCAGCAGGCAGCAGTGCTTTTGGTTTTTGTGTCCATTGTAGATGGCTGTAGGTCTTTAGATGCTCCATGTCCAACACTGTTCTGACATGATTCTGGAGTGCGCTTTATGACCAACTATACCTAGCCTATTTGATCTCAGCTCTCTGAGAACAACCACTGGCATTTTAAAAACTTGAACTTTTATTCTTGGCTCTGAGGTCCCACTCTTTAACTACAAAATTCTCCCCTAACCAAGTCAACCAGCTATTAGTGGTGCTGGCTAAGTGTCTGTCACCTTGACGCTGTATTCTGAAGCTGGGAGAGTCTGAAGAATATGAGAGAAACAACTTGGGCTATTGATCTCACTTCAAAATCTTTCTTAGCTTCTTCTCCTTCCTGGAGAAAGAACTCCCCAGTGGGAATAGAGACTTACTACCTGCTCTTCAGCTCTTTCCCCATTTCTCACCCCTTAACTAACTTGTTTTTTTTTTTTTTAATGTGATAGAAGCTAAAGAAAAGAAAAATAAACAAAGATCACATTGTAGAACTAGAGATTAGAGTATAGAAAAATAAACTCATTCCCTTCCAAACAAGACAATAACTTCAAACTAAACTTCTTGTCCTTTTACTTCCAAGTCATAAATAAATAACTTTCCAATTAATGTTTAAAACAGTTAAAAGTTCCCCCTTTCAGCAATTCTACCCAGAGATAGCTTCTAGCTAAGTGAAGCTTCTAATTTGCATATAAAGACTTCTTTTAATTACTCCCTAAAACCTGCAGTTTTTACAAACTCCCTCTGATATAAACTGTTACTGTATCCTATTGCAAAAAAAAAATCCTGTGAATCTAATTCTAGGGGAATCAGAGTCCCAATCAGGAATTTTCCACATAAATGTCAGCCCCCAACTGCCAAATTCCTTTCTTGCTTTTAAGCTTTTCTGAACTTCTTGGATCACTTTTTCTAGCTCCTGGTAAAGGTCTTTACACCTAGAGCAAATCTCATCAATTGGTTTGTTTGGATTGGATCAAGGCCCTTTTCTTTTTCCCATGTCCAGTTTAATAATAGCTGTTCTCTCAAGGTCTCTCCATCTTGGCACCAATGACATTTTGGATCAAATAATTCTTTATTGTGGGTGTTGAAGGGAGACTATACTACATACTGCAGGGTGGTTAGCAGCATCTCATCTCTGTCCACTAGATAGCAGTTTCCCCCTCAATGGGACAAATGAATACATCTCCAGGCATTGCCAAATGTCTCCTGGGGAACCAAATCAACTCCTGTTGGGAAATACTGGTCTAGTTGGATCTAGATTAAGTTGAATGGGAAGAATCATATAGTGGAAAAAGGGAGAAGGCATATATTTGCTTTACATCCTTTATAGTTTAATTCCTCCTCTCCTCCATCCTTATCTTGAATTTCTCTGTTCCTAATATAGTAGAAGTGAATACCTGGAGATACTAGGACTTTTGTTTTTAAGAAACCAGGAAAATTAAATCCAAAGGATACGTCAGGATGAGAATTATAGAATCTGGAATAGGAATAGGGGATGAATACATCCTCTCAAATTTTCTGTAACTTACCTACAGCTTTCATTGGAAACTCATGTTTAGGAGAGGTTTGTCTGTCTGTCTGTCTGTCTATTTATCTATTTATTTATTTATCTATTTATAATTGATTAACTTAATTGTATTTTTTTTCAGTGTTCCAAGATTCATTGTTCATGTATCACACCCAGTGATACATGCCCTCCTCAATATCCACCACCAGGCTCACCCAGCACCCCAACCCCCTCTCATGATTCATTTCCCCCCTCCTATTTCTCCCAACTCACCCCTCCTTTCCTTCTGCCAATGTCATCCATGTTCTTCCTTATGCTCCACACATAAGTGAAACCATATGATAACTGACTCTCTTTGCTTGACTTATTTCACTCGGCATAATCTCTTCTAGTCCTGTCCATGTTGATACAAAAGTTGGGTATTCATCCTTCCTGATGGAGGCATAATATTCCATTGTATATATGGACCATATCTTCTTTATCCATTTGTCTGTTGAGGGGCATCTTGGCTTTTTCCACACTTTGGAGATTGTGACCATTGCTGCTATGAACATTGGGTACATGTGGCTCTTCTTTGCACTACATCTGCATCTTTGGGGTAAATACCCAGTAGTGGAATTACAGGGTCATAGGGTAGCTCTATTTTTAATTTCTTGAAGAATCTCCACACTGTTTTCCAAAGTGGCTGCACCAACTTTCATTCCCACCAATAGTGGAAGAGGGTTCCCCTTTCTCCACATCCTCTCCAACACTTGTTGTTGACTGTCTTGTTGATTTTGGCCATTCTAACTGGTGGAAGGTGGTATCTCAATGTGGTTTTGATTTGAGTCTTCCTGATGGCTAATGATGAACATTTTTTCATGTGTCTGTTAGCTATTTGTATGTCTTTGGAAAAGTGTCTGTTCATGTCTTCTGCCCATTTTTTGACGTGATTATCTGTTTTTTGATTGTTGAGTTTGAAGAGTTCTTTATAGATCTTAGATATCAGATCTTCGTCTGTAGTGTCATTTGCGAATTTCTTTAGGAGAGGTTTCTATCCCTATGCAACTAGAGTAAGAATAATGTGTCTTAATTAAATGAGCATGTACTATATCCTGAATTTTCTTGCCACTTAAATTTTATCAGTGAATCTCAGTAGTAAACATTCAGTTGGGTTCAATATTATAGCCATTTCACAGAAAGATGAGAATGAGGAGACTCAGGAAGATGAACTAGCTTGTCCCAGGTCACCCACATGGTAGATGGCAGAGAGGGGTTTCAAATGAAGATCTTCAGATTACAAAAAAATTTTTTTTCATACTTCAATGTGTTCTTTATTGTACTGATTTTGATATTCTCAAGCCACAGGTAAAGATTTCTGCCATCTTGGGGATTAATATGCCTGGAGATAATATATGCATACCCCTATGCCAGTTCCCCCCATTTTTGTAAAGAAGCTTTTGAATACTACTGAGCCTTTGTGGCTATCTGGTTAAGAACACTTTTGACTTACATAATTAAACTGTTTTTCCACAGTCAGTATTGTTCATTATGTTCTGCACTTATTGAAATTAGAATAAATAACTCCCAATAAAGATAACCCCATAAAATTTGCAGAGAGAGTATATGTTTGACTGAGAACATATGTTGGATGAAGTGTTCCTGTTTACTATCCAAATGTTTAAGCAATGATAGTAAAAGCAGCTACTGTTAGGTTACATTTTTGGAGCTAATGTTCATAGTGTTCATTTCCAATGGCGCATAATACAACCTTGCAAATAAGAGAAGACTATTTGCCAGCCTTCCTTTTCTCTGCAGAATTGTAATGAATTAACTTTAATTAATTAATTGATTCATTCATTAATTCATTAATTGTAATGAAATAACTCCTCTCCTCTCTGGCAGACAATTTTGAATAAAATTATAGAATCAGAGTAAGTTCAGAGCTGCAAGAGTAATCTGCTTCACATCTAGGTCAGTGATCTACAGGCTGTGTCACCTCAGAGCAGTCACTTAATTTTTTGAGCCTCAATTTTCTCATCTTAAAATTGGAGTAATATTACATTTCTCATAAATCTGTTGGAATGAACAGTGAGTGAATGTATGTGAGACTACAATGTAAATACTAACATGTTATATGATTTTAAACTGAGCAAATATAGAATGAGCACCAACCATACAAATCACTTTGCTAGATACCTAAAGATGAGTAAACAGGAACCCATCAAGGACTTCTTCCTCTAGAGGAAGAGGGAGATGTACAAATGAGTAACAGTATTGTAAATTATGCTGCAAGCCCTATAAGAAAGGGCAACAGAAACAACAGACGAGAAAGTGACAATGTTTGATGTCAAAATGCTTACAAAGGAGGAAGCATTTGAACTGAGTCTTGAAAGATGATTAGGGTTTGGACAGGCAAAGAAGGAAGATGTTTATCCAGCTCAAGAAAACAACAAAAGCAAATGCATAGGCATATGGGAATGGATGGAACATTTAGAGATTGAAATGTGTTAAGTGTAGTTGGGCACTAAGACTCAAAGTCACTAGATGAAACTCAACTCATGTTTGGAAAGATGACTCAAGTGGCAGGTATATGGTCATGTGTAGAATATAACAAGGGAAGTTGGCACATGCATGAACCAATTGATTGTTCATTGTAATAATTCTGTTTAAAGAAGATGACAGTATCAGAATTTGTTGTGTAGATGAAAAGCTTCAGTAATTTTGGAAGTACTTTTTGGTTCTGGGCTATGTTTCACTAACCATAAATACACCTGAGATTAGACAACATGGCCCAGATTCACAAGGATTATAGATGTGTAGGAGTTAAGGAGATGAAGGTAGTGGAAGGTGGGTGTGGGGCGTTTAAAGGATATTCTAGGAAGAAGGAACCACATGGGTGGATCCTCTGTTGGTAATAATGAAACCACAAAATCAAAGCAGAACATAGAACAGGGGATGAGTAGTGAGAAAGAGGGCTGAATATGTTAATAGGGGCCAGATTACATGTAGTCCTGGATGTCCAAATTGGGGGGTGAGGCAGTCAGAAAGAAGGAGCATCATGTTTTGTTTTCAGGTAGGGCCCAAACCTCTAGGTCATTGAGTGATGGCTATTCCTTGGACCAAAAAGCTTTAGTAATAATTACTAAATTGGGCAGTAAAATCTTCTAAATTCTAAATGTAAGTCTAACAATCACTTTCCAGAGCATCACATGATTGTGCCAAAAAAGGTAAAATGTCTCTGTTGTTACTTCTCAGGAGTGTTCACTTGGAGTTTATGTCACAGCCATTTTCTCATCCTCCCTGCTTCTCTCCACCCAGAGCTTGCACCCTCTGCAAATGGAAGTCAGATGTCATGAGCTATCTCCAACCTGTTCCCTTCCTTCTTACCTTTCTTTGTGCTTTGCTGTTGTTATTTTCAAAGTAGTGCATGAGGGCAGGATAGGGTGTCAGTCTCCCCTTGGAACGCTTGCTGAAAATGGAAAATAAGATGCACTGTGACATTTTAGCTAAGAGACCTTTCTCTGGCTTTGGGAAAAGCCAGCTGAACAGGCACTCATTGTCACACAGCCGGAAAAAAACCACACAATCCAAATGTCACTTCAGAGCTTGTTTGCTGTTACATTTTCAGTGTACATTTGATTATTCTTCCTTTTTATTTTTAAGGATAAGGGGTCAAAGCCACTCCAGCTCTGCCTTTTTTCTTATAAAAGTCTCCCTCCCTATTCTCATAAAAGCCACCCACATGAGAGCAAGACTTGCATAGCTTTTTCTTGTTTCAAATTGGCAAGAGTACATTTGCAAATGCATCTGTGCCTGAATGGTGTGATTCACTTAAGCTTATTCATATTTTTCAGAGAAATTGACCAAAATTGCCAAAGAGATAAAACCACATTTTGGGCATTTGAAGTCTTTTGCTCTAAGCACTAACTTCTAGTGCTCCCTTTCAGGTTTTTACTTCCCATACCTTTTAAAGATGGTGTAATTGGAAAGAATAAAAACTTGGAAAACATTCAGACCTGCCTCTGCCTTGGCATCCTCTTTTACTTGCTCATGGCTTCCGTCAACTTTTTTAATCCTCAGTTTCCTCATTTGTTAAATGGGGATAATAAAGCCCTTACATATGAAACTATATTGAAGATTAAATAAGAAAATGTATGTGAAACATCTAGCTTACTGCTAGCAAATGTTTTCATAAGACCTCTAGACCTAGTTCAGGGTAATCACATGCAGGCTAGGGCTTCCAAAAGAATAAGAGTGACCTGGTCTGGGTGAAAGTGGAGAGCTCCTTTGTTCTTTGGCACCACTGTGGCCAGAGGAAGAATGGGAGGGTGTCAGAGTCTGAAGATCACAGTTCCCACTTGAGTTCTAGGCAAACACCTGGGGATGTAACAGGTTAATAGGGTCCTGCCTACCAAAGGCTGATGATTGTTCCTGTGGGCCTCATGAAGATGCTGTGTTTGCAATGGGTGCAAGGAAGGAACTGAGCTAAGGGTAAGGGTATTACTTCTTAATTCTGGGGCCCTGGGCTTCATTCCCAGTTTGACACTTAGCAGCTCTGTGCCATGGGCAACACATTTAACCCCTTGTGCACCAGCTACCTCATATATAAATTGACCAGCAGATCTATCTATATGGGTTGTTGGAAGAATTAAAGGGACAGCATTAGCTAACATTTAAAAAGAGCTAACATTTTTTTTTTTTTTGAGGGCTGATCATGTGCCAGGTACTGTTCTAAGCACTTTACAAGCATTAAATGCATTAACTAATTAAACTCGGGACAATCCTGTGAATTTGGTGCTATTGGTATTATCCTAATTCTCTAGATGAGATCTGAAGAAACAGGAGTTACTTAGGTTACTTAGGGTGTAGTTGGAAAAGTCGGGATTCAAACGACCTCGTTGGCTTCAAAGCTGTACTCTGATCCTTGGATTGGCCATCAGCATTGCCTGGTAACTTTTTCAAATAAAAGTGGCATAGAAAGATGTGCCCTTTCTTGTACTAGGCCTTTGGTAGAACTCCAGAAACTTTGGCTGGAGTGCTGAGGTTTATCTAGTAAAGAGTCTTCATGTCTTCATGCACTAAGTGTGATTCATCTCTGCATTTCCCCAGCATATTTCACATAGTAGACACTCAACAATGTGATCCTGCTTGACTGGTATTCCCAGGGAAAGCTGTAACTAAGTTTTATCCTCCCAGAACAAAAACTGTCTCAGGAACTTCTGGTTGCAAACTGAAGCTTGGCTGCTCCCTGGTTGGTTTTTGACTCTTCGTTCCTTGTGTGGCCTCTCTTGTTTGAGAACAGGTCATTCACTGAACTTTAGAGGAAGCATTAAAAAGATGTTTCTCCATGCTCAGAGCAGTGGCTTCTTTGAGTTTTCTTCTCTCATTCAAGATATCCCTTAGCTGTCTAGGAATACTAGTTGGCTAAGGACTTGGCTGCAGACCCCTGGCTGGGCCACTGGGCAGGGACACAGACACCTGGCAGGCGGGTTTCAGGGAATTCATTGCAGCAGCTGTGTGGCCTGATTGCTCTAAGCCCATTATTCATTTTGTATAATCGTTGACCTTTCTGTCGGCACTCTCCCTGGAGAATTTCAAGCCATTTTCCAGAGCACAGATGAATATCTGAAGTGCATAATAGCACAGGACAGTCTCCGAGACAGGAGAGGACTACTTACAAGGGTAACTCCAGCTCGAGTGAGGACTTCCAGGAGTCAGGCAGCTTCAGAGAGATTAGACAAAGGAAGCCCACTCGTGCCACTTGTGGATGTTGCCTGCAGGATGTTGCCTGCATTCAGGTCTGACCATGACATCCTCTGACAACCAGATGTACAAAGCCCTTTATAATTGAATTCCAAACCACCTTTTAGCCACAGCTTTCTGTGCTTAGTGTGCAAACCACAGATTCTTGGTGATTCCCCAGAAGATCTATGCTGCCTCATGCCAATAGGCCTTTGCCTGTATAATTTGCTCCTCCTAGAATATTCCTTCCTTGCCTGCTAAACTTCTTTACTGACACTTTACAGCTGAATTAATCTCTTTGTTCTCTCTTTTCCCATGGTAACTTCCTCCATCTCCCATGTTTCATCATAT
>CM053615.1:25697754-25710085 GCA_028646535.1 Procyon lotor
GTTCCATGCTCATGGATTGGAAGAACAAATATTGTGAAAATGTCTATTCTACCTAAAGCAATCTACACATTCAATGCAATCCCTATCAAAATACCATCAATTTATTTCAAGGAAATGGAACAAATAATCCTAAAATTTATATGGAACCAGAAAAGACCCGAATAGCCAGAGGAATGTTGAAAAAGAAAACCAATGTTTGTGGCATCACAATTCCTGACTTCAAGCTCTGTTACAAAGCTATCATAATTAAGACAGTGTGGTACTGGCACAAAAATAGACACATAGATCAATGGAACAGAATAGAGGACCCAGAAATGGACCCCCAACTCTATGGTCAACTGATGTTCGACAAGGCAGGAAAGAATATGCAGTGGAAAAAGGACAGTCTCTTCAACAAATGGTTTTGGGAAAACTGGACAGCCACATGCAGAAGAATGAAACTGGACCATTTCTTTACATCAAACACAAAAATAGACTCAAAATGGATCAAAGGCCTCAATGTAAGCCAAGACTTCATCAAAATCCTGGAGGAGAACACAGGCAGCCATCTCTTTGACCTTAGCCGCAGCAACTTCTTCCTAGAAACATTTCCAAAGGCAAGGGAAGCAAGGGCAAAAATGAACTCTTGGGACTTCATCAAGATCAAAAGTTTTTGCACAGCAAAGGAAACAGTCAACAAAACCAAAAGACGACTGACAGAATGGGAGAAGATATTCGCAAATGACATATCAGATAAAGGGCTAGTATCCAAAATCTATAAAGAACTTCTCAAACTGAACACCCAAAGAAAAAATAACCCAATCAAGGAATGGGCAGAAGATATGAACCGACATTTCTGCAAAGAGGACTTCCATAAGGCCAACAGATACATGAAAAATTGCTCAATATCATTCAGCATCAGAGAAATACAAATCAAAACCACAGTGAGATATCACCTCACACCAGTCAGAATGGCTAAAATTAGCAAGTCAGGAAGTGACAGATGTTGGGGGGATGTGGAGAAAGGGGAACCCTCCTACACTGTTGGTGGGAATGCAAGCTGGTACAGCCACTCTGGAAAACAGTATGGAGGTTCCTCCAAAAGTTGAAAATAGAGCTACCATATGACCCAGCAATCGCACTACTGAGTATTTACCCTAAAGATACAAATGTCGTGATCCAAAGGGGCACGTGCACCTGAATGTTTATAGCAGCCATGTCCACAATAGCCAAACTAGGGAAAGAACCTGGATGTCCATCAACAGATGAATGGTAAAGAAGAAGTGGTATATATATATACAATGGAATACTATGCAGCCATCAAGAGAAACGAAATCTGGCCATTTGCAATGACATGGCTGAAACTGGAGGGTATTATGCTAAGCGAAATAAGTCAGTCAGAGAAAGACAATTATCATATGATCCCTCTGATATGAAGAATTTGATAGGCAAGGTGGGGATTTGTTGCGGGGTGGGGGAGAGAAATGAAACAGGAAGGGATGGGGAAGGAGACAAACCATAAGAGACTCCTAGACTCACGAAAGTGAGTGTCTGGGAGGTGGGGGGGTACGGATAGGGTGGCTGGGTTATGGACATTGGGGAGGGTATGTGCTATGTTAAGTGCTGTGAAATGTGTAAGCCTGACGATTCATAGACATGTACCCTGGGACAAATAATACATTATATGTTAATAAAAAACAAACAAACAAACAAAACAACACCAATTTGGACCAAACCCATCCTTGTCACTTGCTATCTGTGTGGGTATGGCACATTGATTCACTGAGTTTCCTCTATAAAAGGGTAAAAATAATACCTAGCTTACGGTTCATACAGAAGGGTAAGTTGGAAATATGTGTAAAGTGCTCTGCATAGTGTATGTGTGTGTGCACGTGGCCTGTACCTGCCTGGGTGTTTCACAAATGAAGACCGCAGGGAGGCAAAAAAGGGTTGGAACTCTGTGGAGCAGTGATACAGCAGTCACATAGGAGTCACTGCGGAGTTGGGAAATTTAATATTGTCTCTTGGAAGAGGGCAGTGAGTACAGGTGCCAGAGATCTATGATATAGGCTTCACCCACTCTCCTCTAGTAAAGTAGTTCTCCTAATGCACAAGAGAAGAAACACACACAAATCTAAAAATGATGATGAAAAGCAGGGAGAATCAATGGAGTATCAAATAACAGTGCTCACTTCATAGTAGCAAATGCTTGCTGGATGCGGAAATGACTTAGTTTCTGGTTGGACACGAACACTCATTAGCACCAGCTTGGTTTCACCTGTATTAATTGGAGAATCAGTGGTGAATGATGCAGCCTGGCATAGTTAGGAAACTAACTTCTTGTTGAAATTGGAGAATTAGGTCAACTTAACCAATCTCTCAACCCAAGAAGCTGTGAAATACGGCAAACAGAATACAACAAAAAGGAATTTATCCTATATTAAATACTGCAGGCCATACCTTCTTGGAACTATGGGAAATGATTCATAGTTCTGGCTGTGGGTTTTCCACAGGATTTGAGGTTGGGGCTATGAAGAAAGTAACTCATCCAACCATGTGCTACATTTCTCAAGGTACAATCATAGACCATGCTGGACTCATGACTTGCTCCTCAAACAGTGAGATAGAGCATCCATTAAGTCAGGAAGAGATTGTGGGCTACAGTGGAATATTTGTCTCTTATGGACAGAAAGAGGGCCTTGCCATAACAAAAGAGAACAAAACAAAAATCCCCTCTAAAATGGGAAAAATATATCTCCATTCCCATTTCCTTTCCAACTCTCTTGTGACTAGAATGCCTTTGAATACTTTTCCTCATCCCTGAAACTTAAGTCGGTCACAAAGTTAGGTGTTCACCCTTTCATGTATGTGAAAACTGGTTCTTTCATTAGGGAAGGTATGAAGTAGGTCAGTTAGTATAGTATATATTTACAGCAGTTTTATCGTTATCATTATTACAATAGCCTTCCTGCCCAGAGTTCAATGTTTATTGAAACCACTTTCAGTGTCTTAAAGGTCTTTGCCTTTAATCCTTCATTATAAAAGGACTTCTTCTACTTGGCAGTGATTGGTAATTATCTTCACATATATGGCGGTGGCCCAGTACATGGTTGGACTATCACACAGAAAAATGATACCTTGTTTTGTGGTTATTGATTCAGCTTTTCAATCAAAGCTGTGGCTTTATGTATATATGCAATTGAGATTGTCGTCTGGCCTTCCTATATTCATATATCATTTTTCAGCTTATTCAAGTCATTCTAACAAATGTTTACATTATTGCTTCACATTCTCCTGATCCTAGAGCAGATTGGGACATCCATCCAATGTTTCAGCACATTCCTGAGTTACCACTGTGATGGAGTGCTCTTGGAAGACTCTCCAGTTTCTTGCTTTTTCTTTCTTGGACCTTGGCTGCTTTCTGAGGAATGTACCTTTGGAGACAGTCATTATCAGTCCTGGGTTAGTTCCTTTTTTTCTCTCTCACCTTGCCTGTCTGATTCCCTCTGACTCTAACCCAGATGAGGTTTACTGGCCACATATGTCTAAATAATGCCAAGATTACTTTCAAATAGCATTTTAAATGTTTCAGAGCACTTTCCATGAGAACTCTGATACCTAATAGTTTTACCAGCTTTGACTTAATACAGGGAAAGGGTTGGTGAATGAGTATTTTTTAACTTGAAGTTAGAAATTTCTTGAGGCCAGCTGTGGAGCTGTTTTACCATGGTTGTCTTCAATAATAGCAGAGATGCTGGGCAGACATAGTTTGGGATGTGGTTGTAGCCAAGAGGATAAATTAAGTCTTTTCAGAACACTTAGTCTGTTCTGAAGATCACAATCAGAACATGTGGTCTGATTTCCATATATCTCTTGAGAAACCACTTTAATTAAAAAAAAAAAAAAACTAACATGGTATACATGTACATCTGTATTTTTGAATGGTACTATAAGCAGATACTTCTTTTAGTGTACTGGGATCCAAATAACCATCCTCACCCCACATTTTTGAAGACCTTTAGATATCTCTCCTGTTTGTTCTTATATGCTTTAGAAAATCAATGTAGTTACTTGCTAAATCAGCATTTCACCTGCTAAAAATTCTTCCTTGCTTTCATGGTATTAGGAGAAAAGTCTTGTATTTTTTTAAATTTTATTTTATTGTATTGTTAAAACTCATAATATTTCAATAATAAACAACAAGAGACCAAGCAGACAAAAATTCTTTGTATTTCTAAGAAGATTTTACATCCTAAATACACAACATTGTTCCACTGCTATTAATCTAAAACAAATGCAGGGGTTTTTCCCATTTAATTTTGTTACTTATTAGGAAATCACAGTATAAGCACTCTCTGCTTCAACCAGGCTTTCTGGGTTGTTGGATGTTGCTAGATGCAACAGAACTTCAAATTAAGTATGAGCACTACCAAAAGTCCTTGTATCTTACTGTGATTACTCATGTTCCCAGAACCATTCTCTGAGAATTTCTCAGATCACAGGATTTAAAATTGGAGGTACCCTTGAAGATATGATATTCTAGAAGTCTCAGACAAGTTAATAAAGGCCAAACAGATGACAGTGACAAGTCAGGACTGGACAGACCAAATTTTGTAATTCTATCCTTGTGTTTCTACTGCCCCATGTGACTTTTTGCTAAAACCAAAACCTATTTATCTTAACTGAAAAGATAAACTCAAAACAAATATTCTTTTGAAAGTTATATGGCAAAAGACAGTCTTCAGTATTAACAAAGTATGTTAACCTGTTCTGACCTTAAAAAGCTTGACTCATAACTTTCGCTTAAATAAAGCAGCCTTTTCTTGAAAGTAGCCCCATTGTTGCCTACTTTCATTTCTTTTTAGACCACAGTTATTCCATAGCTTTCAACTGTACTTATGCAAGATTGGAAGTCTACTGGGACTCACTGAAAAGCAAAAATAACTATTTCAATATAACTTCTACTCCTAAAACTCAATTCTCTAATTACAAGAAATTCTAGGAAATATAAATTTACTTCAATATTCCATTTCTGCAATACTAAAGGTTTTGGGTTGCCCATAAATTCCCAGAATCATATCAAACTACTCTTCTTCAGGATTTTAGGAATTGGGTCAGTTAATTTACTTGCTTTGTGCATTTTTCCTCCTCAGAGTTTTCTCCTCCAAGGGCTGAACCAAGCTAAGGTAATCTGATTTTTTTCTCTTAGCAATCCAGAATGGTACATAGAGCCTGTGGTTACCCACCATCAGACTTTGACACTGGAAGGTTAAATTGCCTGGACTGGGGCAAGCATTTTCTAACAAGTGTAAAAAGAAAGAGAAAATCTAGTTGGCAGAGAGAGAAAGGAGATGGAAATAGTTACTTGGAATCCTGACATTCCATTCCTGGTTAAATAACTACGTAAGGTACATCTGTACTTGTTCATAAATCCCCACTGAGATTTAATTTAGTGTGAGTAGCATTCCACTCTTGGAAAAAATAAAACCAAATCATTTTCAGACTGGGAAGATCCCCTCTTTACCCCAGTAGGAAACATGGCTGCAGAAAAACACAAAAACAATGTGCTTGGTCTCAATTTAAATTTGCACCCACAAATCTAACATGAAGCTCCAGCATTAGTAAGCATGAAACTATGATTCCTTTAGTCAATTTATATTTCATATTCCAAGACAGCCATTTCATAATTTCTCCTTTTCCTTGAAACTTCTAATACACTCTTCCCTTGTCATTTTCACCTAATGATCCTGATTTTTATTTCATTGAGAAAATGGAAGCGATGACAAAGGAATGGCTTCTTCTTACCCTAAACAGCAAATCTGCCAATCTACCTGCATTTGTACTCAGCTTTTCCTGGTAAAGTAGATTGACTGCCCATACACCTAATAAGGCAAACCCCTCTACATATGTACCGCATTCCATTTTCCTTTGCCTATGCTCCTTCAAGTATTTCTCACCCCTTCCTTCTCTTGCATTATTAATTATTGCTCTATATTTAATCAGCATCCAAAAATACCATAAGAGTTTGCATTTAAATAAATAAATAAGTTAAAAAATAAACTTCCTTGATCTAGAGCAACTCCTTAGCTACTATTCCTTTTTTTTTTTTTTTAAAGATTTTATTTATTTGACAGAGAGAAACATAGCGAGAGAGGGAACACAAGCAGAGGGAATGGTAGCGGGAGAAGCAGGCTCCCTGCTGAGCAGAGAGCCTGATGTGGGGCTCGATCCCAGGACTCTGGGATCATGACCTGGGCTGAAGGCAGCCGCTTAATGACTGAGCCACCCAGGAGCCCCTACTATTCCATTTTTTATATTACAGTAATTGTTATGCAATTATAAATCAAATGATACTGCCAAATCTCAAAAGATATACAACGTAAAGGTAAAAGTAACTTGAATATAAGAAATGATTTAAATTCATTTTATTTTCCCTCAAATACTTTTTTATCTTATTTTTTCAGTGTTACAAGATTAATTGCCACACTCAGTGCTCCATTTAGACAGATGGAGAAAAATAATGTGGAGTTATGGGAAAAAGTTAAAATATACTGATAACATTTTATTTTTTAAAGCATTTTAGTGTGTATATATATGTATTTTGTCTGTGTGTGTATTTTAATTTGGATATGATTGACATACAACATTATATTAATTTTAAGTATACAACATAATGATTTGATATTTGTATATATTGCCATTCCATTTCTCTATAACTTTTTGTAGTGAAACTCCTTGTAGTGAAACTCCTACCACCACTCCACTCCCCTGAAGATTCACAATGATTCTCATGTCCTCTCATCCTATGGCTAGCTCTTGGACTTCATTTTCTTTGAACTTTCCTCTGCATTTTTATAAAACTGATGACTCCTCTCTTAAGAAACTTTCCGTATATGGTGCCTAATAAACTACATCCTCTTGGTTTTCTCATCTCCTCACTGACTGTTCTTTCTTAGCCTTCTCTGCTGGCTCCCTCTCCTCTTTCATATCCTGAATCAATGTTATTATGTTGGATCTATTGTCAACCTGGTCAAGCTGGGAATTACAACTTACAGAATCCCTTTTCTCTATGGTTCCAGTTTAGAGTTGCTCAAAAGAGGAACTTACATAGGATTTGACAAGTGGAACTGAAGCTGAGTAATTTTTCTCTGAATAACTTCAGAGCCAGATATGGTAATGGGAAAACACAAAACTGCCTGGAAAATTCCAGCTTGTATTTTTCTTTCATTCCAAGTCCATTCTTCCTCTTGTCTTCTTGTTCTTTTGACCAGCAGTGGTCCCAGGCACACTACTAGATGCTTGGCTATAGTTGCACTGAATTTGTAGCTACATAGATGCAGCAGCTTCTATGTTCCTCACAAAAGATTTCCTATTTGAAGCTTTTGAATGACTGAACAAGCCCAGTTTATCAGATTTCCCTGAAAGCTCCATCTTGTTCACCTGCGTTAGTGTTATGAGAAAACTAGTTAGTGACTTCCTCAAATCCCCCCCATTCCTCCTACCGGATCTTTACTGCTCCAATTCCTCCAACAATTATATAAAATCTAATTTTTATAATAAACCTTTTATCCTATATCACTACTAATTGAACACTGAATCAAATATTGGTACCACTATTCATGGTTCTAGAGGAATACAACATTAATATAGCATTAGCACTCTGATATGATTGGATTTAAAGGCATTGATTATCCTGTTGTCATTGACAAAAGGGACACTGATAGTCTATGTCAAACTATAGTTATTTTCCAAGTTATATAAAGTATAGTTGAAATAAACAACTAAGCAACTGGTATTTGCTTATCCTCATATTGGTTCCCTGATGTATGGAGTGAAGTCTTTTATGATAGGAAAGGCAAAATGGAAACTTCTCTAGAACTTTTTCCTACTAAATCAGTAACTCATAATCAGTACTGCATTCCTGGCAGGATTGAGGAGATTTTTTTTTTCAACCATGAAGGACCAGGAAGATGCAAGGGTGGTGATTGCTACTATATCCCCATTGAATTTGACTTTTTGGAGTATGGACATGACAGACAGATCTTGGAAATGAGAGGTGATTACCGCAAACTTAATTAGATAGTGGAGGAATCCATCTGAAACTTCTTGCAGATAAGATTTCTTTACTAGATCTAACCAACACACCCCTTGGAATTTACTATTCAACTGGTAATCTAGTAAATATCTATTAGTAAAGATCACCAGAAGGAGTTTGCTTTCAGCTGGTAACTAGCAATACACTTCTCTATCATAGAACTGTATTAACTATTTATTCCTTTATCATAGCCTTTTTCTCACTAACATCCTTGCCTCTCCATTCTAAAGGACATTTTGCTGTCTCATGATACTGATGACATCATGTTGCTTGGACCTGTTAAGCAGGAAGTAGACACTCTCTACACTCTCTACATGTGCTGGAATATAGGAATTATTTTCCACAGAAATACAGGAACATGTTAATTTGACCAAGCTTTTAGCCATCCAGTGGTCTGTGGCATATTATTGTCTGCTATGAAAGGGGTCATGAGTATTCAGCATAGTACCATGGAGTACAGATATAACATAGGGTTTATTATAGGAAAATCAGAGAAGTTGTAGAATGCATTCAGTTCCCTGAAATCTCATTACTCTGTGAAGTCCAGCATTGACTTGCTTCAGCCAGAAAGCTAGATGTGCAAGAAAGAACTTGTGCTTACTCACCCCATTATATAAGTTAGCTTAAGAAGGGGTAGAGAATGCCTGAATTCTTGTAGTAAAAAGAAGTAAAACAGTGTTCAGGAAATGCTAGTAAAGATACATAATAGAGACGAAGGTCTACATATGGAGGGCTCAGTGAACAACCCTGCCTGCTAAATGGAATGCTAAAATAAGCCAAAGGCGTTATCTCTGCAGGCTGGCTAGGTGGAGTTAAGCCAGCTCTCTGCTAAGCTTCCAAAAGTGGAAGGAGATGAGCCCCCAAGGCTGTCCAGATTTGTCTCTCATAAATATCCCTTCCAAGGAAAGGGAGAAGTTACTGCATCTGGTCCCTCTTTCAGTTCTAAAATAGTGCATCTGGTTGTTCATTTTGTCTAAGAGAAATAGCCAAATATATGGATCTGTGCTGATTCATGGGTAGTGGCTGATGGTTTGACTGTGTAGTCAGAGACCTGGAAAGAACACAAAGGAAAAATTGTGTCCAGTAGTCCAGAGGTAATATGTGGATAGAACTCACCAAAAGAGTCATGAAGGATAAAGATATTTATGTTCCATGTGATTATCTGCCAAAGAGTACCCTCAGCAGAGGCGAATCTTAATATGGTGGACATGATGACTCTTATTAGGATGTTAGTCAGCCTCTTTCTCCAGCCATCCCTCCTCCTGCCTAGTAGGCTTTATGATGAAGGTGGCAATGATGGTAGAAATGGAGAATATGTGTGGGCTCAGCAATATGGACTTGTACTCACGAAGAGTAATTTGGCTTCAGCCACTTCCAAATGCCCAATCTACGAGCAAAAGAGACCAACACTGAGTCCACAATATGTCACTACTCTCAAGGGACATCATCAGCCACTTGGTAGAAGATTGATTACATTGGATCAGCATTTTGGAATAGCATTGATTACATTGGATCAGCATATTGGAATAGCATTTTGCCTTCAGTGAAATAGACATAAATCTTGGATATGAATTTATCTTATCTGTCTGTGATTCTGCCAAAATTACGACTCAAAGATTTCCAAAATGCCTTATTCAGTATTAGTTTTCCATACAATATTACTTTTTATCATGGAAATGATTAAATATCAAATTCACTAGTCTTGTGATCATTATCATCCTGCAGTAATTGATCTGAGAATGGTAGACTGTTGTTTTGAGGACTCAGTTACAGTGCCATGTGTTTAGCACTATTTTGCAGGGCTAGTGTAATTCTTCAGGATAAATGTATACTCTGAATCTGTGACCAATGGGGATAGTTCTTCCTGTTACCCCTAATAATCCACTACCAAAATTTGTTCCCACAACTTTGGGGTCTATTGACCTAGAGTTCTTACTGAGAACAAAAAGCCTATTTTTACAGGGAATGTACAAAGACACACCAAACTGAAAGTTGAGCCCATTACCTGGTCATTTATTATCTCCTCCTAGTGGACTAGAGGGCAAAGAAGAACATTGCATTAGAGGGGTTGTTGATCCTTATTATCAAGGAGAAATTGGGCTGCTTCAACACAATTGGGGGCAGGCAGTAGCATGTCTGGAAAGCAAGAAGTTCTCTGGATGCCTCAATGCTTCTCATGTTTTATGTTTATATTAACAAAATATTGTAACAACTCAATAGAGGCAGGACTTCTAATGGAACAGAACTTGAAGGAACAAATGTTTTGGCCACTTTGCCATAAGGCAAGGAATCATGACCAGTCAAAGTTTTTGCTGAGCATAAAGAGAGGATAGATGGGCAATGGAAGTGGGAAGTTATAAATCTGTTATAATGACCTGATAAGTTACAGAAATAAAGACTCTAGTAGTTATTTCTTCCTTACTTCATTATAAATATGTGTGTGTATATATAAAATACCACTTGTTTTCTTTCATTTTTCTTCTTCCCATTCTCATACTCTTCAACATAAAATGTATAAATATTGCTTAAGGCATAGATATCAAAGGAAGATTGTGACTCAGAAGAATGAACATTATTTGCAGATAGACAAAGAGAGAACTTTGTGTATGCCCATCTAGGGAGGTTATGCTATGTATTGTTGGTTATACTAAGGATAGTTGCATCATTTTAGGTAGAAGCATCATTTTGCTGTGGCCCTGATTTGGAAATTATGTGTAGTTAAAAAGGTATATATGGATGACAAAGTGATAATGTCTGGACTTATTTGGATTGGTTAAACTAGGTGGGTACCTCACTTCCAAGAATCTCCTTTCCATTGTTGGCCAAAACAGGAGCTTCTGTGAGATTCAGAGGGTGGACAAACATGCACAGAGGTTCCCTGCTTGTACTCATTCTCTCCTGTTTTACATCCAGCTCTTCTTTCCAACTGCTAGGTCTTTCTACCAGATGCTTGGCTATGGACCCACAGGAACAGTAGCTACACATAGACCACATCTCACAAACTTCTGCTGCTGGTTGTACCTGGCTTCTCAGATTTCCCCAGAAGCCCAGGTTGTCTACTTGCACCAGTACTTCAGGAGGATGAGTTAATGTCTTTTCTCCTAAATCTGCTTCCAAATGTTTTCTTTTTCAGCTAATCTCACAATTGTGTAAGATCTAATTCTTCTAGTCAATTCCTTATCCCACAGCAAGCACAATGCTTTTGCCTCCCTATCTTAACCCTGACTAGTACAGAGCCTACCAGACTCCTGTAGTAGGTGTTTGACAAATGTTAAGTGCCTGTGTGTGTGTGTGTATCTGATTGGGGTAGGCAAATTGCTGATAAAGCCATACTAAAGGTAAATGCTGTTCTAATTTTCTGTGATATGCAGTTATTATGGATATAATTGAGAATTTATAACCCTAAGTATTAAGAAAGGGAATTTGGGATAATTCCTGGATCTATGATGGCATAAGGGCAGGGTAGTTAAATACTGCTTGCTCAAACTCTTCCACCTGAAGCATACACGTTACTCCTCAAGGATTCTGTTGAAACTGAAACTGTAGAAGTGAACAATTTGTGACACAAATTCAGAAAGGCATTAGATATTGGGATGATGGATTGGATAAAGTAACAACAAAAATTACCAAAACATTTTTAAAATTTTATTTTATTTTTACAGTGTTCCAAGATTCATTGATTATGCACCACACCCAGTGCTCCATGCAATATGTGCCCTCCTTTTATTGAAATCAAGGAAGGATACTCAAGAGTTTCTGGTGAGTAAGATTTAAAAAATTTAAAAAATATATTAATTTGTGGGTGTTGAGTTTTTAAAAAATGGGCAGAAGACATGAACAGACACTTCTCCAAAGAAGACATACAAATGGCTAACAGACATATGAAAAAATGTTCACCATCTTTAGCCATCAGGGAGATTCAAATCAAAACCACACTGAGATACTACCTTACACCAGTTAAAATGGCCAAAATCAACAGGACAGTAAACAACAAATGTTGGAGAGGGTGTGGAGAAAAGGGCACCCTCCTACACTGTTGGTGGGATTGCAAGCTGGCACAGCCACTTTGGAAAACAGTGTGGAGATTCCTCAAGAAGTTGAAAATAGAGCTACCCTATGACCCTGCCATCACACTACTGGGTATTTACCCCAAAGAAGCAGATGCATTACAAAGAAGGGCCACATGTACCCCAATGTTCATAGCAGCAATGGCCACAATTGCCAAACTGTGGAAAGAACCAAGATGCCCTTCAACAG
>CM053615.1:25710185-25732099 GCA_028646535.1 Procyon lotor
ATGGGGGAAAATCAGAGGGGGAGATGAACCATGAGAGACTGTGGACTCTGAGCAACAAACTGAGGGTTTAGGAGGGGTGTGGGTGGGGGGCTGTGTGAGCCTGGTGGAGGGTATTGAATAGGAGGGCACATATTGCATGCAGCACTGGGTGTAGTGCATGAACAATAAATCTTGTAACACTGAAAAAATAAACATTTTTGGGAGAAAAAATAATTAAATTTCCTTTTAAAGGAAAAACAAAACAAAACAAACAAAAAAAACCAAACTCCCTATTCTCTCCTTCCTGTCAAAAAAAAAAATTATATATATATATATATATATATATATATATATATATATATATATATATATATTTGTATAAATTTAAGATGTATGGGCTATCATGAATATTATATCTGTTTGGTGGGTTTCTTTTTATCATTTAATTTCAGAAAATAAAAATATTTATAAAGCCCTTCACAAATACATATAAAGTTTCAGTCCTCCTGCTCAAATCTTTCCCCATGACAGTTTAAGTCCCTTACAACAACCATAATAACTTTTGAGTTATTTTCTTGGGTTCTACCCAGCCTTTGTTAAACTACCTTTTACCTTTTTTGTTGTTGTTGTTCCTTAAAGACAAAAATTCTGTTATCTTTAACTTGTTCTGCTAAAGTGACAGACTCTAGAGTAGGTACTTTTTGTGGACTTTCTCTGACATTCAAAACAGGTAAAGAATTGTGTTTTGTGGTTTAGAGGTAACGAAAGTGAAGATCAGGGAGATTAAATTGATGTATTTAGTGTCGCACTATGAGGTCATAAGTTTAACCCAGATCCACATTCTTTCTACTTCACTATCTTGCTTCCATTTAACTTTTGTATCATTGCTTTTCCCATCCCAAGAACTAGTGCACATTCAATTCTATAGGTATTGCTAAATTGATCTCCAGAAATTGCACCAATACACATATACTCCTATCAGAGTAGGAAAGTCTCTATTTCTTCACATTTTCATCAGTACCAACTAGATTTTCCAAAATTGTTTTAGAGCCAGGATATGATTATAAAGATTATTCTTAGGTTGAAATTTAGGAATAATATGATGTATTAGATATTTAAAATACTAAATGTCAAGCATTTGTGTTTGAATGTGTAGTGTTTTAGATAAAATTTTAAATAAACCTGTGAACTTCTACACAATTGACTATAATTGTGTCAGGATTTAGATTCAGCTGTTTATGTCTCATGGTCTATCAGACAGAGCTTCAAGCTACTGGTTAATTGAGGCTCTCAGCAAACCGTGGAACTTCAGGATCCTCACTGAGAGGGCCAGAAACTTTCCTATAATCCTTTGTTAGCCTAAGAAATGGTCTTTGCCACAAAGAACAGCAAACACTTAAACTTGTATTGCCATTCCTGTTGACTCAGAGAAAGAAACAATTCTGATGGAATGTGTCTATAATGAGTGAGTATGGAATTCATACCATTCACTAAGCATAAGGAGATTCCAGTGGCTTCCTGGGGCTGCTCATACATGGAATCTGGTTCTGAGCCCTTCTAACCTAAAAACATTTCAATTTCCTAGTTTTCTCCACCTTTTCCTACCCAGTACTGCCAGTAAATGCAAAAAGAGCCTGTAAATCTCACTTTTCTTTTCTTATAGTGCACATTTTTCTCTTTTCTTATCTGCTATAATTTTTGGCCCTCTGGGAAGTGAAATTTGATAGCGGGAAGCTAGAGAAAGACAGGACACCAGAGTCTGAAACTTGTTTTATTTAGGGTTCTTCAAAAATGCAGACCATAAAATAAGAACTTGGGTGCACATAGTTTACTTGACAAATTATTCTGGGAAGTACAGGACAGAGGATGAGGATAGTGACACAGGAAAAGGACAGGAGATAAATAGGATGCATTAATTGCCGTGGACAGTCGTAGCTCAGTCCTCTTGGGGACTTCTTTTTTTTTAAATATTTTTATTTATTTGACAAAGAGAGAGAGATCACATGTAGGCAGAGAGGTAGGCAGAGAGAGAGGTGAAAGCAGGCTCCCTGCTGAGGATCATGACCTGAAGGCAGAGGCTTTAACCCACTGAACCACCCAGGTGCTCCCTCCTGGGGACTTCTGAGAACCTATGTTGAATGTGCTTCAGAATTGAGAATAGAAAGCTGGGGTTGATCCATCTCTTATTGGTTGGGATTGCCCTTGGGGTCATTGAATCCCTGACACTTCTAACCTACCCTAAATGGAGGTTGGGTGAGCTCCTATGATGCTGGAAAAAAACTATCTGAGGCCAGAAGTAGAATGATGTATACACAAGAGGCATGTTGCTGTCAGCATGCCAGGTGGTTCCTGATGCAGGTGAACTTAGAGATGGGGTTAGAGTTATGGGGCAAGGTCCTGACAGTATTTTCTCTAAGACTCTAGAGAGAAATGTCATGAATTTCTCATTGTTGTCTTCAACCAATCTGATAATATTGTTCTGGATATGGATATAGATGTCTGTGAAGAGAGAGAGAAATGCTGCTCCAGAGAAGGAAGGGAAAGGTAGGGATGTAGTATGGGTAAAGGTTGGGATAGGGATAAGAAAACAGAGATTACGTACAGGGTTCTGTGCTCACATGTGTGTGCATCATTTGTGGCCATATCATGTGGTCCATAGTCTTATTTTTTTTTCCATAGTCATATTTGATGGGAAAATAAAAATCTATGAAATGAAAAGGAAAACTGTGGCCCCTGCTTGGAAGCTGAAAGAGGAATAGCCATCTAGTCATTCAAGAAAGTTAATCTCTATTTCCTCATCAGACTGTATGAAACTTGGATGGAATAGCCCTATATTCTGCTGAATCCTAGAGATTCCCTCCCCAGTATTTCTCAGCCCTGACTTCTCATTGAAATTCCCAGGAGAACTTTAAAATACTGATGCTGAGGTCAGCGCAGCCTGGGGGCTGAGACTTATAAAAACTTCTCAGGGGACTTTCATGTGCAGCCTAGGTGAAAGCCTCTGCCCTGGAAGTTTTTTTTTTTTTAAGATTTTATTTATTTATTTGACAGAGAGAGAGAGAGATCACAAGTAGGTAGAGAGGCAGGCAGAGAGAGAGGGGGAAGCAGGCTCCAGAGAACCTGATGCGGGGCTATATCCCAGGATCCTGAGATTTAACCCACTGAGCCACCCAGGCGCCCCTGCCCTGGAAGTTCTTGAAACAGTATTATTTCCTTTTATTTTCCTGGTGCATGAGTGACAAAGTTCCCACCGCCCAGGTGGGTGAGCTATGGTGGTGGTGTAATGATCTACGAGCCATTAAAGCCATGGGGAAAACATGTGTCAAGGATGAAGGATCAGATTATTATGCTTAAGTGACTGTGGTTGGCAGAGACCCGCACATGTCCTGCTCTAGAAAGGAAGGATGTAAACCTGGATCTGGTAGTGTAAAAGAGGAGCATGTTCTTTGAGTCATCCTCAGCTGCCATTATTTAATACCTTTCTGTTAATGTGTCCAGGAGATCGACATGATGTGTTATTCTCAAACTTTGTTGTTCATCTAGATCTCAAAAACCATGTCAAGTTACCCAGTGCTCTTAAGCATGTCTTTGGCAAGGTCTCAGCTAGTTGAATTCTCAGGTCTAAGAAGAGTATGATAATGCCTAAAATTTATGTAATGATTAACATTTACTGAGTACCTGCTGTGGAGAAAGTACTGTATCAATATGGTAAGAACAACAGAGATGAACTAGTTGTGGACTTTTTCCTTGAGGACCTTTTGGTTCTTTAAAGGAAATTTATTCAGCAAATATTTATTGAGCATCCATAATGTGCTAGTCATTATCTTGAGTTCTGGGATTGTAATAGTTAAAAACCAGAGATCCCTGCTTATATGAAAGATATATCCTACTGGGGAAAACAACTAACAAATAAAAATGTTCTACAGTGTAGAAAAATAGAGTAGAAGGAGAATAATGGGGTAACACTTTTCATTGTGTAGACAAAGAAGGCTTTCTAGGGAGCATGATATTGAACAGGGACTGGAATAAGTGGAGAGGGAAGCCATATGGGTTTCTAGGGGGGAAAGTGTGGTGGTGACTTAGATGAGGTAGAGCGATGGTGGCAGTGAGCAATGGTCCATTTCTAGATCTGTTTCAGGAAACATTCCATTCTAAAATGAGATCAATTGGGACTGCTGGTGTGCATTTTAAAGTTAATCACAGACCACACACTTATTCACTGAGTGCTGCCTTATGCTCAGCAACATGTGAAAGGCTGTGTTGATTCAAGAAAGAGGTACAGACTTTCCCTTACTATGTGGTGGTAGATATGTTTTCAACAGACCTTAAAACCTCCTTCAATTTCTTCAACCTAGAAATAAACAACTTAACAAAGTGGATTGGTATTCGATTGTACACATACGCATCTCAGTGACTTAGAAATAACTGATTTCAAATGCAAATATTTACCAAGCACCTACTCTGCATCAGTCACTGTACTAAGTATTTGGGGGAATACAATAGCTAATTACATATGTTTCTTTTCTTTCAGGAGTTTGTAATACCCGAGGGAAGACTAATTTCTCATGACCTTCCCTTCTTCCATATGGTACACCAATAACTTTCAAAGCTACTCCTTTAGTTAATGAATTTTTATTAATAAGGGACAGAATCCCATGTGAAAAAGCTCAGGTAAGAATAAATTTATCCCAACAGTTTCCAATGGAACCCAATTGTAGAAAGTATTGCTAGTCATTGGGGGAATTGCAAAGGCTGTCAGAATCCTGGCTTCTCATTTTGGGGCTATGTGATTTTTTCTATTCTTGTCCTTCTCTGCGCATCTGCTTCATGCTCTCCTTGCAGCCTGGATTTTTCCTTTTCTCATGCTTTCCTATGGCCTCTTCAGAGCCAATTCAAAGTAGTCTCTTTGGGTACAGTACTTTTCAGGTCATGTCTCCTTGTCCTAGTCTCTGTGTTCCCATTTCCAATTTCTGGTAGAGAGAATACCATTGGTTAGCTCTATTAGCTGTGATGTGGTTTGGGATCACTTGATATACAGGACCCCCATTTTGATATATGAGTAGATCAGGGAAAGTGAGCAGAAGTGAAGTTACAATCATCTCTATAGTACCATATTTCTCGTTATATTATCTTTAATAAACCATTGGATAGTCAGCCTGCTTCTCTCTATGTAGGGCTCAGTATTTAAGACATTTCTCCATAGAGCACCTTCTGCACATCCAGACTCATTATTCTTTCATACTTATAGTGGTTTCCTGAATCAGTGATAGCTCCTTTAGTGACCTTTAGGGGGTTCATATTTAATAAATGGACTCCTTAATGATGTTGTATTGAAACACAGTCTTTTCCACAAGTGAGTTTACCCCTGTGTATGCAGAAAAACAAAAAACAAAACAAAAAACACTGCAATGATAACAATGGTGATGGTGCAGGTGCTGGCAGACTGGAGCCAATGCTCAGGTTAGCCATGAAGCCATATCCCCCATCTCATCAGAGGGAGATTTTCAGCTGTCGATTGTTCAAACTGTTCAAAAACAATGGTCCACTGATAGCAAAACCAAATGACTCAATTCATAATCATTACCCTGTTATCTCCATTTATGGATTCTAAGTGATTATTTTATCCTCCTAGTCTGTTCTTCCATGTGTGTGTGAATTTTCCTGATGTTAAGGCTGTTGAGGGTGTGTAGGCAGCATGCTGAGAGAAAGTCGGATGAGGCCGGCTTGGCTGGCAGTGTGCCACCAGGGGGATTCTGCTGAAGGTGGAGCCCTACTGTATGTCATATTGGAATCAAACCTCCTATTGCTGAAAATCACAGTGCCTCTGATCTCAGCACCATCAGATAAGCTGCCAGAAAATAACATCTTAAATATTCATTTAACAAGAGGTAAGGGTGTTGATAGAATTCTCTTGCTTTGAAAATTCCTACAAGGCAGAACCAAATGCACAGATGACAAAACTCTGGTGGAAGCACCAAAGAGACAGAAGCTAAAAGTCTGGCAGAAAAAAAAGGATGTAGGGATCTTTGAAATGTGTTCCCTTTTAAGAGCATTAGACAAACACATGGCAGAGACTGCACACCCCCCCAATTATTTTCTGGCCTCTGTGCTTACAAACAAACACCATATGAAAAGCAAAGCATCTTCATGAGAAAAGGGAAAAATGATTATGAGAAACACAGAAATTTTCTAGAAATCATCCTGGCTGCTGCTTGCCCTGTGCACCAGCACTGTGCTGGTTCTTGGGATATACAAAGATGAATGGTGTGCAGGCTTGCTTTTCAGAAGCTACGATACCAATCATGATAGTATTCCATCCCCAGTTCTCAACATTTATACTTTCTGTACTCACTCCTACTGCCACCATCCCAGGCCTGGTCCTATCTGTTTTATGAGTCACTGAGAAAGCTTCAGGGATCCACTTTCCTTCCTTCATATTGCACACTGCACTACTGTTATCTCTTCCCAGCAGCATACTTATCATAATGTTTCCCTGCTCAGGAAACAGCAGAGCTCTCCTTATTGCCTATTGAATGAAATCTGAACTCTATGGCCTCATATTCAAGGCTCTTCCATCGAGCAGCCTCCACTGTGTGCACATATGCAGGCTTACCTTTCCTCGATTCCCATAGTGGTCTCCCTGCTTCAGTGATGAGCCCCTTTACTGACCTATGTGAATGGTGCTCTTATAGCTACAAATAAAGCATTGGCACCTACATTTTGAAACATTAAAGAATGAGTCTCTAGCCTTTCTTTGACTGAATTTCATATTTTCAAGGCATGTGGCATTTATGTTTATACTAATAAAGATATCTGGGTGGCAGGATATTAATTTATTGAAATGAATGTTGGTCATTTTTGATATGACCTGAAGGTATGGATATGTTGTATGAGAAAATACTGTCACCAAAAGACACTGCTTCTAATTCTATGTGCCTATTCTCACAATCATGTCTTTATATATAGTATTTCCTTTGCTTAAAAGTGTCCCTTGCATTTTTCTGTCTATTAATCCCAATCCCCCCAATTGATAATTATATTTGATCAATTGGCTAATATACATTTGTAACCTATGCTTACTTAGACTATATCAGCAAGGAATTTGAAATTGGGTCACACTGACAGTAAACATGTACGTTTCATGCGTCTTATGTCACCAATTAAGGCTTGGCTTTGAGGTCTCTGAGAAACCCCACTTCTAAGGGGCCTCTTCAGTGTGCTCAAAGCCAAATTTCTCCAGTGACATTCCCCCTTTCCTTTTTCTGGACTCTCTTTACTTGATGCTTTCATATCCTAGAGATACCACTTCCCTTTCTTCTGACAACCTCTGTTCTTGCACACACTAAAGTTAAAGTGCAACACTGCTGCATGTCCACAATAGCCAGACTATGGAAAAAGCCTAGATTTCCATCAACAGATGAATGTATAAAGAAAATGTGACACACACACACACACACACACACGCACACACACTCACACAATGGAATACTTTGCAGTCATCAAAAATCTAAAATCTTGCCATTTGCAATGATGTGGATGGAGCTAGAGGGTATTATACGAAGCAACATAAGTCAATCAGAGAAAAATCATTATCATATGATCTCGATGATATGAGGAATTTGAGAAACAAGACAGAGGATCGAAGGGGAAGGGAGGGAAAAATGAAACAAGATGAAACCAGAGAGGGAGACAAACCATAAGAGACACTTAATCTCAGGAAACAAACTGAGGGTTGCTGGAGGGGAGGGAGTGGGAAGGATGGGGTGACTTGGTGATGGACATTGGGGAGGGTATGTACTATGGTGAGTGCTATGAATTGTGTAAGACTGATGAATCACAGACCTGTAACTCTGAAACAAATAATCCATTATATGTTTATAAAAAAATGGAGAAAATGTCCTAATTACTTACCATTTTGATACCTTGTTTTAGAAGAGTAACAAAGCAATGCGGTTTTTGTTCCAAACTCTTTCTGGTTGTATTAACAGTCCGAACTGTCATGGGACTCAGATATGAGTCTTAGGAGTCTGGAAGGAAAGTGGCTTTGGATAATCACACCAACACACTGGACCAGATCTACTTGTCTTTCCTCCCTTTCTCTTAGGATAGGTGCTTTTCAAAGGGATTCTTTAGTTCCTCATGAGGATGGTCTTCCAGTGGCCTGCTCTACTGTTTCATTCCCTTTTAACTGAACAGGATACAGTTTTTGGCACATCATGCCATATGACCATATGATCATGCCATAGGACCAAGCCATATATTTATATAATGGTTTTCATCACCAAGTAGTTAGGTGCCCGTAAATTAATCACTCTGAGTCTAAGTTTACTCACTTGAATGACCTCTAAAGTCACCTTAGCTGCAAAAATTCCTTGTTTTTAGATATTTGACTATTTTCCTCTTCTGGGTATGATAAACTAAACTTCTATGAGATGACTGCTCCATGCAGAAAATAACTATACAACTTGGTCACAGTTCAAAAATCACATCCCTGAGGGTCCTGAAGAATGAACAGAGGCAGGCACTCTACTGGGAAGTGTACCCTTGGAGGAAGGGAGATGAGAACTACATAAGTCATTCGTATCTCGTTTGCTATTAAACTGGGCCTAAACTTTGCAGTGCAGAGAGTGGCACATAAGAGAGGAAATTTACCATCTTCCCAGCTTGAAGAAGAAAAATAAAATGGAAACAGTGTGCTAGAAAGGGTGGGGGAAATCATATAAGGGAAGGAACCAGTGAAGACATCCCTGAACTCTGTCTACCCACATCTCTGACCCCTGAGCCCCACATGCATGAAATAGACTAAGAAGCCCAGCTAAAGGTAAAAACAAACAAACAAACAAACAAACACCCTGAACTGAGAAAGTACTAAAGAAAGATCAGAGGCAAATAGTTATACTAACTTGGGGGAGGGAATATGGAAACTGTACATGTAGGTTCCTATCTCTGCAGCTCTTACACTGGATTTAAAAGTATTCTATGCATGTACTGTACTATAGTGCTACATACTATACTATACTATACTATACTATACTATACTATACTAATATATACTATAGAGAATCCACAAAAAAGTTACATTGAAATCAACAGCATATTTGCAAGATTCATGATGAATATAAAAATCAATTAGAAAATGAAATTTAAAAGTTCACAATAAAATAAAAATAGGTATAGATTTAATAAATTATGTGCAAAACCTGCATATTGAGAACTAGAGAACATTGCAGAAAGAAATTAAAGAGGAGATATGTTTGTATATAAGGCTGATTTCTTCTGGAAGATCCAGAAAAGAATGTGTATGATGCATATATATGATTTTTGTGGATATAAGTACCTAATATTTCAAGATAGCAATTTTCCCAAATTGACCTAGATATCCAATGCAATCTCAAGACGTTAAAAAAGAAATTGGCAAACTTATTTTAAAATTTATATGCAGGGACCCCTGGATGGCTCAGTCAGTTAAGTGTCTGCCTTTGGCTCAGGTCATGATGCCAGGGTCCTGGGGTCGAGTCCCAGGGAGCCTGCTACTCTCTCTGCCTGCTGTTCCCTCTGCTTGTGCTCTCTCTCTCTCTCTTTCTAATAAATAAACAAAATATTTAAAAGAATAAATAAAATGTATATGCAGAGACAAAGGACTAAAATGGTTTAACATTTTTTAAAGATTTTATTTATTTATTTGACAGAGAGAGAGAGAGATCACAAGTAGGCAGAGAGGCAGGCACAGAGAGAGAAGGAAGAAGGCTCCCTGTGGAGCAGAGAGCCCGATACGATGCAGAGCTCGATCCCAGGACCCTGAGATCACGACCTGAACCAAAAGCAGAGGCTTTAACCCACTGAGCCACATAGACACCCATGGTTTAACATTTTTGAAGAAGAACAAAATTGCAGAACTTACACAAATAGATTTTAAAACTTACTATAAAACTACAGTAAACAAAATGCTATGGTATTGTGTAAGAATTCATATAGATCAAGGGAATAGTATAGACTCTAAAAATAGGTTCACACTTAAATGACCAACTGATTTTCAACAAATGTGCTAAAGGAATGGAGATACTTAAATAATAATATATATTAAGTTGGGTAAGTTAGGCTGTAGGAACAAGTGAATTGCCAATTTTGGTGGCTTAAACAACAACAGTTCTATTTCTTGTCCAGGAAATATGTTTGTATTGATAGGGCAGCTTTTCCACATGAAAAAAATCAGTGACCCAGGCCTAATGATGGTCCTAAAATTTTCAATTTGTGGTTTCTAAGACCATTCTGAGCATCACTGAGGATTCCACATGACATATATTAGAAGTGTGGATGTAAAAAGGTGGTGTATGTGAAAGGCTTTTAAGGGGCCAACTGTAGATATTGTACAGGTCAGACCTAGACTTCAGTTACATGGTCATACTCAGCCCCAGTGGAGACTGGGACATATTTTCCCAGGAGGAATAGGAAGTCATTTTGGTGAAGGACTAAGAATCTCAGTCACAGTATGAAAGGATATGTAATTTAAGTGGAAAGATAGAAGAAAAATAGAAGAAAGACATAAATGATAAATGAATAACTTTATTGGACATATGCCAATATAATTCTAGAGGGAAGAATTTTATCAGCCTAGGGAAGATGAGAAGGATAGAATACAATATTACACAATGAATCTATCTAATGCCATATTTCTTTTTAGAAATATTTTATTTATTTGTCAGAGAGAGGATGAGAGAGGGAGAGGGAGCACAAGCAGTGGGAGTAGCAGGCAGAACAAGGAGAGGGAAAAGCAAGCCCCCTGCTGAGCAAGGAGCCTGATGCTGAACTCGATCCTGGGGTTGTTATCTGAACCAAAGGCAGCTGCTTAACCAAATGAGCCACCCAGGCATCCCCTAATGCCATATTTACTCTGTTTGCTTTTTAGTTTTTAATTCTAGGGAGTGTACATCATATAGAGCAGACATGAAGAGCATAATTGATTATCAAGGTGTGATCATGGTACCCTCATGAAAATTGTCAGGCAGTATGTTATAGAGCCATCAGATATGTATTGATTCTTGGAGAAGCTGTCTGAAATTACTTGTTTGTATAGGATCTTTTATGTCCATTTCCCCATGTATAATGAATGAATCAAGCATTGTTTCTGACCCATGGCAACCCCTCAATTAGTGCAAATAGATCAAATGGGCATTGTTATTGGTATTATTGGTTTTCCCAGATTAGCAAACTGGGAATTTGCTTCCTCTATATGAGAACACGGTCTCTCTTTTACCACTTCTATTTGTTAGGGGATAAAAAGAACAAACTCCAAAATACTATGAAAACAAATACAAAGGCAAAATAAATCCTAGAGACCTGATAATAATTAATAATGTCATGTATCTTCTGAGTAATGAGTGTGTGTGTGTGTATGTGTGTGTGTGTGTGTGTGTGTGTGTGTGTGTGTGTGTGTAATGGCCAAATGAGAAAGACCAGATAAATTTTGGTTATATCAAGGGGAATATAAAGTCATAAATTCTTATTGTTCTAAAATTATATTACCAGTTAGGCAGTAACTTCTTTGACCTCGGCCTCAGCAACTTCCTGCAAGACAGGTCTCTAAAGGCAAGGGAAACAAAAGCAAAAATGAACTATTGGGACTTCATCAAGGTAAAAAGCTGCTGCACAGCAAAGGAAACAGTCAACAAAACTAAAAGACAACCTAAGGAAAGGGAAAAGATATTTGCAAATGATATAACAGATAAAGGGCTGGTATCCAAGATCTATAAAGAACTTATCAAACTCAATACCCAAAAAACAAATTATCCAGGGTAACTAAGTGGCTCAGTTGGTTAAACAACTGCCTTTGGCTCAGGTTGCAATCCTGGAGTCCCAGAATCTAGGTATGGGGTGGTCTCTCCGCTCAGGGGGCAGTCTGCTTCTCCCTCCGCTCCACCTTCTTCTCATGCTCTCTCTCTCTCATTCTTTCTCTCTCAAATAAATAAATAAATAAATAAATAAATAAATAAATAAATAAAATATTAAAACAACAACAATATTAAATCCAGTCAAGATATGGGCAGAAGACATGAGCAGACACTTCTCCAAAGAAGACATACAAATGCCTAACAGACACATGAAAAAATGCTCCACGTCATTTGCCATTAGGTAAATACAAATCCAAACCACAATGAGATACCACCTTATACCAGTTAGAATGGCTAAAATTAACAAGACAGTGAATGACAAATATTGGCCAGGATATGGAGAAAGGAGAAAACTTTTACACTGCTGGTGGGCTAGTTGGTACAGCCATTCTGGAAAACAGTTTGGAGGTTCTTCAAGAAGTTAAAAATAGACTACCCTACCACCCAGCAATTACACTACTGGGTATTTACCCCAAAGATACAAATGCAATGAAAAGAAGTAGCACATGCACCACAATGTTCATAGCAGCATTGTCCACAATAGCCAAACTGTGGAAGAAGTTGAAATGTCCTTCAACAGATGAATGGATAAAGAAAATGTAGCTCATATATACAATGGAATATTACTCAGCCATCAGAAAGAATGAATACTTACCATTTGCATTGACACAGATGGAACTGGAAGGCATTATGCTAAGTGAAATAAGTCAATCAGATAAAGACAATTATCATATGATTTCACTCATATATGGAATATAAGGAATAGCACAGAGGGCCATAGGAGAAGGGAGGGAAATCTGAATGGGAAGAAATCAGAGAAGGGGACAAACCATGAGAGACTCTTGAGTCAGGGAAACAAACAGGGTTGTAGAAGGGAAAGAGGTGGGGGGATGAGGTAACTGGATGATAAGCATTAAAGAGGGCACAGGATGTGTTATACACAGCTAATGAATTATTGAACACTACATAAAAAACTATTGATGTGCTATATGTTGGCTAATTGAATTTATATTAAAAAAGAGAAAAAAGAAAAATTTAAAAAATCACTAAACATCTTCTAATGCTGACTGTATTCAAATCTCAGGTATAATGCTTGGGAGAAATCTTAGACTGCAAATGTCTTAGGGAGCACTGCCTGAGTTGGCTCAGTTTTATAAATGGCATAAATGGTTGAGATAAAGCAACCAGTTTCCTAAGATCTTTGTGGAGCACCATAGATATAAAGAAGGTAATATGTGAGTGTTTTATGATCCAACTGTAAGAAGTTCAAGAAAAGAAACAAAGGAAAACTGTTATTCATCAAGTACCTCCTGTGTGTCAGGACATGTGCTTGCTGCATTCATATGCATTTTCACATTATACCCTCAAAAGAACCATCATACAAATCAGGTAATACCTCCCATTTAAAAAGTGAAAACATTGAGGTTTAGATTAAGGTTCAATAATTTGATTGCTGATATTTAATCTCAGATTCACCTAATTCCAAATCCCACTTTTTTCATCAAAATCTCAATATAATAATACATTAGGTTATTTGTTTCTATTCTATAAAGAATACTAGGACAAGTCTTCCCTTCCTATTAGGCTAGATTTAAATTTAATAGAATGCTTCCCTATTTGTGTTTAAATTTTCTTTAATTTTCCCTCTGATATTTTTAATTTTATTTATGTTTTTATATTAACACATACTGTATTATTAATTTCAGAGGTAGAATTTAGTACTTCATCAGTTGCATAGACAACCCAGTGCTCATTACTTCAAGTGCCCTCTTTAATGCCCACCACCCAGTCACCTCATCCCCCTGCCCATCTCCCCTCCAGTAACCTTGTTTGTTTCCCATGGTTAAGAGTCCCCTGTGGTTTGTCTCCCTCTCTGGTTTCATCTGTTCTTGTTTATCCAACTCCTTTTATACAAGCTTTGCCTTCACTAAAAGTGATAGGAGTTGCATATAGCTGTCCACTTTAGCTGTGTTAAGAACTCTTTAGGTGCTCAAATCTTCACTCCTCCATATTTCCCTGGACACTGTAGCTGAGTGCCTGTGGCTCTTTATTACCATGTTTGTACTATTGTTATTCTTATAAGTGTTAAGAGTAACCTGGAATATTTATTGTTCTTATGTTTCTATCAAAACTGAGAAATGAAATACAGACTGAAGAAGCCATATATGATCCACTCAGCTGGCCTCACTCACTTATATTATCTACCTACTGTGAAGGCATTCAAGTTTGTGATTCCTGGGAGATAAACATTCTGTGAGCCCCTCAAGGTGACAACCATCTCATCTGATGAACTCATCTCTGTTACTATGATGGGGTTTGGAACCCTCTCAGCTCTATATATTTTAGCAGAGTTTCTTCTTTTCCTCTATATTCTTTCTTTGTTTTCTAAACTAATAATGTCCAAATACTGAATCAGCTGGACTGACTATATCACAAACATCTGGAAAACTGGTTAAAAATATAGATTCCCCTCTAAAGCCCTGGCTTTAGAGATTTTGATTCAGTAAGTCTAGGATTCTGTTGCTTACCAAGCTCCATAGGTGAATCTGATGGTCAGCCATGTTTAGTAATTACAGGCAAAGGAACAACTCTATGTGGAAGGATACTTTAGGACAGGTAGAAAATTGGTGGAGAATATGTGGGGGATTCAAAGTATCATAGTATCCATATGAATTGCACTCAAACTGCAAGATACATTGAATGATCAGTTTTATATGATAGACACCATTGACAAATTACCCAATCACCCTCAATCCCATATCCCAAGCTAGTCAGACCTCTGCTTCTACTAACTAAGGAAAAAAAAAAAGATTCTCCTGGCTTGAGAAGAAAACACAACTTCCAAAAACACTTTCCTTATTTAGACAGGGACCTAATTAAGTCTTAAGAAGATGAAGTTTTTTCTCTCTTTTGATGCCTTTACTTTAACAGTCTGCAGATATAAAGGCATTCAGTGGTGAACAAATACATATCATTGCATAATTTCTGAAGTTTTTGCTTTTTGTTCTTCATCTTTAATTGGTATTCATTTTATGTTGAATTTCAGATATGTAAGATCATTGTATATACACTCTAGAGTTATTAACTGCTTAGCTTAACTAAAACTATAATTAAAATATTTAAAATGCTTGGGGTTAATTGTATACACTTAAGATTTTTATATTCCCTTGGTTAATGTATTGTATATAGCTAAAAATATGGAACACACATTTGGATTTTCACTACATGAAGGACCCAGAAGCAATAATAAAAACTAAATTATACTTGCTGCTGGGAAGGATGTACTGAGTTTGTTTGAGGGGGTGAAGTTTTAGGTATTAATTTTTACCCTGAATAAATTCTTGACTAATGGTTGACATGCAGAGCATCTGTATGAATAAAGATTTTGAACACAGAATTTCATTTGGCTTATTTAAGATGATCATGGTTTTGGTGTTGTCTTTTTGAACTAGTGGTACCTGAGATTTTTCTTGAAGATAAAAGTTGCAATAGTCAAAAGAAATGAAGGTTTAAGTTTTCACTTTCAGGGGTGCTCCATTTTTTTTTCAACATGTAGCCTGCTTTCATATTTTGGAGGAAGTGTACTGGATTGAAAAGAAAGAGAGCTACATCAGATCTTGGCCAGATTCCAAGAAGCATTAATTCAAATCTCACTTTCAGGTTCAAGGTTGTGGCTTTCCTGGCTTTTGCTCTATAGTGTTGTTGCCTTTGTGTGCCATTTTATAAACAAAATGGTGCACCAGAGAGTACATTTATCACACAAAAAAGACAAGTTGAAGAAGCACGGAAGTGAATTTCATTGTTGAAAAGCTTTCTCTATATTATAATTTTTACTACTGTTTTACAGTAACTCATCCACCTAAAATAATTGGGCACTCAAAATTCACCTATGAATTGGCTTACTTATTTCATTATATAACATCTTTTCTCAATTCCTTATCCTACTTTCTGACACATTTTTAATTATCCCAGTACAATTAAATTTCTTAAAATTTCTTAACCAGTAAACATTCAAAGAATTTTATTTTAATAGTTCCCAGAATGCACCTGAAGTAAATGATAAGATGGAATCCTATGGCCACATAGAGAACCAAGGATCTGGAAAATATGAGAAAATTCACCCCAGGGTCAAATCTTGTCCAGAGATAAAAATGTGCTTAGCTCATACAGAGAACTGTATTAAGCTATCATCCTTAGGTGGGTTTCATGGGAATAAATATGGATGGGTTTGCAATGTGCAGATGTCCATGGCTTCAGACTGGACTGTTATTTGTTTGCACTACGGATATTTCCTGACTCAGTCCAAGACATAGGAGTGTTGACAGGGAGCTCTGGATGAAGTATGGTGTGAAGGACCACTGGGAAGTTTTCTGTTACCATAGCAGAATGATTTCACCTACAATAGAACAGAGTCTATTCGTTCAGATAAGTATAAGCAATAAGGCTGTTCTTTCTGGCCTCTCTCTTTTTCTCTGCTGTTTTGGTGCCTGTTTGAATATATTTACACATGAATATGTGTATATTACACAGACATATGTCTTGATACCAATAGTCATCTAGAAAGTCATACCTTATTAACTCTAAAACTTCATCCTTTGGCACTTACATTTGGATGCGCAGATAGAAAGGCTTATTTTGTCAAAAAAGTGTTATTTGTTTAAATGAGGCAATGTGTTAAATTAGAATACTCAGTCATTCTGACATCATCATACCAATGCTATACACACACACACACACACACACACACACACACACACACACCCCATAGTGGTGGTTGTGAACCTAGTAAGTTTCCCCAGAAAAGAGAAATTTCATGACTCATTTCTAAACAGAAGTTTATTTTCTACCTAAAATTAAATAGCCAGTGTTACATTTAGAGCATTAAAGGACTTCAAAGTCAATAATTACCCTAAATTCATCACCTTGCCCTCCACTTAACATAAGTCACTGTTTCTTCCTCCAGCCATTATTTAGATACCTAATCCATTCTATTTTTCATCCATTAATTCAGCCTACCAGGATTTTGGCATAGGGTCAGACATAGATATATAAATAATTCCATTTAACACAACCAGCATTTCCCAAATGCCTATTTTGTGCCAACCTTTGTGCTAAGCACTTCAGTCAATATAAAAGTGAAGATTCATGGGCTAGATTTTATTTTTCTAAGGAGTCTCCAGAGATACTTTAAACTCTTAATGATCAACAACATTTACTAGACATCTGTGGGGCATAGGAACTGACTAGTTGCAGTCATGCAGTCATGCAGTGTAGTCATGCAGACTAGTTGCAGTCATGAAGTGTACATTTCAAATACCTCTTCTAACTTCTTAGATACTCATAAGGCCCTTTTATTCCATCAAATGTTTGCAAGCATGTGGTGACATGAATGAGGAAATAGAAAAAGGATAAATAAAAGCACCTGTTTCAGAAATGTGTGTGAATTGAGAGAGAGAAAAATTTATAGCTTTGCTCATCATAGGGGCAACTCAGCCACTTAGTCATCAGCCATCAGCTAAGAACTTATGCTATGTCTGAATTGTTCTCTATGATAGTGACAATGTGTCTACATTTACTTATTCAGGCTAGCTGACCTGGCCCCTCCATGACCAGGAAAAGCAACTTTTAAGATACCTTGGTGACAGAAAGGGCATTGGAATGAGGGAGTTAGATTCAAGAACTGAGTTATATTCTGAGTTAGATTCAAGGATTGAGTTTCACATACATCATTCTCTGATTAGTCAAGCCAAATGGTCACTTGGGGCACAGAAGAGACACCTTAAAGGTATCTCAAACTTGGGTGATAGTTTAGATATAATTATAAGTTGATTATGTAAGAGTAAAATAGGATAATACAAGATACTGATTGAGATCTTTTCTTTCTTTATATAACACCGAGGAGTGCAGAGATTATGGAAGTGCTATCCTATGGAGAACAAAGCTATTAAATTCTCCAAGCCTGAGTTAAAAAGAATGTGTGGTTTATACTCAGTTCCTGGTGTGAGCAGAATTAAACTTGTTTGATGATCTTTGACAATGGGAGCAATAAATGAGAGAGCAGAAGAGTCAGGGGAATGATGTTCATGAAGAGAGGAAAGGTGAGGAAGGCACTCAACTGGTCCCTTTCCCTCAGCCAAATGGAATTTGGGGTTGATGAGCAAGTAAAAACATTCACAGAGTTTGTGTATATCTTCTGTAAGAGGAGACTGCCACTCATTCTTCAGTTGGCTGGCACAAAGACCCCAGTGGTGCTCATACATCCTAATGCTACTGCAGTGGAAAGAAGAGTGTTGTGGAGAGGTGAATTAGGGGTAAGGCCAAGCAGAATTGCCAAGGCTTTTTTGTGTTTGGTTTATGAAAGTTGTGGAAAATGGATCTCACCACATTCTAGGCCTCCAGATTGAGACAAAAGTGGGCAGAAAAGAAAACTTACAGCTTGGTGAGAATTACTATAGCAGGAGCCAGAAAGAAAAGCATGGTGATGCTGATGTCTGAAGGTGAGCTGAAAAAGGTGAAATATCTCAAGAGATTATTAACATGGAGTTTTGCTGCATGAAGTTGAATTGCCTGTCAAAAGAGTCTTTCGAGGCCTCCAGGTGCTACCTCAGAACTGCACATAACAACTAGGTCAACAGTGATGACCAACAGAAAGGGAAAGGCCATTTGCTTCTATAATCCATGGCTGCCCAGGTATATTAGAGTCCCATTGCTATGGTAACACACTACCACAAACTTAGTGGTTAGAACAGTACAAATTTATTGTTATATTTCTAAAGGGCAAAGTCCAAAATTAGTTATAAGGTCCTAAAATCATGGTGTGAATAGTGTTGGTTTCTTCTGGAAGCTCCAGAAAAGAATGTGTTCCTTATTTATTCCAGTGTCTAAAGTCTGGCATTCCTTGGCTCATTGCTGCATCACTCCAATATTTGATATAACTAAATGGCTTTTCCTGACTCTGAAGTCTCCTCAATTCCCACTTATAACGGTATTTATGATTATACTGGACCACTCAGATAATCCAGGATAATCTTCTTATTTCAAGATACTTAATTCAAAACTATTATGTTTGACGTTCTAACCTCTAAAACCTCAGAATGTAATTGTATTTAAAGATATAGACTTTAAAGAGGCAATTAAGCTAAATTAAACAAATATAGATCTGAAGGGAGAAACAGACAATAATACAATAATAGTAGGGTACTTCAATACCTCACTTTTAATAATGTGTAGATCATCTGGAAAGAAAATCTGTAAGGAAACAAGGGCCTTGTACTATACCTTAGACTAAATGGACTTAATGTTCTGTATGTGTAATACAGAATATTCCAAGCAACAGCAGAAGAAGACACGTTTTTCTCAAGTGCACATAAAATATTCTCCAGGATAAATCTATGTTAAGTCACAAAACAAACCTTAGCAAACAAAAGAAGATTGAATCATGCCATTTATCTTTTACAACCACAAAGATATGAAAGCAGAAATCAATAAAGGAAGAAAAACTGGGAAATTCACAAGTGCTTAGAAATTAAACACACTTCTGAACACTCAGTGGGTCAAAGAAGAAATAAAAAAAAAATCAAGACATATTTTGAAACAACTGAAACAACTGGAAACAATTTGAAACAACTGGAAACAAAACAAACCAAAGCTTATGGCATGTATCAGGCAATTCTAAGAGGGAGGTTTATAGCCATAAATGCCTACATTAAGAAAAATGAAAGATCACTTTGTTCTAACTCAAGGACCTAGAAAAAAGAAAAGCAAACTATGCTCAAAGTTAGCATAGGGAAAGTAATAACAAAGATAAGAGCAGAAATAAATGAAATAGATTCCAGAAAAACAATACAAAATATCTATGAAACTAAGGGTTACTTTTTGAAAAGATAAACAAAATTGATAAATCTTTAGTTAGAATAAGCTATGAAAAAAGAGGGAGAAAACTGAAATAAATAGAATCAGAAACACCAGTCAGAATGGCTAAAATAACAAGACAGGAAATAACAGATGTTGCCGAGGATGCGGAGAAAGGGGAACCCTCCTACACTGTTGGTGGGAATGCAAGCTGGTACAGCCACTCTGGAAAACAGTATGGAGGTTCCTCAAAAAGTTGAAAATAGAGCTACCCTATGACCCAACAATCGCACTACTGGGTATTTACCCTAAAGATACAAATGTGATCTGAAGGGGCATGTGCACCTGAATGTTTATAAGCAGTAATGTCCACAATAGCCAAACTAGGGAAAGACCCTAGATGCTCATCAACAGATGAATGGATAAAGAAGATGTGGTATATATATATACAATGGAATACTATGCAGCCATCAAGAGAAACGAAATCTGGTCATTTGCAATGACGTGGATGGAATTGGAGGGTATCATGCTAAGCGAAATAAGTCAGTCAGAGAAAGACAATTATCACATGATCTCTCTGATATGAAGAATTTGAAAGGCAAGGCAGGAGTTTGGGGGGGTGGGGAGAGAAATGAAACAGGAGGGGATGGGGAGGAAGATAAACCATAAGAGACTCCTAGACTCACAAAACAAACAAAGGGTGGCTGGGAGGCGGTGGGGTAGGGATAGGGTGGCTGGGTTGTGGACATTGGGGAAGGTATGTGCCATGGTAAGTGCTGTGAAATGTGTAAGCCTGACAATTCACAGACATGTCCCCTGGGGCAAATAATACATTATATGTTAATAAAAATTAAAAAAAAATCAGAAACAAAAGAATAAATGCTACAACTGACACCACAAAATATACAAAAGATCATAAACTATTGCTATGAAGAATTACATGCTAAAAATTGAATAACCTAGAATGAATGAATAGATACATACATTCCTAGAAACATACAATCTACCAAGATTGACTCATGAAAAAATAGAGAATTTGAACACATCAATTATTAGTAAGAAGAGTGGACCACTAATCTAAAACCTCCCAGGAAAGAAAACTTCAGGACAAAATGGATGGCTTCACTTGTAAATTCTGCTGAACATTTAAAGAAGAAATAATACCAATCTTTCTCAAATTCTTCCCAAAAACTGAAGAGGAGAGAACACTTCCAAACTAATTTTATGAGACCAGAATCATCCTAATATTAAAGCCAGATATGGACACTACAAGAAAAGAAATGTACAGAACAAAATTTCTGATGAACATAGACAAAAACTCTCACCAAAATACTAGCATACCAAATTCCACAGCACATAAAAAAATCATATACCATGATCAAGAGGAATTTATCCCTGGAATGCTACTAATTGAATAACACAAATAAATGGGAATACATCCAGCATTCGTAGATAGAATTAATATTATAAAAACATGCATAGTACCCAACCCAAAGTCATCTGTTAATTTTTTGCAATCCCTATGAAAATTCCAATGACATTTTTCACAGGAATAGGAGAAATAATCCTAAAATTTGTCTGAAGCCGCAAAAGACCCTGAGTAACCAAAGCAATCCTGAGAAAGAATGAAATAGCACAATTCTTGGTTTCAAACTTTATCACAAAGCTACAATAATCAAAACAGTATTGCAAACAGACTCATAGATGGAACAGAATCAAGGACCCATAAATACACTCATAAATTAATAGTCAACTAACATTTGATAAATAAAGCCAAGAAAATTCAATGAGGAAACGATGATCTCTTTCATCAATCAGTTGGGGAAACTAGATAATCAACATGAAAAAATCTTAGACTCCTATCTTACTCCACTCACAAAAATTAATGCAAAATGGACTAAAGACTTGAATTTAAGACATGAAATTGTAAAACTCCTAGAAGAAAGCATTGGTTTTGGCAATGGTTTTTTGAATATGACTCCAAAAGTCAAAACAAAAGCAAAAAAGAACAAGTCAGATTACATCAAACTAAAAAGTTCTGTATGGGAGCAGAAACAATCAACAAAATGGAAAGGTGATCTATGTAATGGGAGAAAATACTTAAAAATAATCTATCTGATAAGGGGCTAATATCCAAAATATGTAGGGACTCATAAAACTTAAGAGCAAAAACAAAACCAAATCTTTTTTTTTTTT
>CM053615.1:25732599-25763043 GCA_028646535.1 Procyon lotor
TTATTTCTTTTATTTCTCCAGAAAGGGATTTTATTTCTCCCAAAAGAGATTCTCTAATATCTTCTATGCTTTTTTTGGTCCAGTTTCATTCTTCTGCATGTGGCTGTCCAGTTTTCCCAACACCATTTGTTGAAGAGACTTGCAATTATCTCTTTTAATTATCAATAATCCAATGGTAGAATGAGTTAGGGACTTGGAGGTGTTGTAATAAGCCCATACCAGAACTCATTAATAAATGCTCAACAGACCCCTGCTCTCCTTCTTGCTTCTCCCTAGTTTCTCAAGACAGCTTATGAAGTGCTATCCTCATGTTATTTACATTTTCAAATGCAGGCCAATTTTGAAAAGCAAAATAAAACTAGATTAGTTTTATGTCCAGTGTATTTAATGAGACTTCTCCCTTTTAATCATTATAAGCTACGATAGACAAAATTAACATGATTCTTATACTGGAGGAATTGTTTATGCCCATGACAGAATAGATTATTCCAGTCTTCTTTGAACATCTGAAATTATTTTCTTGAGGTGAAATAAAGGGAATTCCCAGAGGATTAACAGTGCTAGTTTCAGGATACACTAGTTGTAAAGCTGAGGAAATAAATCTGAAGACTGGTTTTTGGAGGGACAATCTTGTTTTCCTTCCTTGACTGCACCATAAGAATGTTTCCCTCTGAGAGCCCAGACCAATATCCCAGCATTCTGTGTCCAATAGTTTGAAGGAAAATGATAGAGCTCAGGAAGATTCCAAATAAGGATGGCGAGTCAAATTTTGAAAAGCACAGAAAGAAAGAAACAAAGAAAGAAAGAAAGAAAGAAAGAAAGAAAGAAAGAAAGAGAGAAAAAGAAAGAAAAGAAAGAAAGGTCTATCCCAGATAGGAGTGCATGAGAGTTGTCTCTTAGTTTTTTTGACTGTTTATTTTGCTGTGCAGAAGTTTTTTATCTTGATGAAGTCCCAAAAGTTAATTTTTGCTTTTATTTCCCTTTCCTCTGGAGACATGCCTTAAAAGAATTTGCTGTGGCCGATGTGCAAGAGTTTATTGCCTATGTTCTCCTCTAAGATTTTGATGGATTCCTGTCTCAGATTGAGGTCTTTCATCCACTTAGAGTTTATCTTTGTGAATTGTGTAAAAGAATGGTCTAGTTTCATTTGTCTGTATATAGCTGTCCAATTTTCCCACACCATGTTTTGAAGAGACTGTCTCTTTTCCATTGGATATTTTTTCCTGCCTTGTTGAAGATTAGTTGACCATAGAGTTGAGGGTCCATATCTGGGCCCTCTATTCTGTTCCATTGATCTATGTGTCCGTTTTTGTGCCAGTACCATGTTGTCTTGCTGATCGTGGCTTTGTAATATAGCTTGAAATCAGGCAACGTGAAGTTAAAAATAGAGCTACCCAATGACCCAGCAATTGCACAACTGGGTATTTACCCCAAAGATAGAGATGTAATGAAATGAAGGGCCATATGCACCCCAATGTTCATAGCAGCAATGTTCACAATAGCCAAACTGTGGAAGGAGCCAAGATGCCCTTCAACAGACAAATGAACAAAGAAGATGTGGTCCACATATACAATGGAATATTACTCAGCCATCAGAAAGGATGAATACCCAACATTTGCATGAACATGGATGGAACTAGACGTTATGCTAACTGTAATAAGTCAAACAGAGAAAGACAATTATCATAAGGTTTCATTTATTTGTGGAACATAAGGCATAGCATGGGGGACATTAGGAGAAGAACGGGAAAAATGAAAGGTGGGAAGTCAGAGGGGCAGATGAACCATGAAAGACTATGGACTCTGGGAATCAAACTGAGGGTTTTAGAGGGGAGGAAATTGGAGGTATGGATTAGCTTGGTCATGGGTATTAAGGAGGGCACAGATTGCACGGAGCACTGGGTATTATAAGCAAACAATGAATCATGGAACACTACATCAAAAAAAAAATACCAATTTTAAGTATAAAAAAAAGGAGTGTTCCATGCAGTACTTGCACTGCACTGGGTGTAGTGCAAAACAATAAATCTTGTAACACTGAAAAAAAAAAATAAAATTAAAAAAAAAAAAAGGAGTGCATGAGAAGTGAATGGAGTGGAAGTGGATTATACTTTTTTTTCCCCCAGTGGACTGGGTTGTCTATTGTATGCACAGCAGGTGTGTGTTGATGGAAATGAGGAGTCCACCCTTGCCCCTCCACTTTGCTTCTTCAGCCTGGCAACAGTGAAGTGGAAGAGAGGTCTTTCCAGAGCTCACGACTATAAACAGTCTGTTTGCCTGGCACAAGAAGTGTTTAATAAGACAACATTGCTGGGATTGACTGTACTCCTGTTACAATGCTGGCCTTTTCTTCTGGATATTATCAGGTTCAGTCTACTGTTCATGTACCAAATCTTCTGACACCTATTGTTATAAATGACCCTACTTTTTTGAAGCTATTCATCTTTTTCATAAATAAGCTCTTCTTCTTATGGCAGATATTTCCTTCCTGTTCTTACTTAGAATAGGAGATGGACAGTTTCTAATAACTGCAGCTATTTGGTACCATCATATGCAGTCGTGTGCAATTAAAAGACCCAACTTTCAAAATTGTATGAGATGAGACATTGAAAGATCAATTGCCATATTAAAATTCACTTCTAGACAGACTGCCAAACACAGGTAAGACAGCACTAGCACAGCAACAGTAACAGGGATATGAACAAATTCAAGCGACATTTCAATTCTCAGCTTTCTCTCCCATGAGGAAGTTTCCTGTGCTTACACTTGTGTGTGTGTGTGTGCATGTGTATTTTTGGATGGGAAGGACTGTTTAATATGTGAATGCTCTGTGTAAATAAAGCATAGTCTCTCAAGAGTATTTACTCATTAAATTGTCTCAACTTGTTAGAAGTGCTGCTGTTCTCTGTGGTGTATATATAGCTGAACAGTAGCATATGGCTTGCTGCCTTCAGAACCGTTGGGTGACACTATTCTGGTGGGCAGAGTTACATTGTATTTTGAATGAACTGTGCTCCCTGCAGTTGTATTGCAGCTCTGGCTATCTTAATTCCCACAGCCAATCTGATGTTCTGTTTTTCAAAAGCAGACCTTCGTGTAGAAACCTCTGTATAACTGCTTCTGTGTCTTACTAGAAGTATCTCCAAAGTCTGCTTTACTAGCTATGTTTTTAGCTACAACTGTGCCTGAGCAGTGATACCTTCTTCCCCAATGTCTACTATAGTGCATTGTTGTCTTCTGAAACAGTGTATTGATCCACCAACTCTGCTTCTAATTAGCATCTCTGTGTTTTTTTTTTCCCCTGTAAACCTGAAGTGGGAGGGAACTTTGCAATAAATCCTAGCTGTGTCCATTACTAACTATGAAGTTATAAACTCTCCAGTCTCAATTTTTCCTTCTGTACATGGAAATAATCACAATAACTTCCTAAAGTTAGGAGATTAAGTAGGATGCTGTGTGGCTCTGTAAACTGTCTATTACTTTTCTCAGAATTTTCTTCCTTATCTGTTTCTGGATAGGGAAGACCACAAGAAAGATGATTGAGCTTTAGAGGATGGAAGAGAGGTAGTAGTATAATTTAAACCATTTTATAGCTCAAAGATATTTTTCCTTATCTGCTATCTCTTTGCCCAGCTCTGTAAGTGCTCCCATCTCCTGGGTGCTCCTTCAGTTTCTCAGATTCTTGATCTAGGTCATATATTCAGCTCTGTGATGAAAAGCCCAAGATTCTGGAGGACACCTTTATTATCAAGATCAGAAGCAATAGCAATGGACAATTTCCAGTCTATTTTGGTGGGCTCTAGAATGTTTTGTGCCTTCTAGCTTGTCCATGCTCTCCACTTTACTTGTATTTTCTGCTCTTAACTTTATTTTCTGTGGACTTCAATTTCAGCATAAGATCTGAAAACAAGAGCTTTATAGGGACTGCTTAATCAGCTCCTACAGCTACATAACTCAAATTTCTATAATAAATATATATATTTTTAAAAATAAACACACAGAGTTATATCTTTTAGTGATTTTGTTTCCCTGGTTGAAACTTAGCTGACACAGATACAGTATATACAGTGAAAAGTGCCAGGATTATGGAAGGCACTCAATAATGGTGGATGGATGGATGGATGGATGGATGGATGGATGGATGGATGGATGACACAGATTTACTGGCCTGGATAAAGATGGAGAAACTGAACTATAAAGGAATGTACTTTTATTGAGCACCTACTACACGACACAAACTATAGTACGTGCTGCAGATAAAGTTGTGTTAAGGTCAGCCTGGGTCCTTGTTTTTATAACAACTGTACTTGAGTGATTTGTTTATCTTTGTTGATATCTTGCCTAAATTCCTAATGATCATTTAAAGACTATGTGGTATGTACATAATGTTATAATTATTAAAGAAGGCAAATGAAATATGAGTGACTTTCTTTTATTTTCCTATACCAAGGCATCATATCTGTTCACAATGTATTTTCAGTAAATGTTTAATGAATAAAGGAAGTCTAGGGCAGTTCTGGTTCTCACAGGCACCAAAGGAGACTGGGCATTCATTCCTCTAGACCAGATTGGGTGCTGAGAAGGAGGGTGCTAACTACACTAATCAGATTTGTTAATAATCCCTTCTACAAGAATATTTTGACCAAAAACAGGAAACTCTAGCTAAGGGTCTGACTCTTTTTTGTTGACATAATCTTTGAGTAGATAGGCCATTTCCCTGCTGTAAGCTGGTTTGTGATCTCTTTAGAGAATGACATTGACTTAGCAACATATTGTATGTCTTAAATGTATGGAAGTCCAGAGGAAAATACACATTGTAACTAAGGCTATGGTAAAATCACTACTTAGCAGGGGTTATGCTAAAAATATGTAGCAAAACTATGGCATGAACTAGCAAGTATTCAAAGCTGTCAGGAGTCCTGAGGGCTCACACTTTGTCATGTCTTAATCTTTTAGGTTCTGGGTTACAGGCAGATTTAAGAGGTCTTGACAAAATCCAGGTTGGTTGGACGTTTGGGTTGATCCTGGGGAACATTCAGCAGCTCAAAATGGAAGTGTATTAATATTACTAACTGATACAGATGAACTAATGCCCAGCAGCTAAACTAGTTTTCATTTTTTTTTTCCACTCTAGGCATGTAATTCTGACTGCTGCCAGAATGGTTTCATAAAGTCTGTAGGTGTAGCAGGAACCCAATGGTTTTATAACTTAGGACCTTTCAAAGCTACCCAGAGATTTGTTGAAAATCACTGATCCCACAATTTGCAATGGTATAAATCAAATATAATAGAGTTGTAGTTTAATATAGGCATTGTGTCAAGAAAATTGTCTCTCTTTTGGTCTAAATTTCTTCTCCTTGGGTTTGGATTTCATTGATATTTTTCTGGATCTCATTATTGTTTCACACCAGTTGCTCCAGGGTGTATATGTTTGGTTCTCATCTGTCTCTCTGTCTCTAGTTCTCTCTCCTTCTCTCTCAACCTCTCTTTCTCTCCTCATTTTCTACCTTATGTAAACTCTTGGAACTATTCAGTTTACAGTTCCTGATAGAAGCAGTTCTTTGACGGATTTGTGAAGTGTCACTCCACACAAGCAGTTGGGTAATGTGCAGAGATTACAAGGGCTCCATATGCAGGTCTTTGGGGTTCTTTCTTTTTCTATCTCCTTCCTCTTCAGTATTCTCCTCCTCAAATTCCAACCCCCTTGGCCTTCACTACCTCTGATCTCTTCCTAATTTGGTAAAATGGGTATACTCTGCCTGGATTATCCCTCCTTGATGCACATCTGCAAGATGCTTCCAGGTGGAAAGCCAGTGACTTTGTAGGTTTTTTTTCCTTTCTCTCAGCAACCAGTCTGAGACTGCATGTGGTCTAATGTCTGAAAGCTTTTGTTTCATGTGTTTTGTTGTGTTTTCTAGTTTTTTTCCGGTGGGATAGTGGGTCAAGTCTTGTACTAGTAACTCAATGAAGTAGAAACAAAGTTCTGTCTTCTTTTCTGAACCAGGAGTACTCCATATTGCCATCTTCTTAATCTGGGTGCTCTCAATGGCTGTGCAAACATCCTTCCCAACATGCTATGGCAAAGGACAATGTGATTTAAACTCCCTTTAAAGGAAAGAATCACTTCCTAATTAAAGTTCAAATTGAAAACTGCTTCCCTACTTTGGGAAGAAATATGAAAGCTGCAGTACGTTGACTTTCTGTAGATAAATATTATCAGACAGTCTTCTCTTTCCTGGCTGCAACAGCCCAGAGAGTATGCATGCTCATTCGTTAGCATTTTCATGCCCCATGCCACATAAGCTGCATGTCTTTTCACGTGTGCCCTCTTAGTACATAGGATTCAACATGGAAATCCTTCTATCTGAAGAGGATGGTCTCTGGAGCCTTCTTGCCTTGCTCTAGGAAGGACTGTAGGAATAACATTAATGGCTCACTTTTGTATATCACTACACAGGCTCTAAAGACTTTCACAACATTATTTCACTGCATCCTCACAAGTGTTCTCTGAGGTAGGTAAAGCAAGTAATATTTCCCAAATTTACCAAAGAGGAACTAACAGTGAGAGATTCCAAAATTCTGACTCAAATTGTTTCACAATTTTATCCTGAGTCCCTTTGGTGTCATTTACCATGACTACAGCTTAAATGATAAGTGCTTAAATTATTATAAATTAATAAAAAGTAATAGAAATCCAATTTTTCTGTTTTAACTGTCTTAATTTTTAAAGAAGTAGCCTAGGTTAACTCAAAAGTGTGTTGTAAATGCGTTTTATTCTTTGTGATTCAGTTAACCATGCCTATGGGGAGCTAGGCTTTTCAGGATGTGAAGCCATAAATCAAGCGCCACCAGGTGGCAGCTTCAACAAATTGCCGGTATAGCCTCTGGATGGAAATAAAGAACTCCACTGTGCCAACCTTAAAAGCGTTGTTGGGGGGAAATCGGAGGGGGAGATGGACCATGAGAGACTGTGGACTCTGAGCAACAAACTGAGGATTTTGAGGGGAGGGGTGGGGGGGTTGGGTGATCCTAGTGGTGGGTATTGAGGAGGGCAAGTATTGCATGGAGCCCTGGGTGTGGTGCGTGAACAATTAATCTTGTAACACTGAAAAAGTAAAATAAAAGTATTTGGAGGAAAAAAAGCATTGTTGATTACAGCTGATGATCATAATGGCCAGCATCGTTGTAGATGTAAAAGAATAAAGAATGAGGTGAGTCTTTTAGGAAACTGTGTAAAATCATATAGGAGATAATCCTGTACTCCTTACCAAGATCTCATACTTTTTCTTTCTTAATTATTCCCTAACTTCTTAATTTAGCAGACTGACACTTTGGGGAAAACATTTAAAAAACCAATTAATTCAAAATTTACTGAGTATTCATCACATGTCAAACTCCATGCTGTACCATGGATATATGAGCTGAAAAAGCAGACCTTTGGGGAGACAGGTTCCAGCTAGCAGTGAAGAGACAAAAAACTCACTCTTATCCTGCTGTGAATGAGATTTTGCCACTTAGAGGTGATGGAGCTATGTGCAGAGGGAAATGTCTCAGGGTTCCCTAAGAAGGTTGTAATCCTTGGAGTCTGTGGACAGGGATATTGAGTCTTCTTGTGAATTCCATGTTTATAAAAGGAGAGCTTTGAGTGCCCTTGGTGGCTAGGAGTGAATGCTGGCTCAAAGAAAACATCAAGATGAACAACCTGTCTCTCCTCATGGGAGGGAAATGTGCCAATATTTCAGAAGATAAAAGATACTCCAATGTGAATGGAAGATACTGATTTAATAATGATAATGATAATAATAACAGCATTAATATTAGATATTGATGATGTTATATCTAATATGAGCTAAATATTGTGTTATATATAATCAAATAGACACTGGGAAACCATTATTATGCAGTTTTACAAATAACAATACTGAGGCTTTTGAAGTTTAAGTTACTTTTCCTGGGTCACAGACCTAGTGATTTTGAGCCCATATCTATCTGACCCAAAGTCTCTACATTGACCCTTAGCCACCAATATTATGTAATATTCAGTGACTTTGTGCCTGCTCAGTGATGATATTTTAGTTTATACTGTCTTTTACTGAAAGTGTCTTTTGGTGCACTCAAATCAACGTGCTTAGAATTAGTGTAAATGTGCAGAGTTGTCTAGAGTAAAAAGCGTTCTCCTTTTTGAGTAAGGGGCTTTGCCAAAAAAAAAAAATGTAAGCAATTCTCATAAAGCAACTTTGGCTGTTTATGTCAAAAGCAGAAGTGAATAAACTGTTAGTTTGCAGTAAAATGGAATAAAAGGAAGAGGTGAGGGACAGGAGATAGTAGCGGGAGAAAAGAATGATTATTAACACTATATCTTCTCTGTGGCATTCCTCTTGCTGTGTGGCTAGACCTCATCCTGAATAAGTAGCTTCAAGCACTGGTTAGTATCTTGCCTTGCTCAGTAAATGTGTTCAATGGACAGGGAGAAATGATTATTTTCCATTGCACTGTTATTAGAAATTGAAGTCCCCATATAACAGAAGCAATTTTTTGGTTCTGTTGAGTTGCAGTTTGCTACCTTGTGAAAAAATAAAGGCTGTGCAAAATATAAACACAGAGTATGACAATTTCAAGCTTTAAACCTTCAAGGAAAATTTCACATTTTTTCTATTTAAGAAGATCTGAATATATATGTATATGAATATATATGTATATGATGAGATTAAGGGAAATTAGGGAATTAGGGAGACAGGAAATTAAAGGAATCTAATTTCCTAATTTCTTTATTCTGCCTTGGGCTATAGATAGGCACACAGACACACATACACACACAGTCACAGCTTTAATTTATCTCAGGACAATGAAAGGTGGCTGGTTCAGTTCACTTTACAGAAAGGTTAGAAAAATCTCTTTAGACTCCTATCATTCTCACCCATCTGCAGCTCTCTCTCAGAGCTTGTCTTATTCATTCACGGCATAGCAATGATGCATTGGAAGGTGCTGACCCTTAGGAGCTTGGGGAAGTACAACGTGAGCTCAGGCCTTGTATTTTACACAAGTTAAGGATAGTATTTGTGCATAGGCTGATTTTATTTATGCCTCAGGCCTCCAGGCCTGTGCTCATTTGTGTGGCAAATGATAGCAATTTCCTTCAAGCAGAATCTAACCTGAAGGGATTGCACACTTGCAAAAGTCTAAGTCAGACTTAAGGGAAGTAATGGGAAGGGAAGTGGCCTAGGGAACGAATCGCAAAGGAAGAGATTGATGTCCACGTGGCTGGAGGGTGGGTCATATCTAATTTATTCTTGCATTCTTACTTATCTTACAACAAATATTTAGCATTAGAGGATATGGGAGTTAGAATGCTCCCTACCTTCAAGGCATTACAGTCTAATAGGGGAGATGAACTTTTAAAAAACCATTTAGGTATCATAACATGATTGCTGTATGTGGGAATAGGCAAAAATGTATACAGCATACAGGGAAGGAACCATCCATCCATCCATCCTCTTTTGCCAAAACCTTTGACATGCATTTCCATGAGTATTTCTTCTTCCTCTCCATTTGTAATTTACCACGTCCTGTCATTCCTAACTTTTTACTGTTTCACAAACTCATGTAATTCCTTCCATTCCCACAATGGTATCTTATTTTAGCAAGCCCCCATCTCTTACCTAGATACTCTCAGCAGGTTCCTTACAAGTCTCCCTGCCTTTCATTGCCTGCCACATGTCTTTCTCTGTATTTAATTCTTCGGTGGTTCTTCATCGACTTCACGAAGATTTCCAAGGAAACACTAGCTAGGTTGTCTTTCATTAATCACAAAAATGTTTATTGACCACCTACTGTGTGCCAGAGTTCTCTGTAGTGCTAGCAATGGTTGTAGCATCTGCCAAGATATTCACCAAATAAAGCTCAGTTACTGGATCTATTACATAAGTTTAGAACCCTTTCTTCTAACAACTCAATAGGTTTGTTGGAAGAATAAAATGAGGCATCTATGAGAAAGCTCTAAAATCATGGAAGTATATAGGTAAGGGTTTGCTATAGCATATCTTAGGATGTTAGAAAATCTTATGGAAGGCATTTCCTCCCTGGTATAGAAAAGGAGAATCTTTTCTTAAATCTACCTTTAAAATAACTTGTGTTTCTAGTAGTTATTCCTAAGGCTGCTTACTGTAGTGATTAGGAAGACCTGGGTTTAATTACTGGTTTGCCATTTATTAGCCCTATAACCTTGAGCAACTTCTCTCACTTCCCTAAGCCTGAGTTTCTGCATCTGTAAAACTGCAATTATTATACTATCCACAGTCTACTGTGAGGATGAAATGAGAACATGTAGGGAAAGAATTTACCTCAGTGCCTGGCATGTAATAAATGATCAATAAATGTCAACTACTCTTATTTCCCTTCTGAAACAAAGACATTTCAAGGGGCCAAGGCATAGTCAAGAGTGTGAAAGGTGTTTCTGTAATCATGTGAATTTACTGTGCTTATTTTCATTTGTAGATCTTTGGCTATTTTCTCTTTCTTTTCTCTCTAGTATTCTCTAACTCCAAAATCCTTCATTTCTTATAAAAAAAATAGGCTAAGATTTTAAGTACTGAGACTCTGAAGTGGAGGGAACTCATTTCAGAGAGGGGAAAAAAGAGTTCATTTGTGAAAGTCGAATCTGCACAGAGCAAATAGGCCAAGCAGAGGGCTGTTAACTGAGCAGTTCACATGTAGGCTGAACCCAGGTCCAGGCTGTCAAAACAAGCTCTGCCGTGTGAATGAATGCTACAGGGCAAAAGTTCGCAACTTGTAAAGCGCAAGCCCCTTTCTCATGGAAGACACATGAAAAATGCTGAACTTCTTGGTCAGAGAAAGTATGCTATTTAGTTTGAAATACATATGTATATATGTATATATTACTGCCTCCTGGGCCTTATCAAAAAAACCATATTAAAAAAAAAAGTTTAACTTTTTCCCAATCCAGATTGGGGCTGTGTCTAGGTTAATGGTGCCCAGGGAAAGATGTATGGCTGATCCTATTTTGATAGTGTTCTCCAGAGACTCTGGAAACTCCTGTCTGATGACAGACCAAGTGACAAATCTGCTGAGATCATTCAAGCAAAAGGAAAAGTGCGTTATTTACAACATTACTAATAAATCCCTCCTATTGTGTTTATGTTCCTTTTCTCTATGTGGACACCCTGAGATCTCATAAAGGGAGTATATGTATGGCATCACTGACCATGCCCATCTGGGAGATGTCCGAGCAGTATGTCTGAGGCCTAAATGAACCCAGAGGATTCTCAACTCAATACCTACCATGGTCTTTGTGTTTCCCTCAACCATTTTATTTCTTTACCTAGTTAAAAGAAACACATTACCTAACTAATACAGAGCAAGCACCCAATGGATATATTAGCTTTCTTCCTTCTTTCTTCTTACCCCTTTCTTTCCTCATTCATCCCTCTGTTGTTTCTTGTGTTTCTCAATGGCTTTTCTATTCTCTTCCAGGTCTTTTCTTACTTCCTGTTCTCAGCCACTTTTATTCTTCTCTGGCTGTATTTATTCTTCCTTTTCTTCCCTACTTTTTTGTTTTTTTTCTTACCCCACTTATAGGCATTCATTGAGGGTGGAGGAGAGTTATTTTTTTTAAAGATTAAACAGATGACCCTCATTTTCCAGGCTATATCTGACCAGCATCAGAGAATGTTGATCCCTTCTACTGGTTATTGACTTTGAAGAATATTGGTTATATTTTTAGGGTGATTCTGATAATAATTACACCCTACTTTTTTGTTCATTTTGCTTCCTGTTCATAAATTCATTCTCATTTGTTTTATTTTTTTGCACTGTGAGACTCCAGAGACATTATTAAATGTATATAGATTGTAGCAGTCTTTCAGAAATGATCTGATTGATGTTGTTCAGATCATAAGACCTGACAAACAGGAGATGGTTAATAGGGCAGTTCAGTTGCACAAACTGACTGGCTCCTTTGTGCCAAGTACTGTATACGCAGAGACAAAGAAGCAGGCTTTGCCTCTTAGGAACAAACAAGTTCAATGCAAAGTGCTAAGTGTTAAATCACTTAGATCAAAAAAGTACTACCAGAACATAAAGGAAAGATTGATTTTTTTTTTTAATGGGGAATGAGTGTTATGGAAGATAAAGGGCTTTAAAGAATGAACAGGATTTCTAAATGTTGTGACGGGAACAGCACTTATGCAGAGGGAACCATGGGATGAAATCATAAAATACATAGTATATTTCTGTCATTAGTTAGTAGACCAGTGCAAAAACAGTGAGTAATTGCCAATAGATGTGAAAGATGAAGCCAAGATATTTTCCTTTAATGATTGTGAAGGTTCCAGGTAGAATATAGACTTTGTTCAAAATAAGTCAGTCAGAGAAAGACAAGTATCACATGATCTCTCTGATATGAAGAATTTGAGAGGCAAGGCGGGAGTTTGGGGGGATGGAGGAGAGAAATGAAACAGGAAGGGATGGGGAGGGAGACAAACCATAAGAGACTCCTAGACTCAAGAAACGAACTAAGGGTGGCGGGGGGGTGGGGTAGGGATAGGGGGGCTGGGGTGTGGACATTGGGGAGGGTATGTGCTGTTAAGTGCTTTGAAATGGGTAAGCCTGACGATTCACAGACATGTCCCCTGGGGCAAATAATACATTATATGTTAATAAAAATTTTAAAAAAAAGAGTATAGACTTTGTTATTAGCAATATGTTGTGGGGCTATTTCAATGAGATCCCTACAGAGGGGTCTGAATCATATATCGTCCCATGCTATAACAATTTACCTTCTTATAATAATGAGGAGTAGTACTATATTTTGACTGTTTTTCCTAAGTGAGATTGTCAAGCTGTTTTGTGCTTGTTCATGTAAGATACCTGCATTTTTTTGCCCTGAAGAGAAAAAGAACATCTGCAAATCCTCTTCTCTTAGGCGATTTTGGTCCCTGCTAGAGACCAGTAAGACTTAGCCCCAGGGACTAGTTCTGGTCATAAACTCTATGTTATTTAATATCTGATCTATGCTAGGTTGTAAGTGCTCAGGGGAAATACAGACACTTGAATTTTTTCACTTTCAGGCAAAAGGCTGAAAGAAATTTGGGGAATATCCCATTATATGTCAGTCATTGGATTTAATAAGAAATAAAAATGTTTAGGTAAATCTGTTGACTGGTTACTATTCCTCGATATCCTGGTATTACCATTTCACTACAATGTAAAGAATCACAATTTGAGTCTAGTCCAAAGAGTACACTCTTTCCAGTTTGGGAAGATTGCCAAAATTATTCCTGGCCATTGAATTAGAGAGAGGCTTAGAGGAGGACCTGGCTGAAGGTAGGAGGCTTAGAAAAATGCAGGGACTCTGTTCAAAGTAAGGGATGGGTGGAGGGCATAAGAGGAGGAATAGAGGGGTTTCAAAAGTATTTTAGGGGATCAAATTGATAAGTTAGGCATTTACTAGAAATGGGGGTTGAAGGAGAAAGAAGATTCAGAGAAAATAAAGGATTGTAGATTTATTAGAAATGGGGGTTGAAAGAGAAAGAAGATTCAGAGAAAATAAAGGATTGTAGGTTTCAAGAATAAGTTAATACTGTTATTCAATAGTCTGGAGAACTTAGGATGCAGAAAAAGTAGTAGCTGGAGAAGACCTCATCTGGTTTGGAGCATGTTGTGAATGGGAGATCTGGGGTGTAACCCAACAGAGATGTTTAACAAACAAATGGAAATTTGCATCCAGCACTCAGAAGAGAGGTTGGACATGGAGAGAGAAAGATTTTAGAGCAATTATAACCCGGACAGTAAGGTGGAATAATAATACATACAGAATTGGGATTCTTGAATCAAGTCCTGAGTCAGTAATTAGCTATCTGGGTGAAATTAGACAGGCTGACAATTGACCTTCCTAGACTTAATTGCCTTTTTTCCACAGTCTCCAAGTTCCCTTCTGGAAAGTGTTGAATAGTACAAAGCAGTGCTGCCAGGTGGAATCTTCTCCTGGTTTTGTGTCCTGCCTCATGATTTGTGTGATGGGCTCAAGGAAAACAGGGACCAGAAAACCTAGGATGAAGTTTGTAGGCTGACTTCTTTGTGACAGTTCTGATGGATCTTGCTGTTTGGAAAACTTTATCACACTGGAAAATCACTCCAACCTTCATTTCTTTTTTTTTTTTTTTAAAGATTTTATTTATTTATTTGACAGAGAGAGGGAGAGAAAGAGAGAGAGAGAGAGATCACAAGTAGGCAGAGAGGCAGGCAGAGAGAGAGGGGGAAGCAGGCTCCCTGCTGAGTGGAGAGCCTGATGGGGGCTAGATCCCAGGACCCTGAGATCATGACCGAAGGCAGAGGCTTTAACCCACTGAGCTACCCAGGCGCCCCTCAATCTTCATTTCTAAAATCCTATGTTTCAAGAAAAAGAAGAAATAAAATATATAAAATAAAATAAAAAACAACATCAACAAAACAATCTACCCCCAAACTGCAGTTCATATTTAGAAAATAGTGCCAGTTCCTTTGGTTCAACATTAAGTATGTGAGGATTGAAAGGTGGGTCATTCTCAAGTGCTTGACCTAGTGGAGTTATAAAACAAAAACAAAAAACAATATAAAACACTGAATTCCTTTCTTAACTTCTGGCTTTAGTGACTGTCAATTTCCAGTTCCCGAAGGAGAGCTTTATTTTCTACTAGAAACAAACCTCTGCAGTTGGTTGGTGTGGATTGTGCAATTGATACCTCTGCTCTCCACTCAGCTGCTGAGGAGATTAGATGGACCCAATTCAGAGTTCACTTAATGCTAGGCAAACTTCATGAATCATTAGAGATGCAACCTCTGCCACTTATTAGTGAAAGGAGCAGCAAATTGGTAAAATGGTGGGAGAAGTATCATTGAACTGCATGTCACTAGGGAAGCAAATCCTGAGACAGCCTCTACAAAAAAAAAAAAAATTACATGTGAAAGAAGAAATAGGTAAGAGGGAGAGAAAATGCTGTTTAAAATCCAACTTCCAAAAAAAAAAATAAAAAAAAATAAAAAAAAATAAAATCCAACTTCCATCTAAAGAAAATGAATCTTGTCCACACTTTTGCTGCTAAAAGAATAGATGATCTGTGTACCTCAGAAGGTTTGAGATTTATAAAGAGAGACTGAAATAGACAATTTGTCAATGAATTGGTAGGTCTCAATCCTGGCACATGAGCATCATCCGGAGTGCTTTATAAGCCTGATGAGGCCCAGGTCTTGCTCAGAGATGCTGACATTCTGATTTTGTATGTGTGGGTGGAGTTGGAGTGATTTTACAAAGGCAACCAGAACAGGGATATTCTAATCTTATTTGGAATAAGGGTTTCCTGGGGGTGCTTGTGAAGAAAGGAGGTTCCTGCATTGTATGCACACTTAAATTTAGTAAAGGGGACATGCAAGGATGGATACACATTTTAAAAAACATCCAGGTCATTCTGTTGCAGATGGTTCAGGAATGACATTTGACTAATACTGGGATTATGAATCTTGTTCAGAGTTGGTGACATCCTAGGTTGCAGAAAGGGAACGAAGAGCAAGATAAATGGTAAGTGGGTTGCAACATGGGATAGTGTAATAAGTGAATTATTGTCCTTGTGGTAGTATGAACAATAAACCATTTTAGATGCAAGGTGTTTGATCAAATACTACTAATAAAAATAATTATAGCTAACATTTCTTGCATGTTTGAGAGAACATCAGGCACTATTCAAAACACTTTGCATACCTTAACTCATGTAATCCTTATGAACATCTTATGATTGTAAAATAAGTACACATATTTATGTCTGTTTTACAGATGAGGAAATTGAGATACAGAAAGGTTAAGTATTTGCTCAGAGTCACACAGGAGAAAATGGCTGTGTGACTTTCTCTGAAAGGAACCAGAATGAAGAACCCAAGAAGTCTGACTACAGAGCTTGTGCTTTTAATCACTCTACTATATGGCTCTGTTGGAGTATATGGTGTTTAATTTTATGTGTCAACTTGATTAGGCCATGATACCCAGATATTTGGTCAAAAATTAGCCTGGATGTTGCTGAGAAGGTACTTTTAAGATGAGATCAACATTTAAATCAGTAAACTTTGAATAAAGCAGATTATCCTCCATAATGTGGGTGGATCTCATCTAATCAGTTGAAGGTCTTAAGAGAAAAAGACTGACTTCTTCAATTCTATAGAAGTCTCCCCACCAATGCCTATTCATAATTTGAGTCATCTTAAATGCCCTGCAGTGGGTGAAGGAATGCAAAACTAGAAAAATCGAGTTCCTCACAGAATAGGAAGAACCAAGTAGCCATCTTGGGTTTCCCATAGCTCTACTTTTTTCCCCTAGGTATTTTAAGGGTTGTCTCAGGTCCATAATCCTAAGAAAACTATATTTGTCCCTAGAGGCCTTAAACTTCCTCCCCCTGGATCCTTTGAACACCTGCAACTGGACTTTATTCAATTGCCACTTAGTAGGGGTTACCAATATGTTCTGTTTTATATGTGTGTTTTCTGGATAGGTTGACACCTTCCCCTGCCACAAGGCTGATGACCTTATTAAGCTAGATGGGAAAATGATGAATTCATGAATCATTTAATAAAGCCAATTAGATCTTTAAAAAGAATAATAATAATAATAAAAGACCTCTCCAGAGGAAGAGGAAATACTGCCAGCAGATTTTGGACTTTCCAGCCTCCACAATTTCATGAGCCAATTTATTAAAATCAATCAATCAATCAATCAATCAATCAATCTCTCCCTCCACCCCCCACATCTGTCTTTTGAGTCTGGAGAACTTGGATTACTAAAGAATGATAACTTACCTTGGTAACCCACAAAATTCAACAAAATTCAACTCCAAAGGTACAAATATTTTGTTAGAGCTGAAAATCAAAGCTGTGGATGACTTGGGAATGCAATACCTTTGTACTTTTCCATATTCAGAAATGTAAAGAATGTAAATGTAAAGAATGTAAAGAAATCCTAAGGATTTCTTAGGAAACATGCTTGCCACAAAGCATGAAATGGGAGTTCAAGCTAAAACCACCTAAATTTTAAGAGGACAAAGTAATGGCATCTAATATCTAATTACACCAAAACTACCACCACTTACAACTATTTTTCTTAATCTTTTCTCTGAAATTTTTTAAAATTCATCTGTATAAACCTGTCTTCTGAAGTTGTGCTTAGTAAAAAAAAATTCATGTAATTAAAGGTCCAAGTTATCAGGATTTGTACTAATGCTGCTTTTAATATGTACAGAAGAGATTATAAGAATAAAATTTATACAGACACAGATATAAATATAGGTGTATTCATCTAGAGTTACATGATCAGGTGCAAGAATTACTTGAAAGTCATTCCTTGGAATGATCTCTATTACTCTTTTATCTTTGTAAATAAATATTACATTTTTTTTCCTTGTGATGTCATGGACAAGACATGACATTTTCAAACACACAGCACATTTTCACAAACTGTTTCCTCAAGTCACTCTTCACCACAGGTAGAAGTGATGTTAATGTTGTCTGGGAAGAAATCATGTTATTTTTTTTAAGATTTTGTTTATTTATTTGACAGAGAGAAAGAGATCACAAGTAGGCAGAGAGGCAGGCAGAGAGAGGGGGGGAAGTAGGCTCCCTTCTGAGCAAAGAGCCTGATGCAGGGCTCAATCCCAGGACCCTGAGATCATACCTAAGCCCAAGGCAGAGGCTTAACCCACTGAGCCACCCAAGAACCCCAGAAACCATCGTCTTAATTGGAAAAGGAGATGACATGAAAAAATTTCATGGTGACATGTGATAAAAGTTACAAAAAAACAATGAAAAAAAATGCCATGGAAGGCAAAGAAGCTAGTAGTCAGAAGATCTTATAGAAAAGATGACTTTGTAAACTGGGTTTTAAAAGATGAAGAACAGTTTTCTAGGTAAAGAAGGAGGGCCAAAAGGATGGTGGACACATGGATGGTGAGATCACCTGGATTCAAGAGCATTTATGAGTTCAAAATGGGCAGGCCTGGGCAGATTTTCCAGGTGGATTGTGAGTGAAAGGGGAGCAATCAGAATGAAATTTATGGAGAAATATCTTTTCTTTTTTTTTTGTCAAATGTTGATTTTAAATTCAGGTAATTTTATGTAGTTAGGAGAGTAGAGAGACCATCTATTTAAGGAGGAGCTGAATTTGGCTTTTTAAAGGTCCTTCTGATTCCTAAAATCCCATGCCTCTGTAGAACTAGAAGTCTAATGAAATGAACAAAGTTAAAGATTTAAGATAGGCTGGACAAAATATATGAAAAGAGGTAATTTGTTTTCCTTGTCAGTAACATCGAATATCTCCCGACCAATGGGAAATTCTGGAAGTGGGAAAAAGTTATATAAATGATTTCAGTTAAGTTAGGAGGGAAGAATACAAGCATTTATCACAGCTTCCTTTCAAAATGACCATAATCAAATAAAAAATTAAACCCATAAAGACAAAGATCTCAGAGGGAAGAATGGTAGAAAGAAAATGTCAACAAAGTTTTGGGGTGAGAACCAGATCAACCAGTAGTAACTGACCAAGTCAAGTAAAGAAAGCGGAAACTGAAGCCCACGGAGTGAAAAGTGAACAAGAAGGGAGACAGTTTGTGTCAATAAAACTCTGGAAATGCTCAGAAAGAAGAGTGACTCAAAACCTCTGAAGGCTGGATTGAGCAGTAGGGCTGAGACCAGGATTGCTTAAAAGTCTGTTGGAAGAATGGTTGGAACCCTGAATATACTTTTCTGCTCTTGGTAGTAGGGATTTGTACTTTCCTAACCAGACAGAAGGTGGATGTTTAATTTTATCAGAAATTGATCCAGACAAGCTCTGGCCCAAGGACCCCTAAACACAGCTGGTGACAAGGATGAGCTACCATCCTTGTCCTGCCTCTCCTAAAGCTTCCAGAATGCTGTTCTTTAGACTGATAACCCATGACTCTGTTCCCTTCACCATGCCTCAGCCTTTTGACTTACATATGCTCATACAGATTAGAGAGTTTCTCTCTAGAGTAACCAGTTGGTCCAGTTGAAAAGATAGGCAGGTACTGAAAACTATGAAGTTCCCTGAAGAAGTTTAGTAGCCATCTTAGCATCATCCTTCAATGAAGTCCAACAGACATTTACTAAGTTGTCAATGCCTCACTCTTAAATATGAACAGGAAGGAAGAATTGTCAGATTTTTGAAGAAAACATGTAACATGAACACCACAAGCCAAAATGTATATAATAAAGGAAGAAAGCTAGAAGAATTCAGAGACAATGTAAGAAACAGAAAACAAAACAAAAGAGCATAAAACAAAAACCTTTAAGAAATTAGTTAATAATAATTATAAACATGAGAAGGTACTCAAGTTAAGAAATAAGAAAAATATATTATTAAAAAGGAAAATTAAAAAAAAATTAAAAATTGTGAATTACATCAAGAACAGAAAAATAGAAGTTACCCTTAATATAAAGTTAACTTTGGCAAAGGAAGAGAAATCTGAAGGCAAGTGGTAAAAGACAATGGTAAGATGCAATTTCTATCTCATAAATAGCCCAGAAGGAATGATAAAAGATAGAAATAAATGTTCATATTTAGAATTATATGACTCATGTGCTCTTTGTTGAAAAAAAAGGTATTTGAGAGGTGTTTATTAAAATAAAAGATGGAGTGAATGAATTAGCAAGGTGCAGTATGTTTATCTATATATATACGTATATATGTATATATGCAGTATGTATATATGTATATATAATAGAATATTGTTCAGTCTTAAGAAGAAAGGAAATCCTGTAGTATGCTTCAAATTATGCATGATATGGGAACATGTCATACTAAGTGAAATAAGCCAGTGACAAAGGACAAATACTGTGTGACTCTAGCTTATGTGACATACCTAGATTCGTCAAATTCATAAGAACAAAGTAGAAAGGTAGCTCCATAGGGCTACCAGTAAGTGAAATGGGAAGTTATTGTTTAATGGAAATGAATTTTTATCTTCCCGGAAGAGTACCCCCTCTCTCTTTTTTAAAAGTAGGCTCCTTGCCTAGCATGGAGCCCAATGCAGGGCTTGAACTAATGACCCTGAGATCAAGACCTAAAATGAGATCAAGGGAGTTGGATTCTTAATGGACTGAGCCACCCAGGGACCCAATGAATATGGAGTTTTGGTTTGGGAAGATGAAGAATTTCTGGAGATGAATGGTAATGATGGTTGCATAACCACGTATGGTTGCATAACAGTGTGAATGCACTTATTACCATTGAACTGTACAACTAAAAATGGTTAAAATGGCAAATTTTATTTTGTTATGTTATCATAATCAATCAACAAATAATCTATGGAAGGATTTGGAGGCAAGATGGTGGAGGTGTAGGAGGCTGAGATAGGATCGGATCCCAGAAGTTCAGCTGGATAGTTATCAAACCTATTCTAAAAGCCTGCAAACCCAACAAGAGAGAGAAGAGAGGAAGAACAGCAATTCTAGGAGCAGAAAATTGATGACTTTCCAAAAGGTAGGACATGTGGAAAAAATGAATCCAAAGCGACAGGAAGAGAGACCCTGGGGGGAGGGGCCAAGTCCCGGCAGCCACAGAGCCAAGAGCATGAAATCAGAACTTTTAGTCTGCTCCTCTGAGGGACAGCACTCCAGAGGCTAAGCCGGGGGATTAGCCCTCACGGGAACAGTGTAGTTTCAGGACCCATGGGGTCACAGAGGGACCAGGGGTGCCCAAGTGAGGCAGAGCTCCCAGGTATCGGGTTGGAGAAGCCGGCGGCAGAGAAGGAGCCACGCACTGTGCTATCAGCTTGGGTTTACGTTGCACTGTGATCTGAGGTACAGGAGGGCCATGGCTCTTCAATCAGGGACCCCACAAGAGGCAGCTCCAGAGACACCACATCCTTCCTCCTCCAGGAGGAGCAGCCGCAAGAGAACACAGCAGGAATCTGCTGGGTTTGGAGACTTCAGATGGGGCTGTGCACGCCATAGATAGAGGCTGTCAGCCACGGGCTACCTGAGCACAGAGCGCCGGCTTCAGACAAGGGAGATGGGAGTGATTGACTGCTTTCCTCTGAGGGTGTGCTGAGAAGTGGGGTGCCCAGCACTCGGCTCATCCAGGCTGGAGACTGGGAGGCTGCCATTTTCATTCCCGGCCTCCAGGGTAGTACAGAAAGTGCTCAGGGAACAAAGAATCCCGAGAGTGAACCAGGGCAAAGTGCTTGGCCCATCCCCTGGCAAGGGCAGTGCAATTCCACCTTGGCTAAAGACATTTGAGAATCACAGCAATGGGCCCCTACCCCAGATCTGTGAGAACATCCAGCCAAGACCTAGTTAATCAATCAGTAAAAACTGTGGAAATCCAGAGTATTTTTCTCTCTCACTCATCTATTCTTATCTTGATAAAATGACAAGGTGGAAAACTCACCACAAAAAAAAAAAAAAAAAAGAAGAGACTGTACTGATGGCTAGACACCTAGTCAATATGGATATTAGTAATATGTCAGAAATAGACCTCAAAATGACAGTTATCAAGATGCTAGCTGGGCTCGAAAAAAGCATGGAAGATATTAGAGAATCCTTTTCTGGAGAAATAAAATCCCTTTCTGGAGAAATAAAAGAACTAAAATCTAACCAGATTGAAATAAAAAAAATGATTAATGAGGTACAATAAAAAATGGAGGCTTTCACTGCAAGGATAAATGAGGCAGAAGAAAGAATTACCTATATAGAAGACCAAATGACAGAGAATAAAGATGTTGAGAAAAAGAGAGACAAACAACTATTGGATTGTGAGGGGATAATTTGAGAGATAAATGATACCATAAGACGCAACAACATTAAAATTATTGGCATCCCAGGAGAAGAAGAAAGAGAGACAGGGGCGGAAGGCATATTGCAGAAAATTATATAGTAGAAAATTTCCCTAATCTGGTGAAGGGAACAAGCATCAAAATCCAGGAGGCACAGAGGACCTCCCTCAAAATCAATAAAAATAGATCTACACCCCATCATCTAATAGTAAAATTTACAAGTCTCAAGGACAAATAGAAAATCCTGAAAGCAGCTCTGGACAAGAAGTCTGTAACATACAAAGGCAGAAATGCTAGATTGGCAGCAGACCTATCCACAGAGATCTGGCAGGCCAGAAAGGACTGCGATGATATATTCAGAGCAGTAAATGAGAAAAATATGCAGCCAAGAATACTCTATCCAGATAGGCTGTCACTGAAAATAGAGAGAGAGATAAAAAGCTTCCAGGACAAACAAAACTGAAAGAATTTGCAAACACCAAACCAGCCCTACAGGAAATATTGAAAGGGGTCCTCTAAGCAAAGAGAGGGCCTAAAAGGAACATAGACCAGAAAGGAACAGAGACAATATACAGTTAACAGTCACCTAACAGGCAATAAAATGGCACTAAATTCATATCTGTCAATAGTTACCCTGAATGTATATGGGCTAAATACTCCAATCAAAAGACAAAGAGTATCAGAATGGATAAAAAACAAGACCCATCGATATGCTGTCTACAAGAAACTCATCATAGACCAAAGACACCTCCATATTTAAGTGAGGGGGTGGAAAAAATTTTTACCATGGTAATGGATATCAAAAGAAAGCAGGGGTGGCAATCCTTATATCAGAAAAATTAGATTTTAAACCAAACTCTATAATAAGAATGGAGGAAGAACACTATATCATACTTAAAAAGACTGTCCAACAAGAAGATCTAACAATTGTAAACATCTATGCCCCTAACAATGGAGAAGCCAATTATATAAACCAATTTATAACAAAGTCAAAGAAACACATCGACAATAATACAATAATAGTAGGAGACTTTAATAGCCCCCTCACCGAAATAGACAGATCATCTAAGCAAAAGATCAACAAGGAAATAAAACTTCTAAAGGACACACTGGACCAGATGGACATCACAGATATATTCAGAACATTCCATCCCAAAGCAATGGAATACACATTCTTCTCGAGCGCACATGGAACATTCTCCAGAATAGATCACATCCTGGGACACAAACCAGGTCTCAATCGGTATCAAAAGATTGGGATCATTCCCTACATATTTTCAGACCACAATGCCATGAAACGAGAACTCAATCACGAGAGGAAAGTTGGAAAGAACTCAAATACATGGAGGCTAAAGTGCATCCTACTAAAGAACGAATAGGTTAAGCAGGAAATTAAAGAAGAATTTAAAAAATTCATGGAAACAAATGAAAATGAAAACACAACTGTTCAAAATCATTGGGACACAGCAAAGGCAGTCCTGAGAGGAAAGTATATAACAATACAAGCCTTTCTCAAGAAACAAGAAAGATCTCAAATACATAACCTAATGCTACACTCCAAGGAGCTGGAGAAAGAACAGCAAAGAAAGCCTAAACGCAGCAGTAGAAGAGAAATAATAAAGATCAGAGCAGAAATCAATGAAACAGAAACCAAAAGAACAGTAGAACAAATCAACGAAACCAGTAGGTGGTTCTTTGAAAGAATTAATAAAATTGATAAACCCTTGGCCAGATATATCAAAAAGGAAAGAGAAAGGACCAAAATTAATAAAATCATAAATGAAAGAGGAGAAATCACAGTCAACAACAAAGAAATACAAAGAAGTATAAGAACACATTATGAGCAACTATACGCCAGCAAATTAGACAATCTGGAAGAAATGGACACATTTCTAGAGACACACAAACTACTAAAACTGAATCAGGAAGAAATTGCAAACCTAAACAGACACATAGCCAGTAAGGAGATTGAAGCAGTCATCAAAAATCTCCCAACAAACAAGAGACCAGGTCCAGATGGTTTCCCAGGGGAATTCTACCAAACATTTAAAGAAGAATTAATACCTATTCTTCAGAAAATGTTCCAAAAAATAGAAACGGAAGGGAAACTTCCAAACTCATTTTATGAGGCCAGCATTACTTTGATCCCAAAACCAGACAAAGACCCCATCCAAAAGGACAATTATAGACCAATAAACCCTGATCAACACAGATGTAAAAATTCTCACCCAAATACCAGCCAGTAGGATCCAACAGTACACTAAAAGGACTTTCGCCATGACCAAGTGGAATTTATTCTTAGGTTGCAAGGTTGGTTCAACATCCACAAATCAATCAATGTGATACAATACATTAATAAAAGAAAGAGCAAGAACCATATGATACTCTCAATGGATGCTGAAAAAGCATTTGACAAAGTACAGCATCCCTTCTTGATCAAAACTCTTCACAGTGTAGGCGTACATTCCTCAACATCATCAAGGCTATCTATGAAAAACTCAGCGAATATCATTCTCAATGAGGAAAAGCTGAGACCATTTCCCCTGAGATCAGGAACACGGCAGGGATTTCCACTATCTCCACTGCTATTCAGCATAGTAGTAGAAGTCCTAGCCTCAGCAATCAGACAACAAAAAGAACTCAAAGGCATCCAAATCGGCAAAGAAGAAGTCAAACTCTCACTCTTTGCAGATGATATGATACTTTATTTGGAAAATCCAAAAGACTCCACTCCAAGACCTCTAGAACTCATATAGGAATTCAGTCAAGTGTCAGGATATAAAATTAATGCACAGAAATCAGTTGCATTGTTATACACCAACAGCAAAACAGAAGAAAGAGAAATTAAGGAAGTTGATCACATTTACAATTGAACCCAAAACCATAAGATACCTAGGAATAAACCTAACCAAAGAGGCAAAGAATCTGTACTCAGAAAACTACAAAGTGCTCATGACAAAAATTGAGGAAGACACCCAGAAATGAAAAAATGTTCCATGCTCATGGATTGGAAGAACAAATATTGTGAAAATGTCTATTCTACCTAAAGCAATCTACACATTCAATGCAATCCCTATCAAAATACCATCAATTTATTTCAAGGAAATGGAACAAATAATCCTAAAATTTATATGGAACCAGAAAAGACCACGAATAGCCAGAGGAATGTTGAAAAAGGAAACCAAAGTCGGTGGCATCACAGTTCCTGACTTCAAGCTCTATTACAAAGCTATAATAATTAAAACAGTGTGGTATTGGCACAAAAACAGACACATAGATCAATGGAATAGAATAGAGAACGCAGAAATGGACCCCCAACTCTATGATCAACTAATCTTCAACAAGGCAGGAAAGAATATCCAATGGATAAAAGACAGTCTCTTCAACAAATGGTGTTGGGAAAACTGGACAGCCACATGCAGAAGAATGAAACTGGACCATTTCTTTACATCAAACACAAAAATAGACTCAAAATGGATCAAAGGCCTCAATGTGAGACAATACTCCATCAAAATCCTGGAGGAGAACATAGGCAGGAACCTCTTTGACCTCAGCCGCAGCAACTTTTTCCTAGAAACATCTCCATAGGCAAGGGAAGCGAGGACAAAAATGAACTATTGGCACTTCATCAAGATCAAAAGCTTTTGCACAGCAATGGAAACAGTCAACAAAACGAAAAGACAACTGACAGAAGGGGAGATTTTCACAAATGACATATCAGATAAAAAGCTAGTATCCAAAATCTATAAAGAACTTCTCAAACTCAACACCCAAAGAACAAATAATCCAATCAAGAAATGGGCAGAAGATATCAACAGACATTTCTGCAAAGAGGACATTCAAATGGCCAACAGACACATGAAAAAGTGCTCCGCATCACTCAGCATCAGAGAAATACAGATCAAAACAACAGTGTGATACCACCTCACACCAGTCAGAATGGCTAAAATTAGCAAGTCAGGAAGCAACAGATTTTTGTGAGGATGTGGAGAAAGGGGAACTCTCCTACAGTGTTGGTGGGAATGCAAGCTGGTGCAGTCACTCTGGAAAACAGTATGGAGGTTCCTCAAAAAGTTGAAAATAGAGCTACTGTACGTCCCAGCAATCGCACTAATGAGTATTTGCCCTAAAGCTACAAATATCGTGATCTGATGTGGCACATGCACCCGAATGTTTATAGCAGCAATGTCCACACTAGCCAAACTATGGAAAGAACCTTGTTGTCCATCAGTAGATGAATGGATAAAGAAGAGGTGGTATATATATATACAATGGAATACTATGCAGCCATCAAGAGAAATGAAATCTTGCCATTTGCAACGACATAGATGGAACGGGAGGGTATAATGCTAAGTGAAATAAGTCAGTCAGAGAAAGACAATTATCACATGATCTCTCTGATATGAAGAATCTGAGAGGCAGGTTGGGGGATGGTGGCGTGGGGTAGAGAAATAAAACAAGATGGGATGGGGAAGGAGACAAACCACAAGAGACTCCTAAACTCATGAAACAAACTAAGGGTGGTGGGGGGGTAGGGATAGGGTGGCTGAGTTATGGACATTGGGGAGGGTATGTGCTATATTAAGTGCTGTGAAATATGTAAGCCTGACAATTCATGGACATGTAACTTGGGGCAAATAATACATTATATGTTAATGAAAAAATAAAAAAAATAATCTATGAAAGAAAACTATGTGTTATAGGAAAACAATAGTGAACAACAAATCCAGTAAAATTGATACTTAAATTCAAATAATTGCTAATTATTTATGTGATTGTAGAACTCGTTGCTATCTTAAAAGGTTTTTATTTATTAATTTTTTATTTTTAAGAGTTTTAAAATCTTAGAGAAATAATTTTTAAAGTCTTAATTTTCTTTTGAATTAAAAAAAAAAGACTATTAGATCAAATCAACATGGATTCAACAGAAATTCTCCATTGGTTGAAAATGGGTATGAAAACGCTGGTGGCAGAAATACCCCAGTGTGAGTAATGGAAGTGTAGAAGCAAGGAGGACTGTTGAACCAGAACCTGGAATCTCAAAAGGCAACTGCAGCATGCTGGTGGATAGGAATCCCTCAGTATCTGCGGGGAAGGAAAGGACAGACGTGGAGAGCAAGGACAACATTCACAGGTGTGGAAGAAGTGGCTTCCATTAATCTATTTCTGTGGAAAGTGTGGAGAATAGTATATTTTCAATATCGCAATTAATTTCAGAGTATCTGGAAACATAAATGCCTATTTCTTTTTTTTCCTTTTTTTCTTCTCTTAACATATAATGTATTATTTGCTTCAAGGGTACAGGCCTGTGAATCATCAGTCTTAAACTATTGACAGCACTCACCATAGCACTTATCCTCCCTGATGTGCATAACCCAGTCACCCTACCCCTACCTTCCCACCTCCCAGCAACCCTCAGTTTGTTTCTTGAGATTCAGAGTCTCTTCTAGTTTGTCTCCTTCCCTGGTCCCATCTCAAAACCATATGTGTAGTATGTCATGTGAACCATATGAACCATATGAAATGCTAATGTCATATGACAACCATAACAGAACTTTCAAGGACTCCTCAATTTCTTGACCATTGGAGGGAAAAAAAATGGTTTTAGGTATATTTTACATATTTTCAGTATATCATTTTAAATAACTGATGAACTCAAATGCAATATGGGGAACATCCTTCTCATATAAGACAATTGTTATGCAATGCAATAGCAAGTGAATAGGATATGAATGATTAAGACCTTTATCTTCTTTTAGTTCTGTATCCCTGCTAACTATTCAAATGTATTGTCAAAAAAAGTTTTAGGAAAATCTGAAAATAAGCTCTTCAGGTGTTATTTTTCTAGACCCAAATGGAAATATTAGGGAACCAATCTAATGTGAAATATTCCATCTTTTGGTTGAATTCACTTGCTGTGATCAGATCCAAGTAACATTCATTAAGTACCTGAACATTTTCTTCTTACCAGCCCACATGCTAGGTTTATTCATTATTATTCATACATTATGTTCTTTAATGATAACTTTTCATGTAATCTTACACTATTAGGTACTGTTTTTTCATTCTGTAGATAGAGAAAGAGTTTCAGAAAAGGTAAGGGGCTTGGTTACATGAAACAGATAAAGAGTGGAGCTGGGAATTAAATTTAGGTCTCTTGACTGTAAATGTTGTATTCTTTCTGGTATTCCATGATCATTACATTTAAAGTTCTAAAAGAAAATGAAAAATTACATCTGGGGTAAACACCTGTGAAAAGAGGACAGAATGTTTATTATTGAATTAAGCTCATACATTTCTATCTTCTGTCATGTAGAAATTAAGCTATATTTATGCATGATATACATGTCATAGTCATAGTGCTGAACAAGGGGCCCTGTCATTGAGAGAAGTGGTAAGAAAATTGTCAAAATATACTAGACGAAGGAACTATGGGGAGAGGATGGCATAAGGGAATGGCATGGACATAGAAGAAGGGAAGTATAATGGAAAGAGTATGCTGACCTGACCTCCATGAACTCTAAGTTTGGGAATATGAAAGATGTGTGTGTGTGTGTGTGTGTGTGTGTGTGTGTGTGTGTGTGCGCATGCATGCACACACACGTCTGCATATGTGTATGTGTGCATGCATGCATATGTTTATGTCCTATGAATTTTAACATGTAATTTGATACTACCTAGGAAATACAATTTTTCTGAAATACCTTATATATTTTCCTATTGTGAAATTCAAATTACACAAAATTAATAAAATAGACCATAATCGTATTACTGAAGGATTAGTTTATATAAGGACCACCACAGTTTAAATATTATGTGATTTGTATCTCACTTTTAGAAATACATACTTTTAGAAATACTTTGGCTATCCTGTATCCTCTTGCTTAGTCTCTTTTACAGCTAGAGGTAGTCATATGACCCAATTTTGGGCAATGAAGATGTAAAAAATTTGTGGAAGATGGTCACTGGAAAAACTTTTGCTTTTTTTTTTTTTTTTTAAAGATTTTATTTATTTGACAGAGAGAAACGCAGCGAGAGAGGGAACACAAGCAGAGGGAATGGCAGCAGGAGAAGCAGGCTTCCCGCAGAGCCGGGAGCCCGATGCGGGGCTCGATCCCAGGACCCTGGGATCATGACCCAAGCCGAAGGCAGATGCTTAACGACTGAGCCACCTAGGCGCCCCAACTTTTGCTTTTCTATCTTGAATATAAATCTTGACTATATCGGATAATTGGATAACTGGATTCGTAGCAACCATCTCTTGATAATGAGAAAAGGAAAATAAAATTATAGAAACATTGTCAGGTCACTGGACCAAAGTTAGTATTTGCCTACCCCTCAGTCTTCTCGTGATGGGAAAAAAAATGAAACCCTATCTTTAAGCCACTATAGCTTTTTTTTTGTTCTATTTTATTTTGCTTACTGAAAATACTCCCAATCTCAGGCTATTCTCCCTATAAAGATAATATCACTTCAATGATGACTACAATGATTGCTGCCTTTTATTCTACATGACTTATTTAATTCATTGTTATTGCAATTATCTGCATTTCAGAAGACAGTCTTGGCTTTATAAGAAATCTCATATTTTCCCCTTCAAATTGATGAAGAAATTTTTCTTTAAAACTTTGCTCTGAAAGTTGTTTGCTCTGCACCTCTGAAGAAAGAGGAAGTGCTGTCAGCTTTGAAACCAATCTTTTTCCTTTACTCTCTCACCTTTCCCCATCTCTCACATATACAATCCATTCATAGTTTGAAAAATAAAACACCCTTTACACCACAAATATGTGGTAGGTAATTTTTCACTGGCATTATCCAGTCTAACAAATTTTTCCATATTTGCAAAATATTTGCAAAGTATATATCTGATAAGAGGTTACTATCCAAATATATAAAGAACTCATACAACTCAATAGTAATAACAAAACAAAACAAAATTAAAGAAAAATACAATTAAAAAAATGGGCAGGGGAACTGAATAGTCATTTTTTCCAACAAGGGCACGTAAATGGCCAAAAGGCATATGAAATGATAAAGTCACTGATTGTCAGGGAAAATCAAATCAAAAGCACAATAAGATATCATCTCACACCTATTAAGATGGCTTAAGATGATAAGATGATATGATCAGCCATGATAAGATGGCTTGTCAAAAAGAAATGAGATATCCATCTGGTCCAGTGTGTCATTTAGAAGCTTTATTTCCTTGTTGATCTTTTGCTTAGATGATCTGTCCATTTCGGTGAGGGGTGAGTAGTCCCCTACTACTATTGTATTGTATTGTTGTTGATGTGTTTCTTTGACTTTGTTATTAATTGGTTTATATAATTGACTGCTCCCATGTTAGGGGCATAGATATTTACAATTGTTAGATCTTCTTGTTGGACAGTCCCTTTAAGTATGATATAGCATCCTTCCTCATCTCTTATTCTAGTCTTTGGCTTAAAATCTAATTTATCTGATATAAGGGTTGCCACTCCAGCTTTCTTTTTATTTACCATTAGCATGGTAAATTGTTTTCCACCCCCTCACTTTAAATCTGGAGGTGTCTTTGAATCTAAGATGAGTTTCTTGTAGACAGCCTTTCGATGGGTCTTGTTTCTTTATCCATTCTGATACT
>CM053615.1:25763543-25826193 GCA_028646535.1 Procyon lotor
ATCTATGAAAAGCCACAGCAAATATCATTCTCAATGGGGAAAAGCTGACATCCTTCCCGTTGAGATCAGGAACACGACAAGGATGCCCACTCTCACCACTCTTGTTCAACATAGTGCTAGAAGTCCTAGCGACAGCAATCAGACAACAAAAAGAAATAAAAGGTATTCAAGTTGGCAATGAAGAAGTCAAACTCTCTCTCTTTGCAGATAACATGTTACTCTATATGGAAAACCCAAAAGACTCCACCCCCAAACTACTAAAACTCATACAGCAATTCAGTCATGTGGCAGGATACAAAATCGATGCACAGAAATCAGTGGCTTTCCTATACACTAACAATGAATCTGTGGACAGAGAAATTAGGGAATCTATTCCATTTATGATAGCACCAAAAACCACAAGATACCTGGGAATAAACTTAACCAAAGAGGTGAAGGATCTGTACTCGAAGAACTACAAAATGCTCATGAAAGAAATTGAAGAAGACACAAAAAGGTGGAAAAGCATTCCATGTTCCTGCATCGGAAGAATAAACATTGTTAAAATGTCTATACTGTCCAGAGCAATCTATACTTTCAATGCCATCCTGATCAAAATTATACTGAATTTTTTCTAAAGCCTGGAACAAACAATCCTAAAATTTATATGGAACCAGAAAAGACCCCAAATTGCTAAGCAAATGCTGAAAAAGAAAAACCGAGCTGGGGGCATCACCTTGCCCGATTTCAAGCTTTACTACAACGTGGTGATCACCAAGACACATGGTACTGGCACAAAAACAGACACATAAACCAGTGGAACATATTTAGTTTTTGATGTAGTTTCAATGGTTCATTAGTTAAGTATAACACCCATTGCTCATCACAGCATTTGCCCCCTCAATACCCATCACCCTGTTACCCCCTCTACCACCCTCCTCCCCTCTGAAACCTCCAATTTGTTTCTTGGGGTCCATAGTCTCTCATGGTTCATCTCCCTCTCTAATTTCTCCCCATTTGGATTTCCATCCTTTCCCCTATGGTCCTCCGTGCTATTGCTTATGCTCCACATATGAGTGAAACCATATGATAATTGTCTTTCTCTGTTTGACTTACTTCACTTAACATAACCCCTCCAGTTCCATCCATGTCAATGCAAATAGTGGGAATTTATCATTTCTGATGGTTGAACAATATTCCATTATGTTTATGTACCACATCTTCTTTACCCATTCCTTTGTTGAAGGACATCTTGGCTCTTTCCACAGTCTGGTTATTATGGACACTGTGAACATTGGGCTACATGTGCCCTTCTTTCCACTACATCTGTATCTTTGGTATAAATACCCAGAAGTTCAATTGCAGGGTCATAAGGTAGCTCTATTCTTTAAACATCTTGAGGAACCTCCATACCCACACCGTTTTCCAGAGTGGCTGTAACAACTTGCATTCACACCAACAGTATAAGAGGGTTCTCCTTTCTCTACATCCTTGCCAATATTTGTTGTTTCCTGTTTTGTTAATTTTTGCCATTCTACCTGGTATAAGGTGGTATCTCATTGTGATTTTGATTTGTATTTCCCTGATGGTTAGTGATGTTGAGCATTTTTTTCTCATGTGTCTATTAGTCAGCAATGTGTCAGGATACAAAATCAATGCGCAGAAATCAGTTGCTTTTCTATACACTAACAATATAACTGTAGAAAGAGAAATTAAGTAATCAATTACATTCATAATAGCAACAAAAACCATAAGATACCTATGAATAAACCTAACCAAAGAGGTAAAGATTTATACTCTAGAAATTGCACAACAATTATGAAAGAAATTGAGGTAGATACAAAAAGATGGAAAATATATTCCATGCTCATGGATTGGAAGAATAAACATTGTTAAAATGTCTATCCTCCCCAGAGCAATTTGCACTTTCAATGCCATCCTTAAAATACTATTGGCATTTTTCAAAGAGCTGGAACAAAAAATCCTAAAATTTGTATGAAACCAGAAAAGACTCCAAATAGCCAAGTGAAAGGATGAAAAAGAAAAACAAAGTTGGGGGCAGCACATTGCCTGACTTCAAGTTATATTACAAAGCTATGACCACCAAGACAGCATGGTATTGACACAAAAACAGACACAGAGACCAATGGAACAGAATAGAAACTCCAGAAATAGACCCTTAATTCTATGGTCAACTAATCTTTGACAAATCAGGAAAAAAATATCTAATGGAAAAAAGGCAGTCCCTTCAATAATAAGTAGTGCTGGGAAAATTGGACAGCTGCATATTGAAGAATGAAACTGGACCATTCCTTTACACTATACACAAAGATAAACTCAAAATAGATGAAAGACCTCAGTGTGAGACAGTAATCCATCAAAATCCTAGGGGAGAACATTAGCATTTACCTCTTCAACATCAGCCACAGTAGCTTCTTTTAAGACATGTCTCCAAAGGTAAGTGAAACAAAAGCAAAAATGAAGTTTTCAGACTTCATCAAGATAAAAGCTTTTGCACAGCAAAGGAAAGAATCAACAAAATAAAGAGACAACCCATGGAATGGGAGAAGATATTTGCAAATGACATTACAGATAAAGGGTTGATATCCAAGATCTATAAAGAATTTCTCAAATTCAATACTCAAAAAACTAATAATTTATTAAAAAATGGACAGAAGACATGAACAGACACTTCTCACTGTTTCATTTAAATTGCATAAGAGCATGTAGTATTTAGTGTTCAAATCCTAGAACAAGGCCTAGCAGAGTACTGGACCTACAGAAATATTTGCATGGAGCACTGGGTATGGTACATGAACAATGAATCTTGGAACACTGAAAAAAAAAAAAAGAAATATTTGCCAAATGAAGGACTAAAAGCCTAATCCTATGAGGAATCAAAAACTCAGAGGAGTCACATAACTGTTTGAAGTTAGATAGAACTTACTGTACAAACAGTAATGACTACCATTTATTGAGCATTTTCTGTGTGCTCAAACCTATTAGTGCAGAAGCCTTACTGACACAGCAGCCAGGTACATAAGCTTTGGAGTTCAGTAGAAATGGGTTTGCAATTTTGCTCTTCCAACATAGGACTATATGGCTGGCAGCTTCATATCACCAAGCCATAATTTCTTAACATATAAAATACAGATGAGAGTTTTTGTGAAGATTAAATGAAATAATATGTGAAGTGCCTAGCATAGTGCATCAGGCAGGGTAGTAAATAAATAATAAAAAGCAAAATTGGAACCCGACGGTGGTAGGATGAATTATGGTCCACTAAATATGTCCATATATCCTAATTCCCAGAACCTGTAAATGGCAAAAAAAATTTTGCAAAGTTATTACCTAAGGCTCTTCAGCTAAAGAGATTATCTCCAATTATCTGGGTAGACCTAAGGTAAGGACATGGGTCCTTTTAAGAAGGAGGCATGAAGATCAGAGTCAGAGAAGGTGATATGATGATGGAGGAGAGCTCAAAGTGATGGAGAAACAAGAAATTCAGGAAGTCTCTGATAGCCGGAAAAGGAAAAGACCTAATTCTTCTCTAGAGTTTCCAGAAGAAATGCAGCTCTGCTAACATCTTGATTTTAGCTTAGCAAGCCAAACTGTGAAGAACTGTAAGATAATAAATTTGTATTGCTTTAAGTTTGTGGTAATTTTTTCCTCAAATATTTTTATTTTATTTTTTCAGTGTTACAGTGTTACAAAATTAATTTTCCATGCACCACACCCAGTGCTCCATGCAATACGTTCCCTCCTCAATATCCACCACCAGGCTCACCCAACCCCCCCATCCCCTCCCCTCCAAAATCCTCAGTTTGTTGCTCAGAGTCTACAGTCTCTCATGTGGTAATTTTTTAAAAAGATTTTTATTTATTTTTTTGCAGAGAGAGAGATCACAAGTAGGCAGAGAGGCGGGTAGAGAGAGAGGGGGAAGCAGGCTGCCTGCTGAGCAGAAAGCCTGATGCTCAATTCCAGGACCCTGAGATCATGACCTGAGCAGAAGGCAGAGGCTTTAACCCACTGAGCCATCCAGGCACCCCAAGTTTGTGGTAATTTGTTATAGCAGCCATAAGGAACATGCTCATGTTCTTCCTTCAAAACTTTGCTGCTTTCTACAAAGTATAGAATTAAAGAAGAAAGAAATCTTAGGTTTGACAGCCTAGTGTTGATTTTCTTTAGAATTTCTATTCTCTTGACCTGCTTGCTATTTCTCTTCTCATGACTAGATGAATTGGCAGGTCTTTTTCCACTGTTTCATTGATTTTTCTGTGGCCACTAATTTGGAAGTTACATAGAAAAAGAGAAAAGAGGGGAAGGACAGAAGCAAAGGAAATATTGGAAGAAATAAGAGCTTTTTTGAGGAAAGGCAGATCCTCTGTATGTCTTCCTAAGCTGGAAAACATATGCCTCCCTTGAGAAGGTTGTGTTTTTCTTCACCATTTTTCAAACATGCCTCTTCGTATTTCTTTCCTGTCTCCCCAGGCACAAACCCAGAGAATTTTGGAAAATCTGGAAGGCTTGTCTAACAAAGGCCTAGGTTTGAACTTCAAATCCCCTGTACAGCTTTTTCCATTTTAAAATGCACCCCCTAAAAATGGTTATTGTAGTGAATATGTGGGGACACCTTGGATCTTTATTTAATAATAGTCATTTATTTGTTAATTCAAGAAATATATTCTTGAGAAGTTTGCACATGCCAAAGACTCTTATGAGGAATGCAATTATGACTGAACTGGTCAGATATAGTTCTTTTCTTTAAAAGAACTGTACTTAAAATTAAAATTTAAAATTTAAATGCACTTAAAATTCCATGGAGAGAGATGGGCCAATGTAAGTAAATACACAACATTTGTATCAAAAGAATTGCTAATTGTGTTAAATGTTACTAAAGAAGGGAACCAAAGACTGATACAGCTCATAAGATGTACCAGGGAGTGGGGTGAAGTGAGAAGGTTGCTATAGGTAGGTTACTTAAAAGAAGGGGTCAGACATTTAAGCTGAGACTGCCTTACAGGATGAATAGGAGCCTTGTGAAGAATGGTGGTGTCCTGGAGAGACTTCCAAGCAAAGAGGACAGCATGCAGAAAGGCTCTGAGGCAGATAGAAGCTTAGAATTTTCAGGAATAGAAAGAAGGCAGTGTGATTAGAATAGTCAGAGATATCATGTTGTGAGGTGTTTTAGAGGCCATAGCAGGGTTTCACTCCTGGAGAGTCTTATAGGCAATAGTAGGGAACTTGATTTGACTTTGCGTGAGATGGAAAGCAATTACAAATTTCAAACAGGCAGTGACATTAGCTGATGTGTATTTAAATAGGCCATGCTTGGGTTTATTTGGAGGATCGACTTAAGAAGAACAAGATTGGAAATGGAAAGATACAATATCCCAGATGAGAGCTAATGAAGACCTGAAATAAGGTGCTGGAATATATATGGAAATATAATAAAATTTATAAATAAATTGAATATAAGGGGCCTTTTGGCTTGAGTATCTGGGTGGATGGGGTATAATTCCAACTTAGATAGAGAAGATTGATGTGAGAAGGAAATAATTTTGACAAAGGGACTGGGAGTTATATTTTGTGCATAGAAGTTTCAGATGTCCGGGAATTATCCAAGTGGAGCTGTCAAATTGGAAGTTTTGAGGTGTATACAAGCCTGGAGTTCAAGGGACAGGTCTGGGCCAGGATATAAATGTGCAAGTTATTAGCATACTTATGATACTTAAAGACAAATAATTTGTGATACAGCTAGAGAATATGTGTAGGGCAAGAAGACAGTCCAAGGTGATTCCCTGGGGAACTGGCACAGTGAAATGTCAAATGGAGGAGGAGTAGGAACCATGGGAACAGAAGAAGAGTAGTTGGTGATGGAGGAAGGTAATCAGGTGTATGGCCTAGGTTGTGGTCTAGGGTGCCAGAGCAGGAGGGACAAGACATGTATGTTAAATGATGCAGAAGGTTCGAGCGTAATAGAGGCTGTCTTTGGATTGGCCAACATGGAAATCACTGATAGCCTTGACAAGATGAAAGTACATTTAAGTCACAAGTAGATTGCGGGGCACCTGGGTGGCTCAGTGGGTTAAAGCCTCTGCCTTCGGCTCAGGTCATGATCTCAGGGTCCTGGGATTGAGCCCCGCATCGGGCTCTCTGCTCAGCGGGGAGCCTGCTTCCCTCTCTCTCTCTCTCCGCCTGCCTGTCTGCCTACTTGTGATCTATCAAATAAATAAATAAAAAATCTTTAAAAAAAAAAGTCACAAGTAGATTGCAATGAGTTAAAGAGTGACTATAATAAAAGTATAGACTGTATTTATGTGCAGACAACTTGCAAGAAATTTGGTAATGATGGGGGACAGATACATGGAGTAGAATCTGGCAGGGAATATGTGGACATTGGAGGTGTTCTGTGTGTATATGTACAAGTGCAAAACACGTTTGTGTGCTGAGAGGAATAAACATGTGGATGGGGTGCACATGCTTTGTTGTGATGCATCACAATGATGCATGTCAGAAAGTGGGTAACTAGAAAAACAAAGTTTTTGAGAAGATAGGGAAGGACATGAACTTGACCTTCACTAGAAAGGACATTAAGGAGTCAGGGAAGAGTGCAAGTGTCAATGATAGGAAGATGATGTTCTCACTTAATGGCTTCTATTTTTCAATGAATTTATGAAAAGTCATCAACTGAGTATAAAGTAAAATAAGGTTAGTGGAAGATTTGAGGAAAGAACATAGCACATAAAATTCTTGTTTCATTTGAATTAAATAACTAGCTTTCCTTCAGCTGACCCCAAGTTTACCAAGCAACTTTGTGTTTATAATTAGGCTTCCTGTGGGACTTGCCAACAGAGAGATGTGCAGGGCAGAGGCTCCAAATGTCAGCCCTGAGGAAGCCAGAATGCTAGTAAAATGTCTCCTGTGAATTGGTCTATGAATCAGTCTAGTCAACAAGGATGAAGAGAAGTTCAGATTGGAGGTATAATCAGAAATGTGATGACGTCATCAACTTTGTGTATGGTTATCCTGGGAAAATCCTTGACTTATCCAGCACCTTTCTTATAAACTTCAGTGGGAATTATATCATTTGTCTGCACTATAAAGGCAAGTAACAATCATTCATATAGGCTCACAACAGACTGTGCAGACTCAAACAGTATCCTTGAAGAATTGTTGGTTATGATCATTAATAGTCTCATAGAAGCATCATTTTATACCTTCAAATGCTGCTACTCTTTATCTTATAATGGTGAAATTTCTGCTGTTCAATTCTTCTAGAAATAAAATCAGTAAACAAATAATAGAGACAAGGAAGATCTGAGATTAGCCAGAGAATTTAAGGGACTTCAGGCCTTTGTCAGAGCTTGCAACTACAAGCCACAATATCCTTAAATATCCCTTGTAAATATCCCTTGAATATTTACAATATGTCCTGCTGATGGGTTCTTAATTTCTGGAAAATTAGAGGAGGGATGGAAAAGCTGATGGAATATAAGAATACTTAACTTTAGGTTATAAAATCCTGGGTGACCCAAATGCTGGTCATCTCCCTCCTCCATTATCAAGAAGCTTTTGGTTTCTAAACATACAAGGTAATGTAACCTTACAGTATTTTGAGTAGAATAAATAGTGACCATCTGGAGAAAGAGATCATAAGTTTCTTTCTTATATGTAATTCTTATGACATTCCCTTCTGTGACTTCTCTTAATAAATCATTATGATAATTATTCTTTTTAAGACTGCATATATTTTCCTGTCAAAACAACAGAAAAATAATTGTGGATTCTAGACAAATACAACTACAGTATGATTTCTATGTTATAACAGTTGTGAATGTGCTTCTGTGTGTGTGTGTGTGTGTGTGTGTGTGTGTGTGTGTGTGTGTGTGTAAGGGACACAAAGAGGGAGAGATAGGAAGGAAAGGGGAGAGATCGAAAGACACAGAGAAAGAAAGCAGAAATTTTTGTTGTAGACAAAACAAAAATTTCCTTGCATAATGGAACTCGGTAGAAACATCAGATCAAAAAATAGGACAATGTATTTATTCCAAAACTATTTATTGTACGTATTATTAATATGTACAAGGAGCTACACTGGGTATTAGGCATAAAACAGCATATAAAAAGATTTTAGAAAACCTGCCATTATGGAAACTTACATTCTGGTGAATGGCACCTGACTCTCCACCACACTACATAGTGAATCGGTGTATATCCTTTATCAGAAGTTTTCAATACATTACTGTAAGACCCAAGGGAGTTGAAGGTTTTTTGCTTTCTTGGATCAAACACAACCTGGCTGGGCACTTTGTCTTTCTAGTTGACTTAAATAACACAAGAAGTGACTTTCAGGTTTATAGTGATAATAAAAGTTGAGCAGAAGTGGCTGATGGTATTATTTACTATAGAAAAGGAAGTATTTCTCTAGAGTAGTGAGATTAGATCTATCAAAGTAGCTTGCAAGTAACTAGAAAGCAGCCACCAAATATGATTGAATCCTTCCCTCAGTAGCAGTAACATTGGCTTCTGTTCTATTGAACTTTGCAATTTCAACTTTTGAGGAAACAAAAGTATTCTCTCTCTTTCACCAGCAAACTCTCAAGTACACATGGACATTGTCTCTCTGTCTCTGTGTCTCAATTTCTGTCTCTCTCTCTCTCTCTCTCTCTCTCTCTCTCACACACACACACACACACACACAGGTTCACACCAGCTGCTTCCAGGATTTATCTCAAAGCTGCTACCTAGAAACAAAGTCATTTTCTCTCTCTTATCATTCACCTTAAACTTCTCCTTGAAGTAAAATCAGAAGATCATCAGAGTCATTTTCCTTGCTGCTGAACATTCTATCCCTGCATTTTCACACCAAGATTCTCAGGCTTCCAGCTTTGCTCCTGGAGTAACATGGGCACAGTCTTCCTCCTATCTTTGCTCATGTAGTAGAAGAATCACATTAGGCAATGTGGAAGCATATTACATCCACACTTGTCTCCTTGGCATCATTTATAGATTCTGCATCAATACTCAAGATCTTCAATGATAACAAAGAGGGTAATTAGTCTATAATTAACAGTTAATCACAAATCTATATTAGAAATTTCAGCATATTGACAAATCTTTTGTTTAAGTGACATTTCTATGCATAGTTAATTAATTGCTGGTTTTAAATTGGGTCACTAGAAATGTATTTTTCTGATCTCTAGTAATTTCTCATCTAGACACACTTTTAAAAAATTCAGATAACATTTCTAGGTGCCCCTTGTGTGGTTGAGCTATACTTCAGTGGGAGAAAAGGCAAACTATATAAGACATGGTTAACACAATTGTTAACAAATGACCATGGTGTAGCTGATGCACCAATGGAGTCTATTTTGTGAGGGACAAGACATACTCACCCTTTCTCAGAAGGCATTTCCCCAAATACTTAGGAAAGTCAGTGAACCAGAAGCAGCTCACTGCACAAATGTGAATTGCAATATGTAGCACAAAAGATTAATAATAATTAAAAAAATTATCAAGAAGCAACCCAGACTCTTTTCCACTCTGTATATTCATAGAAATAAATATTATCTGTAATATAGGTACCTGTGAGACTGTACTAAGGCTTGATACATGGAAATCCAATGGAATTTTAATAGAAAAGAATGTGAGGATTGTTATGGAATTACATTGTTGTTATATTTACTAATACCAAATGCATTAGTTATATTTAATACTGTTGCCATTACTAGCTAAACAGAGGTCCTCACACCTCCAATAATCTGCTGAACAGATTTAATAGAGACCTTCTATCAAGTAGTAATAAAAAATGAAATGCTTCCTGAGGCTTTCCAACTTGGGAGAAAGATATGTTGGGATTGTGAATTAAGCTTGAAACAGTGTTAATTTCCTGCATTACATTCCAGCTCAAATAACACAGCCAAGGGCAAATATGTCAGAAGATCTTATTCCATAGCCTGAGTAGTCCATGAAAAAGAGCCATTCATATGGTTCAACTGTTAAGTCCCTGATTAAGACCTAACTCCATCCACCTGTCAACTTTCTGCCTTCCTTATCAATGGAAAACCATCTGGGCTACTATATTATGAATAGTATATTATGAACTGGGCTACTATTCATAATAGTATATTATGAACAACGATAATCTGTGCTCTATCCCTGGGGTGACACTCTAGAATTATACAGTAGTGCTGGTGTTAATGTTCTATAGTCCTAACCCTACACTTGCAACCTCCGTGTGATGTCCTCATGGGAAAGCTAAGCTGTTTTTCTCACTCTTACATAGCCCAAGAACCTGGAATTTCTGATATTTTATGAGACTGATATTTGCTCATTTTAAGTATGAAGAAGCTGAGGTTCAGAAAGATTTAGTAATCTAAATAGCAAGTAAATGGCAAAGTTGGGCATCAAATCCAAGCTGACCTCAATATCTACATGCTAACTTGGTATTTCCTCCCATATTCCTGAAACTGTGGCTTAGACCACTGGGTCCCACGCCTTACTGCACACAAGAAAAACCAGCAGGATTATAAAAAATACAGATTCCTGAAAGTTCTTCCTTCTAATATTTTGATTTAGTAGATCTGGTGTAGAGCCCTGGAATCTAAGATGCTCCAAGTGATGCTGATGAATACCTAGGTGAAGGAATTGCTGATGTTGATCAATGTACCACACTGGAAACTCACATTAAGATTCACTCATTGTTTCTTTCAACATATATTTCTCTTTATTTAATTTAAATTTTATTTTAGTTTTTCAGTGTTTCAAGATTCATTGTTCATGCACCACATCCAATGCTCCATGCAATACGTGCCCTTCTAAATACCTACCACCAGGCTCACCCATCTCCCCCCTCCTTCCAAAACCCTCAGTTTGTCTCTCAGAGTCCACAGACTCTCAGGCTTTATCTTTTCCTCTGATATCCCCTAATTCACTTTTCCTTTCCTTCTCCCAATGTCCTCCATGTTACTCCTTATGCTCCACAAGTAAGTGAAACCATATGAAAATTGTTCTCCCTGCTGGACTTATTTCACTCAGCATAATCTCTTCCAGTCCCATCCATGTTGATACAAAAGTCTATTCATCCTTTCTTATGGAGGCATAATATTCCACTGTATATATGGACCATATCTTCTTCATCCATTCGTCTGTTGAAGGGCATCTTGGCTCTTTCTACAGTTTGGTGACTGTGGCCATTGTTGCTATGATGCCCTTTTTCTCACTACATCTGTATCGTCAGGGTAAATACCCAGTAGTGCAATTGCAGGGTCATAGGGTAGCTCTATTTTTAATTTCTTAAGGAATCTCCACACTGTTTTCCAAAGTGGCTGCACCAACTTGCATTCCCACCAACACCAAGAGGGTTCCCCTCTCTCCACATCCTCTCCAACATTTGTTGTTTATTGTTTTGTTGATTTTGGCCATTCTAACTGGTGTAAGGTTGTATCTCAATTGGTTTTTGATTTGAATCTCCCTGGTGGCTAATGATGATGAACATTTTCTCATGTGTCTGTTAACCATTGTATGTCTTCTTTGGAGAAGTGTCTGTTCATGTCTTCTGCTAATTTTTTAACATGATTATAAACTTCCAAGACTGAAACAGGAAGAAATTGACAACCTGAATAGAACAATGTCTAGTAATGAGATTGAAGCAGTGATCAAAAACCTCCCAAAAAACAAGATCCCAGGACCTGATGGATTCCCTGGGAAATTCTACCAAACATTCAAGGAAGAAATAATACCTATTCTCCTGAAACTGTTTCAAAAATAGAAACAGAAGGAAAACTTCCAGACTCTATGAAGCCAGCATTACTCTGATCCCCAAACCAGGCAAAGACCCCATCAAAAAGGAGAATTTCAGACCAAGATCCCTGATGACTATGGATGCCAAGATTCTCAACAAAATCCTAGCTAATAGGATCCAACAGCACATTAAAAAGATTATTCATCATGACCAGGTGGGATTTCTCCCTGGGATGCAAGGGTGGTTCAACATTCACAAATCAATCCATGTGATAGAACAAATCAATAAGAGAAGAGAGAAGAACCACATGGTCCTCTTAATTGATGCAGAAAAAGCGTTTGACAACATTCAGCATCGGTTCCTGGTCAAAACTCTTCAAAGTATAGGGATAGAAGGAATGTTCCTCAACATCATCAAGTCTATCTATGAAAAGCCACAGCAAATATCATTCTCAATGGGGAAAAGCTGACAGCCTTCCCTTTGAGATCAGGAACACGACAAGGATGCCCACTCTCACCACTCTTGTTCAACATAGTGCTAGAAGTCCTAGCGACAGCAATCAGACAACAAAAAGAAATAAAAGGTATTCAAATTGGCAATGAAGAAGTCAAACTCTCTCTCTTTGCAGATGACATGTTACTCTATATGGAAAACCCCAAAGACCCCACCCCCAAACTACTAGAACTCATACAGCAATTCGGTTATGTGGCAGGATACAAAATCAATGCACAGAAATCAGTTGCTTTCCTATACACTAACAATGAAACTGTGGAAAGAGAAATTAGGGAATCTATTCCATTTACAATAGCACCAAAAACCATAAGATACCTGGGAATAAACCTAACTAAAGAGGAAAATGATCTGTACTTGAGGAACTACCGAAAATTCATGAAGGAAATAGAGGAAGACACAAAAAGATGGAAAAGCATTCCATACTCATGGTTGGGAAGAATAAACACTGTTGGGGTGCCTGGGTGGCTCAGTCGTTAAGCATCTGCCTTCGGCTCAGGTCATGATCCCAGGGGCCTGGGATGGAGCCCCGCATTGGGCTCCCTGCTCGGCAGGAAGCCTGCTTCTTCCGCTACCATTCCCTCTGCTTGTGTTCCCTCTCTCGCTGTGTTTCTCACTGTAAATAAATAAAATCTTTAAAAAAAAAAAGAATAAACATTGTTAAAATGTCTATACCACTCAGAGCTATCTATACTTTCAATGCCATCCCGATCAAAATTCCACCGGCATTTTTCAAAGTGCTGGAACAAACAACTCTGAAATGTGTATGGAACCAGAAAAGACCCTGAATTGGTAAGGAAATGTTGAGAAAGAAAAATAAAGCTGGGGGCATCATGTTGTCTGATTTAAAGCTTTACTATAAAGCGGTGGTCACCAAGAAAGCATGGTACTGGCATACAAACAGACACATAGACCAGTGGAACAGAATAGAGATCCCAGATATGGACCCACAACTCTCTGGTTAAATAATCTTTGACAAAACAGGAAAAAACATCCAGTGGAAAAAAAACAGTCTCTTCAATAAATGGTGTTGGGAAAACTGGAAAGCTATATATAGAAGGATGAAACATGACCATTCTCTTACACCATACATGAAGATAAACTCGAAATGGATAAAAGACCTCAACATGAGGCAGGAATCTATCAAAATCCTAGAGGAGAACATAAGCAGTAACCTCTTCAGCATCAGCCACAGCAACTTCTTTCAGGACATGTCTCCAAAGGCAAAGGAAACAAAAGTGAAAATGAACTTTTGGGGCTTCATCAAGATAAAAAGCTTCTGCATAGCAAAGGAAACAGTCAACAAAACAAAGAGGCAACCCATGGATTGGGAGAATATATTCGCAAATAAGCTACAAAGGGCTGATATCCAAGATCTATAAAGAACTTCTCAAAGTCAACTCTCAAAAAACAGATAATCACATCAAAAAATGGGCAGAAGACATCAATAAATATTTCTTGAATGTTGACTATATACCAACTACTGTTCTAGATGCTTGGAATAGAGCAAGAAATCAAACAGACAAAATCCCTGCTCTTATGAAACTTACACTCTAATTGGGGGAGATAGACAATGAAAAAAATACATACATTCTATGAAGCAGTGATAAGTGCTATATAGAATAACAAAACATGAGATCTACAGGAGATATTAACAGCATGTCTGTAATTAGTTAAGAATTTGTAGGGGGAAATGATAGGGGATCAATCTGGAGAGGGGCAGGAAACTCCTCTCTGATGGAAGAATGCAACAGATTCATGGACAGCTTCCAAATATGTTGCTAAAAAGACACTTGTGGAAGGGAAATGAAGGTGTTCTAACTATTTTCTCCAGTTGTGCTGACTGTAAGAGGACAATACATCTGCTCTTATTAGGGAAGTAGCATCCTTACATGTGGAATCTGAATCTCATAGGTTCATCTCTGCCTCCTCAGGCAGCAAAAGAGAATTGGCTCATCAGTAACAATGAAGATCCACCAATCAAAGATGAAGTTCATTGCCCAAGCAAACATCCCAAGAGTGCTTTAAACTCCATTTGGTTCTAGACAATGCTAAGAATCCTTGAGGTTTCTGCACAGCAATGAACGAAAGTTAGCAGAACAGTTCACAAATAGATCCTGAGGGATGCCCCTGCTGCCTTGTGGCTTGCAGCCTACACACACCCAGTCAGCACTTCTGTAAACTAAGACCCTCCAAGCACAAGTTCAATGCTTCCCTATGGCATTTCCTGAGGGGTATTACTAGTGAGCTTGATGCTTCCAATTTCTACTCAAATTCTCCAAGATCCTTAAGGGCTATAGTCACTACCCATTACTAGAAGAATTTTGCAGTGTGCTTCTTCAAATCATTACACGTTGAGACCAGAGCTAAATAGATTATTTTAGTCCACATTTATTCAGGGCTGTGGTAGATACACAGGTAACTTCACTGAGGTATTCTCAGAATTTAGGGGAACGATCAGTAACAGGTGTGTCTCCAAGAGAGGGAGGAGAATACATATAGGGTGTATGTTTCACACGTGGAAATACCTTATTTATTTCAGATGGTTTATATTTATTTTGCTGAGGGGACTTTGCAGATTGCTATGGCCAACACATGTCTTCAGGGCTCTGGCACAATTTCAGAAAGAATTTACCTGACTAATAATGTTGCTTCTTGCCTGGCTGAAGTGGCAAAGCTAATGGTAACTGAAGGATGTCAGTCTTCATGGAAACTAGAAAAAGGGAAAATGGAGATGAAGTATAATCCACTGTGTCTCTAGCCCTGTCCACAGTAGAGCACCCTGTTCAGCTAGCACAGGCATCCACTTAACCTTTACCTACCTAAACTGGAAATGGGTATGTCTGGCACTGAAATCTCACAAAGACAAAATCATCCAGCTCCCTTGACTTCCTTAGCTTCAAGCTAAGCATACAATGATCTTACAGGATAGGGGTGTCCCTGGGGCTCTTCTCTACACTACGTAGTTAACCTACATAACTCCTTTGTCTTTCTAACATCTTTCCTCCAAACCTAACTTGAGTCAGTAGGTAGGACCTATCCCAAGGCAGTTTTAGACTCAATTTTATACATAGTTACATATAATATATAATATGTGTATAAATTGTGATATGTTTTTAATAGTGATTTGAAGGAAAAGTCATTCTTACTTTATAAAGTCTGAGAGGGACTCTGATATAGTCAGAATAAGAACAATAATATAATATGCATATTTACATATATATACATGCTGTGCACATATATACTATTGAAATATACAGGGAGAATGACTGATATATTTTAGTACAATGAGATAGTGGCAAAATTGGTATCTGATTACTGTTTCCTGATTAAATATCTTTTTCTTACTGCTACCATATTATTGCTACTATACTATTCACTTTTATTGATGAGTCCTGTAGATTAACAAACTTGCCCGGAGAGGTATATGCCATTTTATTACTCTCAGTAATGTAATCTGAAAGTCAGCTGCAGTACAGATTTTATATATCAAACAAGACAGATTAATAAAGACAAGAGAAAAAATAACCAATTTAATTTTTATCTTTATTTCAATCTTCATTCCTATTTTGTAGTTGACTTCTTCATCAATTTTTTTCTTTAATGGGCTCACTTGCCAATTCTATCTTTTGGACAAGTTGTTTCTGCCACCTATTTTTTTTTATTTTTTTAACTTCTGTTAAGTGTTTATTGCCCTTTAGCGAAGAATTATTTGTCCCCAGATTCTTTTGTTTGTGGATATAAGCACTTGGGTTATTTTAATGATTTGTCTCTCAGTTTGTTTGGATTTATGTCAGCAGCAACTCTTTAACTAATTAAAGTAAGTCACCCCACGGTTTCTAAGACCATAAGATCAAACTTATTGATTCAATTCTTAAGAGCCAATCTTCTCTTATTGCATGCAAAGCCTCAGCTCAGTAACAAGGTCTTATTACAGAAAGAAAGAATAAAGTGGTCATTATAATGGATATTGTTGTGATAGGTTATTTTTATCCACTGAGAGAACTGCAAGTGTGAAGGTTTGCTTGGAGTTCTGCCATCAGTAATCTGCCTTAGATAAGCAACTGATTTAGGTGAGATTAAATATCTAGTCCATGGAAGACATATTGAGTTGCTACACAAAAAATTGAAATTATGAATGTGTCTTGAGTGTTAGATGATAAAAATCAGCACTTGATGAATAAGGACAAAGATATAGGAAATCATCTTGAAGATATAGAGTGACTTCCAAAATAGAGAAAATATTCTTATTGATAATATTAACACATTTGAACCATGAATGAATCAAAGCAAAGGAGATTGTTTGACTATAAATGTGCAGGAAAAGGAGCGTTCAAAGCCAACATTAACCAGGAAGAAAGGAGTATGTCTTAGTGAATGTACATCAAATTTGATAGAGGATATCCTGAGACATTTCCAAATCCTGAATGGCATAGAATTCTATCAGTGTCCTCATCTCTAAAATGGAGATTAAGAGTATCAAATTCCCAACACTGTTATTAAGTTTAAGTGAGATCTGTATTAAAATGAGAATGACCTGAGTAATGGTTATGTGTTCATTCTCCATGTCTGTATTTCCCATAAGTCAGTTGTGTACTATCACAATTGTGTACAATCACCTCTGAGTGATTTCTGCCATTAAAATAGATGTCCATCCTATTATTTACTAATGTTTATCTTCAAAATAACTCATAGTCATACTACCTGCATGGCCAAAATACATGTTCCTATAAATTGATAAAACCGATATTCAAAAAAACAAAACAAAAACAAAAACAAAAAAACCCCTGATATTCAAGTTTACATAGTCATCTCTGGGAATCTGGTTAATATCCATGTAGAGACTTAGATACATTCTAGGTTTGTTGCCAACTCACATTTTTGAGGTTATGAGGTTTCAGCTTTCACTGTGAACCATGGTCAGAACCAGGAAAATTCTACCGAGTGAAACCAACATCTCTCTTGCCACCCTGACCACAAATGTGATTTTCTTAAGAGTAAAAGATCAAATCTTGCTGGTTCTGAGATATGACTCTTGAAAATAATAAATAATTCATTGGCTCTGAGTCTCACCTAAAAGTATTAATCTTCTTAAATTTCCAGTGCCCAGGCAACCCTGAGGTGCTTTGAGGGTTCAGCTCACCAAGGGGCAGAGAGACCATCTAAAAAGTTTATACCAACTCTTCCCATGTTAGGCAATTATAGCAAAAGGTCTTCATGGATTCCTAACTCATAAGCAAGCTTTCTCTATTGGGTGGTGAATTCTGGGGACTGGCAGATCTGAGAAATTCATCTGGACTTCACTTGTGATAAACAGACACTAAAAAAAAAAATGTAAATGGTGGTAGAAAAATAAAAAGGTAGAATCAGAGAATCCAAGAACTTGGGAATCAGGAAGCACTCTAGGGATCAACCAACTTAATCCTTGGGAGACTGAGATCCTGATAGGTGGGAGTGTTGGCCAAAGATCACAGAGCTCTTGATTAAGTAGCAGAGATGGAATTACAATCAGGCCTGATGACAGTACTTTCACTACAGTGTATTCTTCACCCAAGTGATTTGAACTGATTGCTGTTAAAAAACCAAGGGTGATAGGGAAACAAAGCAAGAAAGAGAAAAAGAGGGTAAGATTTCTGGACTTGGTTTTCCCTGAAAAAACTTTCAGAGATTGTTCTCACTTTGATAGACCATGTATTCCTGCAGCAATATTCCAGCTTCTCTTTTCCTTTTCAGTCACATATATTTCAGCTGAAGGCTTTGGGACTTTCTTACCATAATCATGGAACTATTTCCTAATCATTATTCTGCATTCCTTTTCCATTTATCAATGATTAAATATCATCCACTGCATATTATCTGTCTTGAGACTTATTGAACTCTAACAGCATTGAACCTTGCTTGTCACCTACTTTTTTTTTTTTTTAAGATTAAAATGGATCCTGAGTTTATAGGTTTCCAATCCAGATCCAAGACAGCGGGTTGCCACCTACTTCTTAATGCATCTCACTGCACTAGCCCATTGTTTCCTATGCCCTGTTGACAGTCCTCTAGTCTCTGTGTTTCCCATTATATAGTATCTCTATCCTAGTCTGCGGTAGAGCTTCACTGGGGACTTTGAGGACAGGAGGCCACATAAATGAAAAATAAACCTCTAGGTTTCACATCAAAATTGGAATTTTAAAAACAGGATTTATGTATTATTCAGGAATAGAGTTCATTCTTTCTGCTCATGACCTAAAATCAGGAAGACTTTGAAAGTCTTAGATTTATAGATTATTGAAAACTAAAACCCAGTTTCCACTGGGCACAGACTATCATAAATTCATTCCCATTTAAGGGATTAAAATGGCAAAAAGGAAAAATGAAATGCCCTAAATGAATTTAAATCTTCCACCTTCCAGAAAATTTAATGCTCTGAGTTCTATTTCTAAATTTTACAGTCTTCAGTGTCATTCTGGAAATCCCAAACCTATTACCTTTAGCTATTCCAACCTCAAATGACTCCCATTAGGGCTCTGTGGCCCAAATGAAGTAGATGAAGCCAACTCTCAGAAGTGGTTCTATTTTATAAAACTCTTAATTTATACTTCATCAACCAAAAATAGATGATTTAACTTTTTCCAAAATGACAGACTTTTTGGATTTGGGGAAGAAAGATAAAATCACCATGTTATCTCCCATAAAGATCCATCAAAAACCCAATGGTTAGTGTTGCCCCCAAATTAATGAGCCAGCCACTCTGGTCATGGGCCCTCAAGAGGGATCAAATGGCACTGGAAACAATTTAGGGAATGGCAAGGGAAAATAAGAAGAAGAAGAAGAAAGAAAAAGGAAGACTGAAATCAAAATAAAACAAAAACAAGTCAATGTTCTTGCCTGGAAAGATAAATCTAGATATACTTGTAGTTGAATACATGATGACAGTTTAATATGATTAAACTGATTGATATGATTATGATTAATATGACATATTATGTCATTAATATGTCATATTAATGATTAATATGATTATGTCATATTATGATTAATGTGATTAATATGACAGTTTAATATGATAGAACATCTTATATGTCTGCTCAGTATAAGGCTCTATGTAGAATGCTGTGGGGGGAATAGAGATGAATAAGACAAATTCATGTCATGAAGTGCTTGCATTACAGTGGGTTTAAATTTAGAAAAATAAGTTAAATATCAACAGTGCAAACAGAACACTGCACATGTCTAAGAGATATGTAGATAAAGCAGTAGAATATTTCAAAAGAAGAACAATGGCAATTGGAAGGATCAGGGAGGGAATTATGATAAAGTTGTATCTCAAATGAAGAATACAATCAAATGTTCATATACTGAAAACAAGGGCATATGATATAGAGGGACTATAGGAACAAAGTTACATCAGTATATTAGTTAATGCAATGTTTACTGTTATAACCAATAAATCTAAAATTTCATTTGCTTCACAGAATAGGAATTCAATTTTTACTTCCAAAATGGACATTCCTGTTCTGTAGGTGACTATCTGATAAGTGGTGATTTAATGACTAGGTTCTTTCCATCTTTTGGATTCACCCACTCTCAGATCTCCAAGGTCACCTTACTCACCTACATTCAGGTGATAAAAGGAGAAAGAGAATGGAAAGAAATGTTTGGAAGATTTTTTCAGGCTGAGTCTGGAAGTGATACATTACTTCTACTTACATTCCATTAATTATAACCCAGTCATGTGGCCACACTTAACTGCAAGGTATGGTGGGAAATGCAAGTCTAGTGACAATAACAAAAAAAAATGAGTTTGATGAATGAATAACTAGCTGATCTCTTCCACAGGCAGGGAGGTCTAAATGTAAAGGTAATTCAATTTGGTTGAAATAGAGGATGGCAGATAAGAAATCCTTTGAGATAAAACTAAAGAAGTGGTTTGAGAAAATTTTTATATTTGATTGATGGATTGATTTTTATTTATTTAGCACCTGCTCTATACCAGATACCATACTAGATGTTGAGGATTCAATAAACAATGTATCTAGTGGAGAAGACAATTATGAGAGTAAATGTTGTAAGTACAATAATAGGGATATGTAGAAAACGCCATAAAACATAGGGGAGAGGAGAGGAAATAACTCTACTTAAGGAGTCTGGGATTAGAAGTGAATCACAATGAGTCTTTTTATGTGAGGATGTTTGGCAATGGGGTATAAAAGAGATATTCCAGGTAGGGGAAACATCTTAAGCAAATGCATAGGTACATGGAAATCGCAAAGTTATAGAGAATATGGAATTTTTCACAGAACCTTAGTTTGCTATAAATTGGACAACTTTACAAGTCAGAAAAATATGCAATTCAGGACAAAAAGGAAAAACAAGGGAAATGCAACATTCTACAGTGGATCGTAAGTTTACAAAACTTTTTTCCTTAAGAGGTGATATAGGCTAGTGATATACATACACACTTGGGTAAGTTAAAGAGAAGGCTTTAAGGGTACATTTCTGTTCCCTTGCATTTAATGATTCGCTCAGAATATATTGTTTGGAGTTGCTGCCAAAGACATGGGCTTTGAAATCAGATAGACTTGGGTTAGATTTGTTCACAACAATGGACAACATTCCTTTGTTAATTGCTACTCCATATAATTATTTTACCATTAGTGCTATCACATCTGCCTTACCATATTGTTCCCTGATACCCAACCCTTGTGTACCTCGCCACAACCACCTTTTTCTGCCCAGCACTGCCACCACTATACACATGACTTATTATACAACCTCTCGCTCTGTGTCAGATATCCAAAGTATTCTTTATTTCTAAATCTGTGACTGTATTTATTAGAATGCTTATTGATACATGAAACTAAATAATCAACTGAATTGGCTTAAACACCAAGGAATTATTACCTTATATAATAACTCTGGAAGAAATAATTCCTGAGTTGATTGATTGATTGACTGAGAGGCTCAACAAATATTAGTGCTCAGAGATTCTCAGAGCTACTCTGAGATTCTCTTTGGTTTTCCCCTGCTATTATTGCAGAATGGTAGCTTTCATTTCCATATATCCTGTGCTCACAAGACAACATCTTTAAATAAGAGAGAAAGGGACTTCCTACTTCCTCTTCTGTCCCTTATTCCCTTTTGTTTACTTATTGGAGAGGTCAGTTTCTCTCAGAATCTTCTCCTTTATTTCTCATTGACTAGAATGTGGCCATATGATTATTTCCAAACCAATCAGAGGCAAAGAGAGAAAAGATTATTGTTATCATGGTTAGATTAGATTTCTCATGGTTTATTTTTCAGATTTAGAAAGGGGCCATATTCCTTGTCCATTGTAGAACATATTGTTAAAAGATAGTTGTTTTTTAAAACTTTAATCATGACTCTTATAAAGATATAAAATGGAGAGATGTCAAAGATTACATTTAAAACATGAATTAAGTAGGAAACTCAGGTATAAAGAGATTCCAAAGACCAAACAAATATGTAAGATCATGATTGCTGAAATGAATTTATTTAATCAATGGAAAGTTAGCTTCTTCCACTGTAGGGGAGGAAAGTCCATTGAACCTCCACAGAACAGGACTTACTTGCATATCTATAGAAAAGATATATTTGTTTTACAATCAGTTTTCTACAAGTTACCTTCTATCTCTACAGGCTTATAAAATAGCTCAAAGACAATGAAAGTCACGAATAACATAAAGTCAGATGACCTGGGAGAGTAAGCTTTAAACAATACAGTTTTAATTTGAAGATATTTTATAGTCTTTTGGTCCAGAGGATCATAGGGGAATATAGGGAAAAATGAAACAAGATGAGAGCAGAGAGGGAGTCAAACCATAAGAGACTCAATCTCAGGAAGCAAACTGAGGGTTGTTGGAGTGGAGGGGTCTGGGAGTGATGGGGTGGCTAGGGGAGGGTATGTGCTATGGGGAGTGTTTTAATTGTGTAAGTCTGATGAATCACAGATGAATTCAGACCTGTACCCCTGAAACAAATAATACATTATATGTTAATTTAAAAAATAAAAGAAATTAAGTACAAAAAAACTTTCAATTTTTTTCTTATAATATGAGTAAACTCAGATTTTCTTAGCAAGGAATGAAGGGACATGGATGTTGGATAGACCACCAACAATTAGAGAAATAAACATATTCTAATTTGCAGTGAGGCTTCCATACTTCTTCACAAGGATCACTTTAGAGGTAAATGAAGAAATAGGCAGTATTGGTTGAGGCAGAGAAAGTCTAGTGATTTATTTTTAGTCTAAGCTTGATTCCGCAGTGGAAATGGAACAGTGACTTAGTATCTTCATTCCTGGGAGTTGCTAGAATTGCACATTAGGAATTTCAGCGAGAGTCACTTCTGGCATGAAAGACTGGGCCATGAATGATTCCTTCTTGGAAGCAGTAGAATTTAATTTTTCTAATGTACATGACCATTCGTTGTTCCCATTCCACTCCCTTCCTTGGTTCTTTCTTCATTTAGTGTAAATTGAATTCCAAGGGAATTATACCAGGGATCACATACTATTCATTTCAGTCTGTTGGCAGGCAATTTTTCTGTAGTACCCTGCTGGGGATTTGATAGTGAGAGGGGGTGGTGTGAAAATGTGATATCTGGTATTCTTACCGCCTTTGTTCCCAATCTGGTGTTTATGGGCTGCTTTATTCCTGTGTCTTATACACTTTGGGATACTATATTTTTGTACCTTAATTAGTTTCAAAATTAATAAACCATTTTTTTCTTAAGTTCCAAACCACACAGTGTGCTTGCCAGCACTGTTAGTGGCTCAGTAAGCCTGTCCTGTCAAGGAAAGAAATCTAGTCAGGCTTTTTCTAAAGGCCATGTTTCATACACATATATTTCACACATATACATCAGATTTTGCCCGTGAATAAATTGCTCCTTGAGAAAGAATTGTTTACACTTTAGAGGAGTAAACATTTTTTCTACTTTGTTACATTGAAACTAAATAATACCCATTGACCATTTCCAAGGTAAAGTCCCAGTCTACAATGATTTCTCTAGGCTAATGGTTCTCAAGCTTTAGCCTGCATTATAATCACAGAGGGTACTTGTTGAAGGAGATGGCTGTACCACATAGCAGTTTCTGATTTGACAAATCTGCATGGGCCTAAGAATTGACACTTATGAGTGCCTGGGTGGCTCAGTCAATTAGGTGTCTGCCTTTGGCTTAGGTCATGATCCTAGGGCCCTGGGACTGAGTCCCACATCAGGCTCCCTGTTCAGTAGGGAGTTTGCTTCTCCCTCTGTCCCCCAACCCCATTCTCCTTCTCTTTCTCTCTCTCTCTCCCTGTCTTTCTCTTGCAAAAATAAATGAATAAAATCTTAAAAAAAAAAAAAAAAGAATTGACACTTATAACGAGTTCCCAGGTGATTGCTGCTGCTGCTACAGATTGAGAACCGTTATTCTAGGCCATCTTACTTCAGGAGATTCTCTCAGTTCAAGAGGCATCCAGAAATCTACACATGATACGTAATGGAAGTAATTTTGTTATTTCTAAGGAGTATTTCCTTGCCCTTCAAGGAAGCCTATTTGACTTTCTACTATCTTCATCCATGAGGCTATTGATATGAGTAATAAAAACTGGCAGACCATTAAAAAAATTATTATATTGAAATCACTTCAGTACTTCCAGCTCTCTGTTGATGCATGACATAGATAGAAGAAAAAGTCTGAACCAAAAATTAGTAGACCTATAAGCCTGAGTATTATTCTTAGCGTTCAATGGCTGTATCACTTTGCCCCATCACTGATTGTTTCTGTAAATTTCATCTCTAGACAAAGATTGTGGATTTTATTGATTGCTAAGATCCTTTCCTACCTTAATTTTCCATGAATCTGATATTAAGCCAGCTTGTCTGCTGGTGTGAACATTTAGAGCAAAGGAATCTAGCAGGAGAGTTACGGTCTCTTCTCAGAGCCCACAGCTATGGTTTTGACAACCCTGATGACAAAGAGTGATGAGAAGAGGCAAGTAGAGTTTCAAGGGACCCAGGTTAGTAGTGTGTTGAACTGCTCTTTTGATAAAGCTATCACAGGGTTGCTAATGATTTCCAACTGCCTGACATGGTTTTACATGCTCTCATATCTGTGCACTCAGCATTGTTTCAGCACCAAAGTTCCTCAACAGGTGGAAAAGCACCGTCTCTACTTTTCAGCAGAAACTCTGGAGGCTTTGCTAGAAAGTGCTCTGGATAACTAACAAGCCTGTCTGGACTTCACTTTAGGCATCTGAAGGGTGGAATACCTTCAGTTTCACCTTAGAGTCCTAGAGTTCTTTGCACAACCTGTGGTGAGTAGACAGAAGGGCAGAGACCCTTTGAAAGGAAATCTATTGCCAATTCTTGCAGCCCATTGCATATGTATGTATATGTGTCACCTTTGCAAAACTATACACTCTTAGGCTAAGGTCCATGCTTCCTCCATCATTGAGTTTGTCTGATGCTGAATGGATAAATATATGGATATGCATGCTTCGTGAGTGGAGGTAAATATAAGGGTGTTTTGTTGTTTTGTTTGTTTTTCTCAGAAAACTCTTCAGACTCAATAAAGTTATTAATGAGTGAATGACTTTTATATGAAAACAAAGTTACATCAAAGGCTCAAAACATCTGTTTCCTCAATAAAGAGAAATTGAATGGATGGATGAATAAATTCTTCAATAGAAGTTTTGGTGAAAGCAAGATTGTTTTGTGGCTTACAAAACTAGCATCTGAATTTCTAAGTCTTAATAAACTTCCAGTGGGTCCCAAAGGTAGCTCTGCAATAAAAACAAATAAGTAAACAGCCTCTCCCTGATCTTGACTCCATGAGTCATATATGTTTTTGTTTCTTCATTGTTTAATAATAATAAATAATAATAATAACAATAATATTAAGGACATTAACTGGACACTATGACCCAGGCATTGTGCAAACCTTTTTGTTTAATATTCTTAGCATTCTGAGGTGTAGTTACCATAATTATCCTCAGAAACACTGCATAATTTACTCAAGAGCATCTAGCTGCTCTTGAAGGAGGTGGGATTTTTGCCAAGGAAGTCTGACCATAGTGCCATGCCTCTCACTGTTCCATCATACCAGTAGTATTGATGATAGATGAGCCTTTGGAGAAACAGCTTATGGGAGGCAGAATAATGCCCCCCCCCCAAGATGTCTATGTCCTAATGCCTGAAACCTTATACAGCAAAAGGAACTTCACATTGATAACTAAATTAAGGATATTGAGATGGGGAGATTACCTTGGATTATCCAGATGAGCTTAATGTAATCACAAAGGTCCTTATAAAAGGGAGGCAGGAGGATCAGAGTAAGAAAAGGTCATGGATGACAGAAGCAGAGGTCAGAGTGATGATCAGAGGGGCCCATAAGCCAAAGAATGGAATCAACCTTGAGAAGCCAGAAAAAGCAAGGGAAAAAGATTCTCTCCTAGAGTCTCCAGAATAAATGAAGTCTCATTAACTTATTCCGGATTTCTGACCTCCAGAACTATGAGATAAAATAAATATGCATTTTTTAAGCCACTAAGTGGTAATTACTAGCAAATATTTAGTTTTGGCAATTTGTTATAGCAACCATAAGAATTGATACACAGCTGATATAACCTGATGATAGTTACACCCTGCCCTTGTTAAGAAGATGCTAATGAAGGCCTCAAATCTGCTATAACTGCTTCACAGACCTCACTCTGGAGAGAGATACCCTGTTGGTTTTGAGGCTCCCAGATTTGCCTGCTGCTTTATTTATCAGCACATAAATACATGTCATTTCAGAAAGTGGATGCCATTCCCCAGCATATTCACAGCAATCAAAATAGCAAACAGACTGAAAATTGCCATAATAGTGCTTATTCTTGTCCTCACTTTGACTTATAAAATGACATGCTTACAAGATTTGTAAAAATCTCTGCTTCCTTTTGCCCCCTCCCTTTTTTCTAGATTTTTATTTTTCATCTCTGCAAATTAAGCCCCTTAGCAGGTTTCCTTTCACTGGCATATTCTGTGACCTTTGCTCTTTTTTTTTCTTTGTAAGTGAGCATGTTTTTTTTCTCTTTTAATTATTTTTATGACATGTGCTGGGTTAACAACAAAGGAGAACTTTGAAATGGCAAACATAAACTTGAGGAATGCAGACTCTAAATTAATTTCCTCTCTGACTTAGGGGAAAACATGGTTGGTCTCTATTTGAGTATATCAAAATTATGTTGTAGAGAAAGCAGGAATATTTTAAACTTTAAAAAGAAGAGAAGGAAATTAATATCTTTTGGATACCTCCTATATATCTAATGCTTTATGCATGCTATCATATTTACTTCTCACAACCTTTAAATGCTAAGTATTTACCCCATTTGTTGGATGCAGAAGAGTAAAATAGCTTATACAAGGTCTCACAGCTTTGAAAGATAAGAGCCAGATATTATCTGAGCCCTAGACTATTATAAATCTCATAGAGAGGATCTTTTCCTCTACAGGCCACCACCAAGTGGCTTTCTGAGAACTTCCTGATACCTGGGAGCAGGCAGGGGCTCTAGAACTATGGATCCTATTTCTTCTGTTCATGCCATTTTCCTCCTACTTGGAAGTTTCCTGTCTGCCATCGGTAGCCTCTCCACTTCAAAGTCATCTTCCTTGGAGAAAAGTTGCTCATTAACTCAAATCCTTTTTTTTATTTTTTAAGATTTTATTTATTTATTTGAGAAAGAGAGAACAAGAGGGGGAGCAGCAGTCTCCCCCTGGAGCAAGGAGCCAGAAATGGGGCTTGATCCCAGGGCCCTGGGATCATGACCTGAGCTGAAGGCAGATGCTTAACCCACTGAGCCACCCAGGTGCCCCTCATTGACTCAAATTCTTGCCTTCATTCTTCCCTCTCATGAGCATGTCATGCTTGATAGAGACAGAATATATGGAGAGAAGGCCTTTGTGATATTATTATGATACACCTACCTACTCCATCCAAACCACGCTTCATCCCAAAATATGGTATTCTCCCATGCACTTGTGAAACTGGATTTTTCTTTTGACATCTATTGCTATTAGTTTCAAATGATGGTGCCCATTATAAATAAATCTGATAAAGATGACACTCTTATAACGTTATCTGATATTGGTGCATATAAAAAGGCAGAATATAAATTTGCATAATCAAGTGTAGGGGGAGAGAAACAATAGTGACATGAAAAAAGAACATAAATCAGTGAATTGGAAAAATAAAAGCTTCTATGATTTTATGTTAAGAAAAGATAGACAGGAGTGCCTGAGTGGCTCAGTGGGTTAAATCCTCTGTCTTCGGCCCAGGTCATGATCTCAGGGTCCTGAGATTGAACCCCACATCTGGCTCTCTGCTCAGCAGGGAGCCTGCTTCCTCCTCTCCCTCTGCCTGCCACTCTGCCTACTTGTGATCTCTCTCTCTGTCAAACAAACAAAATCTTTAAAAAAAAAAAAAAGAAAAAGAAAAGATAGACAAGTTAAGGCTAAGGGTACTTAGAAGTATGGCCAATAATCCCTTGACAAGCACAAAGTCTTATATTTCCACTGCACTTTGCTGTGTAGGCCTTGATGTTGTCTAAAACCAAAATGGAACCCTGATGAAGACAGGAGAAAGAACATTTGGTGGACATAGATTGTCTCAGCACAATGGCTCTTTCCCTTTTTTGTCTTCCCACCTCCCCCTAGCTTGAGCTCCTGTGTCTGATGGAACACATCATCCAGTTCCCCTTGAACTCTCTTCTCATTAGGTTTAGCCAGAGAAAGGAACTAGCAGGAGATTTTAGCTTTGGGGGACAGATAAGTTGGGGCATTTCTTTCTTACTGTTTCTTATTCCATGCTATAGTTCTTGTGATGTCTATATCCTTTCATTACTATAAATATTGGCCCCTCCAAGTCTCATTGGACTCCAGTAACACTGTTTCCTTACTTTTCCTCTTCATATGTAGGAGCAATAATGACTTTCCACTCTTGCTAACCTCTGGGTGTCTTAACATCCTTCACTTGTTGGCTTAGGCTGCCCACTCTTAATGTATATGGCACCCTCATTAAAACCTCTTCATCTCAACCATCAGTGTATAATTCTGTTTCCTGAAGTTATCCCAATTGAGCACAATTCCTTTGCAGAACCTCATGAATAATGAGTTTCCCTGCAACCAAGATTATTTCATTTTTCAGTTTTGTACCAGTATCAGTTACCCATGTTTTTAAATCTTTTTTTTCCCCAAAAATGTTTATTTTATTTTTTCAGTGTTACAAGATTTATTGTTCATGCACTACACCCAGTGCTCCATGTTTTTAAATCTTAAGTTCATTTATTTGCTTGTTTTCTTTTGTAATGGGGAAATAACCTCACCTATTTCACAGAAAGGAATAAGGTAAAGTAGTACCTCTTTAAAAGTGGCATGGATTTTGTTCCCCTAGAGAGTCAAATCAGTGCTTCCCTGAAAATAAAACCCGCTGTTGATACAGGACCCTGCTCTCTTTCCTTAGTATAAAATCTCTCTGACAGGGGTTTTCCTTGTCATATAACATTAGGGTTCCATTTTGCTTGTTTCTGTGCCCTATAATGTCACTCTATGACTGCACAATATCTGTGTCCCTAAATGTTCCAGACATTTTTAGAAAATTTAACATAGCTATCTGTAATAAAATGTTATTAAGAGTTGGAGTCTTATCTCAACTAGGCAAAAACATGATTAAAAAGATCTTGTGCTGGCCCTGAAGGTCAGTATTTATGGCACTATATTATTTATAAATAATATGAGAATTATTATAGCAATAAAAGTTGGCGTTCCAAAGAATGGGCATATTAGAGATGGCTAAATTATGGTGACATTGAGACCATAGGTCACATCTGAAGCTTCCTTTCAGACCAGTGGAAAATTACCACCAACTTGACTGCAAAGCTACAGGAAAGTCTTGAAAGACATAAAGAACAGTGGGGGAAATTTCTATACATTTGACTAGAAGGAGGAATAAGTAAAATTAGGTTGATCCAAGGGGCTGGGAGTCGAGTAATTTAGCATTCTTTCTCAGTCTCAACATTTCTGCCTAACTTTTTTTTTTTTCTCTGAATCTGAGTAAAGTCATGGTCTGGTCAAATAGACCAGAAATAGAATCTCAAATAGAAATATGAAGCTGCAGAAACTTTTAAGAGAGGATGAGACTGGATACTGTGTTTTCCATCCTCCCAAAAAAGAACAAGTCAGGTTAATCACAAATCATGAATTAGATCTTAACCCACAAACCCCTCTGCCCCTTCCATAAAGGATCAGGCAGCACCATAGTTCCCTGTTTATACTATTGCATGACCAAGATTCAGGCAACTGATAGGTTTAAGGGACAATTAAAGGAAAGTCTCTTTCTCCTTGAAGGACAGTTTTAGAGGTACAGAATTGTTGAAACTCTCTCAGTAATTATCCCTGTGAGATAGAGTCTACTTGATTGCTGGAGAACACAATTTTATCAAGAGACCTGTGATTTTTTTTTTTTTTTAAAGAAACACTTATTTGGAAAGACTACTCTATGTGATGTCCCTACTTCACCCCTTCTCTGATTTAAATGCCTCAACTCGGAAGATCCGTTTTCATTCAAAAGCTGAGTTAACAGGTGTTTATTACTTTAGGAATCAAATCAGTTTTATTTTTATTTTATTTTTTTAAGATTTTATTTATTTGACAGAGAGAAACACAGCTAGAGAGGGAACACAAGCAGAGGGAATGGTAATGGGAGAAGGAGGCTTCCTGCCAAGCAGGGATCCCGATGTGGGGCTCCATCCCAGGACTCTGGGATCATGAGCTGAGCCGAAGGCAGACGCTTAATGACTGAGCCACCCAGGCGCCCCAAGCCAGTTTTAAAAGTTCAAATCCTGACTGATTCTGAAAACTCTGAGATGAGAAAGAGCTCAGAAAATGATTTTCAAAACCAGTCGTCTAATCATACTGTTTCTGGCTATGGGCAAGAAATTGATTTAGTTAAGAAAAACCATTCTTGTGGCATTTGTAATATGAGAATCACCAGGAGGTTCTCACTCTGCTGGAAGATCTCTTTGTCCAAAAAGCATCTCTGATGCTTTTCAAGTAAACTGAACAACTGGAGGAAGTAAAATAACCCTCCAATCCTTTGATAGACTGCCATCCCTCTATGTTTTTGTTTTGTTTTCCCTATGTTTTGGCACTTTACATGTTTATGTTTTTCCTTGGGGTTTGTTTCATATAGTGTAAAATGCCTGTAAATATTTTTTTCTTTCTCCAAGGAAAATTCATTCTTTTAAGGGACTGTTAAAGTTCTTAGTCAACCTTCCAGCAACTAATTATGTAGAGATTATACCGGGAAGGAGGTAGATTCAATTCAAGGGTGATTACCATGTAATCCAGAAAGCATAAATAATAATGTACTTACTGCAGAAGAGTTTTCAAAAGGCACAGCCATTTCTTAGCTATGTGTGCCTGGGGAAAAAATAAGAACCCAAATGTTTGTGATTTATGATTCCTTCATCTCTGTTAGGAGCTGTCTTATATATATTTCTAATCTTTTCTTTATGAGAATAAAAATAATCTTTAGTATTACATATTTCTTTTTCCCTTGACATTTTGGGTCAGTGTTAGGCTGCTTAACCCTGGAGTTTGTAAGACAGCATTATGGGGAAGTAAAAGCAAAGCCACTAAGATTTAGTTGGCTGGAAGGCAAGTTGTACTATGTATTTCTGTAATCTATATTCCTATTATATTTTCAGTTTCTACCACAGAAAGTTTTGCACTTTAGAAAACAGTAAGATCTGGTTCCTCAGATTCAGGCTTTAAGGTTTCATTGTTTGAAAATTCACTGTATGCCCTCCTGTGGTTTAAAATTCCTCCACTCTTTTTTTTTTTTGAAATTAGAGTATCTTATATTTTTTTAATTAAATATAATATATTATTTGTTTCAGGGGTATGGGTCTGTGATTCATCAGTCTTACATAATTCACCTCCACTCTTAAGAGTGGATAAAAAAGTACTAAAGAAAGGTGTTTAAAAATTGGCATTTAATTGAAACTTTTCCCATAATGAAACACGAAGAAGTCCAAAGAGAAAGTTGGCATGTCTCTCAAATACAGATTAAATTTTATAGACTTGCCAATCTTAAGAAATATAGTCTATCCCTTAAGTAGGGAGGATATGATACATCCTCTATTATGCTTCACTGTGGTGACATTTAGTTGATCTTGAGTATATGGATTATTTTTCCAGTTGCTTCATATGTTTACTAACTACATGGACCATATCATTTAAATTTTGTCTCCTCACCAATGCTGCATGCATGTCCTTGTGTACACAAAATCCACACAAACCTCTGAAGCCAAATTAGAATTCATTGTAATAGTCTAGAAATGCATCATTAGTCAGAATAGATGAGAATATGCTGCATCAACAAATGACCTGAAAATATCAGCAGCTTATAACACCCTGGGATTCAAGCAAACAGCGCAGTCTCTAAATGGCACATTGCTTATATCATGGCAGAGAAAATGAGATATATTGAACCACGTGCTGGGTCTTAAAGCTGCTTTGAGGGGACACGTATCATTTCTGCCAACATTTCATTGGTCAGAGTAAGTCTTATGGCTACTCATTGAAGGGAGAAAAAATGAAATACTGGGCAAACCATAATGTAATATCCACAGGAGACATAGGGGTTAGAAAGAAGATATGTTGGGGCAATGTTTAATCTGTATATATCCTTCCAGCCTTAGCCCAGGCACTTAGCAGCCATTATTCACCACTTTCCTGTCTCTCCTAACCTTGGGTATGATTAAATTAATTGGTTAAGGAAAGCTGGTATGTATTTCATGTGATTAATGCCTTGGAAAACAATTGCAGTAGATTGCATTGATTTGTTTCATTTTACATACTTGAAATTAGAGGCTTATGAAGTCTGCATGCAAATTTATGCAAAATAGGATGCAAATTCATATTGTGAGCTATGAGTCCTGGCACTCCCCCCTCCCCCTAGAAAAAGAACTGCACCATTGAATATGCATATGCTGCATATGGTGCTGCTCTTTTCAAATAGCAACTCAGAGCCAGCAGCCAAATAAATCCCAATGACATCAACTGAACAACAAACAAAAGTTTAAAGTAATTTAGGAACAAAAATTGAGCTCCAAATTCTCAATATTTTTAGGGTCAATATCTTCAAATAAAATTTGAGTTAACAAATGCACTGTTCCCTGGACTCTGAATGGGGCAGAGGCACACTGTTGAACAAAAGAGGTACTAGAGGAACCCACCCTAGAATTTCATTCTCTTGATTACTTTCTTCTGGTGATCACTTTGGCTGGCTGGATCAAATAAATCTTCTTTGCCACAAGCCAGTGCCCATGTGTGCTGACAATATTTTTTCCTATTTGTACCATCATTGGGAATTCTGGTTCCAAGATTTAGACAGGGAGTGATTATTAAGATAGTGTCAAAGAGAGGAACGAATTTTGCACCTGAGTGTTTTCAAGTCAAGCATAGGGGAAAAATTAACTACTTGTAGGAAAACCAATTAGGAACAATACCTTGATTGGCCTGCAGGTGGTACTTAGATGATTCTTCTGAGCTCATTCTATTCTTGAAAGACCCCAATTTTTCTTTGATATTAAGTACATGTAAAATATTTTTGGTAAATGTTTATAAATAAACTGATATGGGGCACAGCCTCATTAGGGTTCTTCTAATTTGATGCTAATGAATTCAGCATTTTGTCATTTAGTTATTCATTCATTTATCAAATACTTTTTTGGTTACCCTCTGAATACCAGGCAGGGACATGAGAGTACAAGAAAGAATGATATGCATTCCCTCTCCTTGAGGACTACCAACCAACCTACTGAGCTACTTAAAGCTTGTTAGTGTCAAGGACACTGTTTCTGGATGGATTTTAAAAGTAAATGCTCATGAATCACAGTAATAAATATACTAGGTGGGAAGAGGGTGCAATGAGATCTTTCCATGTGATGTTTATGGAACAACCTCCATTACAGCAGCTGTTTTTTAAAAAATCTATTCAGGAAAATATTTCCTTGTCATGGCTTAGGTTTCAAACAACATTTAGTACAACAAGATTTCAGTACAATAAATGTGTTTCAAGTGTCTCCTGGAGTTTGTCATAATGGAGTTGATCTATGAATTTAAAAAATATGCTCAGTGGTAAAAAACAAATATGCTCGGTGGTTTAGATATTTTCTTTATAAAAAATTGCCCAGAGAGAATGAAAAGGGAAATATAGACCATTCTGGAAGCATAAAATGACCAAGGGTTTAAGGGACCTATGTTTCCTATATTTACCTTTGGACTGTGGCCTTAAAGCAATCATTCAAAATTGGCATGTCAGTGACAAATGTTTGAGAGTTCCCTGCAAAGATCAGTGCAGGAGTGCAAAGTTAAGTCACCATATAAGCTGAGAGGTCTTTGATGAAAGCAATAATCATCAAAAGATGGCTATTAATAAACAAAGGAATAATAATCATAAAAGCACCAAGTCATAGTGTTTAAGTATGCAGTAAGAACTGTGATAAGAGCATTTATTTGTTATATCAACTCAATGTGTCCATTTTACAGGTTAGGACACTAAGGTTCAGATGGGTATATAAAGGAGCAAGCCTGATACCCAGTTTGGATCCACATCCTCTCTTTTCCCCAGGCATTAAACTTCCTGACGAGAGCTTCTCTCCCACAGCTGAGAGCCAGAGAGGCTGTCAGAGCAAGTACACATTAGCCTGACCTCAGTGAAGGACAACTTACAGAAGCCCGCTCATATCTGGCCTGTTCAATAATCTCAACTAATCCAAATCCAATGACCAAAGGAATTGCCTCTTCTTTTATTTTTTTGATTGAAAAAATCATAGAAGCAGGAAAATGGAAAGGACCCCTTTCTGGCCATATCTTAGTATATTTCAAGTAGATACTACATATAGTAGGTTTTATTGTTCAATTTCTAATTCCAGTACCTGCCTATGGCCTTATTTGGAGATGGAATTGTTGTTAATGTAGTTAACTAAGACGAATTCATGCTGGAGTAGAGTGGGACCTAAATTCAATGGCTGGTTCCTTTCTAAGAGAAGGAAGATAGAGATTTGGACACAGAGACACAGATACATAGGGAAGAAGGCTTCATGAAAGCAGTAAGGAAGGGATTTTGAGTGATGCCAGATAAGCTACAGAAAACCAAGGATTGCTAATAACAACCAGAAACTAGGAAAGAGACAAGGAAAGATACTTCTCTAGAATCTTCAGAGGAAGTACAAATGCACTGACACCTTGATTTTGGAATTCTACCCTAAGAACTAGGAGAGAATATATTTATGTTGTTTTAAGCTACCTGTTTTGTGGTATTTGTTATGGAAGCCCTTGAGAGGCTAATCTACTACATTTCTTATCTCTCTGCATTATATCTTCTGTTTTGTTATCATAGCCATCACCTATTTCAGACCTTTGTCTCCATCACTTGAACTCTTACTATGTGCTTTTTTCTGGTCTGGATGCAAACTATTCTTTTCTTTTGCAGTGCATCCTTTCCACTATTTCCAGAATCATTTTTCAGAAGTCCAGATACAATTATGCTATACCTCCACTGTTCTTAGTTTTCAGTGCTCCCCCAACATTTGATACCCTCATCCTGGGACTCAAGACTCCCTATGAGAAAACTTTAACTAACTGTGGTCTCTTACAGTTTTGTCTGTGTATAACCGTGGAATCCTATGAGTCCACACACAATTATTATTATTTCTTAATTCTGAATTCAGCTCAAATGAAGTTTCAGCATGCCCTGTCTATGAGCTTCATTTTCCTCCTCGTTGTTTTTCCATCTTTACATACTCCAGTCCTGCTAAAGATGACACCCTCTCCCTCTTTTTTCTTTCTGAAACTCATGGTTGTCCTTCACTCTTCACAAATGCTGTCTCCTCATAGTCTTTCCCAGTTGTACTAACTTGGTGGTTTCTTCCACCCATGACACTACCATAATATCCCCTCTTCAATAATAATTAAAATTCATTGATTTTTTTCCCATGTACCAGCCACTGTGCTAATTTTTTAAAGATTTATTATTTTTAGAGAGAGAAAAACAGGGAGAGAGCATGAAGGGGAGGAGCAGAAGGAGAAGAGGGAGAGAGAGAGAATCTCAAGCAAATTTACCACTGAGCATGGAGCCTGACATGAGGCTTGATCTCACATCTCTGAGATCATGACCTGAGCTGAAATCAAGAGTTGGACCTAAACAACCCAAGAGCCTCTGTACTAAGAATTTAACTTACAGATTAACACACTTCATCCCAACAACAATTGTATTTGTTAATATTACAGGGAAAAAAATGGAACTTAGAATTACTGTCTTGCTGGAGATCACAGCTAGCAAATGGTGGAATTGGTTTAAGTTCTTTGGTTGCAGAAATCCTAGTACCATGTTTCTCACCATTACACAATGCCACCTCTGTGACAGCTTCATTGTTCTTTTGTTATTGTGATGTCTTGGTTCTTCTTGCCTCATATTCTCTACTAGATTTGCAGCTCCTTGTGAATGGGGTCTGCATCTAATTCATGGTGTATTCTCTGCAGGGCTTGATGTAGTTGGAAAGACTTTGAATTAGGAGGTAAGACATGTCAGTTTTAGGCTCAACTCTGCCATGAAGCAATGATAAGGCTTTGACCTAGCATATCATCTCTATGGGCCACTCTGACTGTAAGATTCAGTAATTACCATCACTCAGATCTTGGGCTGTATTAGTAGAGCAACATACATTGATTTAACTTAATTAGGAGCAGTGCTAGTCATGACTGAGACTTTTAGACAAACTGGAAGGCAAGAGCCCTTGGGTGAAATGCTCATTTGACTAATTGTTCTTTTGTCCAGAAACATTGCTTAAAGCTTAAAGTGAACACTGTCATGAAAGACCCTCTTAAAAGAGAGATAGATTATTTGCTAAAGGCAAGTCTGCTTAGCTGTTTTCTAGTGTCACTTTAAATCAGATGGATTTTCTATTTGTAACAAGTCTTAATTTATTAAACAGCTCCCAACAGATGATATAAGGCATACGATTTAGTAGTAGATTTTAAGACTATTTTTAAGGCATCTAGGGTAGTATCAAGATGTTTAAAGATCATATTTAAATAGAAACATTAAAAACAAAAAGATTTCTCAGCTTTTCAACCATCAAAACATTTGGTGTCGCTTTCTTTCCTAGGCCCCAAATAGCCATGTAATCATCGCTCTGTGTTTTACATGCAGTTCTACAGCTAAGTACATCATTATTTAGACTCCGCAGATTATATAGTAATCATGGATTTACTGTAAACCCAATTTAATTTCTACAGAATTACTGACTTTAAGGTGGCAAAACAATATTGTTTACAAGGCAGTATAATAGCACTCAGAATGAATGCTAATTAGAACTAATAAACAAAAGAATGCATAGCTTTCAGGACTAAGCTTAAATAGTTGTAGTGATCGATTTGGTAATCAAGGCTTTTTAAGAGCGTACCTGTTGAGCATCTGCTCTACAGTCTCCGTACAATTTAACTAAGGATATAAACAAGAAGCAGAGATCATTTTATTATAAAATAAAATTCAAATAATTCTTTTTTTTTTTTTTTTATTAACATATAATGTATTATTTGCCCCAGGGTACATGTCTGTGAATCTTTGGGCTTACACATTTCACAGCACTTAATAGCACATACCCTCCCCATTGTCCACAACCCAGCCACCCTATCCCTACCCCCCCCCCCCCCGTCAAATAATTCTTATAATGGGTCACCTCATTTATCTATTTGCTTGTTTTAACTAATAACACTAATCCTGTGTTCGAAATTTCAATTTTTAATAACCAAGGTATTGAGTTTTTGGTTAGGTTAGTCTTTGAAACATCTCCTTGAAACCTAAATGTTGCACATTCAATCCATTGCACCCTAAACTTGCTCTCATTATAATTTTCCTGGAATCAATTAAATGTGTCTGAATTTAGAGGCCCCGGGGACACATAAATAAATTAACACTCCTTGACTAAACAAACTTTGAGGTGTATTAGACTAGAGGATAGATACAGTTTAAAGTTAGTGGTGTTTATTGGTCATAATTTCTGGTGAATAAACTTTAATTGTTGCACAGAGATGAAAACTAGCCTAAGCATGAATCAGGCTACATAAGCCTTCATTGACAGTGGGATAAAAAAATGTGTGGGGAGGAGGATCCATGCAAAACTACAGATCAAATGAAACTTCAGACTTTTGAGAAATCAAGAATATAACCTAAAGAAGAAAGATAATAGTTTCAAAAAAAGGTAGTGGAGGGGGGTGCCTGGGTGGCTCAGTCGTTAAGCGTCTGCCTTTGGCCCAGGTCAGATCCCAGGGGCTTGGGATCGAGCCCCACATCGGGCTCCCTGCTAGGCGGGAGGCCTGCTTCTCCCGCTACCACTCCCTCTGCTTGTGTTCCCTCTCTCGCTGTGTTTCTCTCTGTCAAATAAATAAAATCTTAAAAAAAAAAAAGGTAGTGGAGGGGCAAGGGTAGGAATACATTCTATAATTTTTCTAATAATCCTTGGGATAGGAATTATATTCGAAAGTATCTTGGTACTAGGAAATGCTGAGACTTTTTAAATTTAATAATGTTTGTATATGGTAGAAAGAAGTTGCAAAGTGGTCAGGAGTGGAAAGAAGAGAATCAATTACATCTTTTTTGGAAACAAATTCTCCCTTAGGCCTTTTCACCCATCAGGCTAAAATATCCCTGGAAACCATTGCCAACAACCCAACTGCAATTGAGATAGTGAATCAGTTCTAAACTAAAAGTTCCTTGAGTATAGGCATTCTATTGTACTTTATTTTTTCATGCATCTACTCAACTAATATTAAATGAGCTCCTACGCATGGCAACTGCTATGCTAGACAATGGGGATTTAAAAGTTATCTGAAAATGTTCAAGTTCAATATGTTAATAAAAAAAATCTTGTGGTGAAAATGGAATGAAAATATAAATTCAAATGATAAAAAGAGTGTAAAGATCCACATTGTATTTTTACATCCTGAGTTTTTAAATTGAACATTGCCTCTTTCCTTTATTTCTCTAAATTTATCATTATTTCTTCAGATAGTTCTTGCCTTTATTGGATTCTCGATTGATTGAATTATTAGTATTTGTTGTGGGCTATTATCTGCCTATTGGCAAGTTGGCATATATTTTCCTTTTATCTTATATTTATTATTACTATTACTAAATAAACCCCAAAATATAAGCATCTTTATCTGTTTATTTTGTTCACAGATGTATTTCAGGAATTTTGGCATGTAATAAGTACTCAATAAATATTTATTAAATGAATAAAAAATATAAACATTTTAAAAAAGATGTTATTTCTCCAGTCTTCAGTCTCTTAGAAAGACAGATCTCCCAACAAGCTACATGAAAAAAATATTACAGATTCTGCTTTAGTCATAATTCTTTTAGTTATAAGAGACAAAAATAAAATAACACAGCACAAAAAAACTCCCAAAACTTTGACCAAATTAGAGAGTGATTGGTTCACAGATCAAAATGGCCCAATGCATTCATCATGGCTAAAAGCAGAGGGTTCAGAGCATATATTCTGACTTGATCTCATTCTTTCCATTATTCTCTGTAATGGTTTCAAACTCAGACAGACTTGCTCCTTGTGTTGGCAGAATGGCTGCTAATAGCTCCACTCATGGCTTTTATCTTCTGCATTTTCTCATAAAAAGGGGAATTTCTCTTCCCCTGCAGTTTCACAGAATCTTGGGCCTAATGTGTGTTGTTCAAAATTGGTTCACCAGCCAGTTCCTGAATCAATCATTGTGACTAACAGAATGCATATGTTCATAGGCTCAGGCTGAGGGCCCACCCTGAGCTAGGGCATGATCAATTCTAATCAAATCACATGAAATGAGAAAAGAAGGGATAGTTTCATAAGGAAAATTTGGATGAAGTCCCAGGTAGGCAAAACAAAGGCCATCTACCACAAATCTTATGATAGAAAAAAACCTGGGCATTCACCATGTTCTTACCTCTTTCTCCATATACATAGGAAGCATCTTTTTGAAGATGTTATAATAAAATCATTTTAAAAGATATTTTTGGGCATCTCTTACAGTGTATGGTAGTAAATTTATGTGTCAAATTGGCTGAGCTAAAGGATGCCCAGATAGCTGGTAAAACATTATTTTTGGGTATGTATGTGAGTGTGTTTCTGGAAGAGATTAGCATTTGAATCAGAAGATCAAGTAAAGAAAACCACCTTCCTTTGGAGGAGGTTATCGAGAGGACTTGATAGCCCGCTGACCTAAGAGCTGGACCTCTGGCAATTGGAGATCCTCACCCTTCCCCTGTCCTTGAAATATTCATTCTGCTTGCCTTCTCTGCACCAGAAGCTGCCCTAAAAACACAGCCTTGAGAGAGTACAGTGTTGAGGCCATCTGAACAGAGTATGTGAGTTAAGGCCTCTATATAAACTTTTAAGATTCTGGCAGAGGGTTGCAGAGATCCATTCATCTTGAAGTCATCCAAGTAAGTTCTCTAGCTTGTTAAAACTGCCTCCTATCAATCTGGAATGAACTGCCTCTTTCTTTGTCTCTTTGCCCTCTATGCAAGGGGGTGTAGGGGACTTCTAAATTAACACCCTCACCTATATGGGTGATCATCATTCAATCAGCTGAGGACCTGAAAAGAACAAAAACAAGGAAGAAGGGCAAATTTGTTCTCAACTTGGGCTGGGATATCCATCTTTTCCTCCTTTGAGATATCAGTGTTCCTCATTCTGGGGTCTTCAGATTTGGACCAAGACTTACACACCAGTGATCTCTGGTTCTCAAGCCTTTGGGTTTGAATTGGAACTATACCATTGGCTTTTCTGGGACTTCAGGTTGAAAACAGTAGATTATGGGACTTCTCAGCCTCTACAGTCATGTGAGCCAGTCCTTCATACTGAATCTCTGTATATACCCTACTAATTCTGTTTCTCTGGAGAACTCTAACTAATATACAAAGTATTACTTTTGAGATACCCAGGAAAAGAAGAGCCAAGGATCTTGGGGTCTATTTTAAACACTAAATATGGACAACTAAACAATCTAAGAAGTTCCAATATACATAAAACGATACATTGGAATTTAAATACTTGGGGAGCCTGAGTGACTCAGTTGAATGTCTGACTCTTCATTTTGGCTCAGGTCATTTTCTCAGAGTCCTGGAATTGAGCTATGTGGTAGGCTCATTAAGGGGTCTGCTTGAGATCCTCTCTCCCCCTCTGCCCCTCCCCTTTGTGCACTCTCTAATAAGTAAATAAATCTTAAAGAAAAAAAAAGAATGTAAATGCTTAAGTCCCAAGTAAGATATGAAGACACTATGCTCTACTATAATGACTGAAAAGGGCAGTTTCTATTTGTCCAGCATTTTGTGTTTTAAAAGTACTTTTATGTGTATTATCTCAGTTGATTTTAAAATCTTCCCTATCAAGTTGTTGGGGAAATATATTTTCATGACCCACATTTCCACAAGAGATAACCAAGGCAGAAAGGGGCACAGAAGTCCAAAGTAGAAGTGAATAGATGAGAAGGGGGTGGCAATGATGACTTACTTTTCATCTGGTCTCAGGATTGTCTACTCTCAGATGCTCCCTGCAGTAGAGTTCCTCAGTAATCATAAAGCACAAGCTTAAGTGGCTCCAAAAGGGCTCTTTTTTTCTTTTGGAATCTCACCTTTTAGCTATGTATAGTTGCTTTCTATTTCATAATATATCTGCACTTCTTTTAGTACCAAAAGCTTTTTGCCTCTGTCTGTGAGTAACTCTGATCCTTGCTTATTCTATGACTATGAGTACCCCTTCTTTGTGGAAAAGAGCTACAAGAAAATAACTCAAGTTTCCTCCACCCCAAAGAGACCTTGAAAAAGAAGCACACCTCCAGTGAGAAAAAAATATATTTATATTTGACAACTTTCTGTTATTATACACAGAAAATCCATCTGCTTCTTTGTATAATCACATGTTTAGTCCCTTTCCCAAAGATTTGACTCACACACTATGGTTCTACAAGTTTTAGTTTGCTAAAAACAAACACAATTTCACAGCTTTCCAGACCATTTTATTGGTTAGCATCTTCCAGGACTTTGTATTCACTAAGTACCTTATAGTTTATTCCTTAATTATCACAGAATCCTTGAAAAAGTTTGGCCTGATATATTACTGTTTTATTTTGTTTTAAAGGGAACCTAAAGGAAGGTCTTGTTCAAAGTTACACACAAGGACCAAAGGTAGAACCCATAAGTCTTTTATTTTTTAATTTAAATTTTAGTTAGTTAATATACAGTGCAATATTTGTTTCTGGAGTAGAATTCAGTTATTCCTCACTTACACACAACACCTGGTGTTCATCATAACAAGTGCCCTCCTTTATACCCATCACCAATCTAGCTCACCTCCTAACCACCTCCCTCCATCAACCATCAGTTTGTTTTGTATCCTTAAGAGTCTCTTATGCTTTATTTACCTCTCTCTTTTATTTTTCCTTTTCCCCCTTCCAATTCGTTCATCTGTTTTATTTCTTAAATTTCATATATGAGTGAGATCATATGTTATTTGTCTTTCACTGACTGACTTATTTGTCTTTCTCTTTCTGATATATATATCACCTCTTCTTTATCCATTCACCAGTTAATGGAGATCTAGGCTCTCTCCAGAGTTTGGTTATTGTTGATAATGCTGCTATAAACATCAGGGTACATGTATACCTTCAAATCTGTATTTTTGTATCCTGAGAGTAAATACCTAGTAGTGTGATTGTTGGATTGTAGGGTAGTTCTAATTTTAACTTTTTTTTTAAGATTTTATTTATTCGACAGAGAAAGAGATCACAAGTAGGCAGAGAGGCAGGTAGGCAGGGGGCGGGGGGAAGCATGCTCCCTGCTGAGCAAAGAGCCTGATGTAGGGTTTGACTCCAAGACTCTGAGATCATGACCTGAGCTATAGGCAGAGGCTCAACCCACTGAGCCACTCAGGCGTCCCTCATTCTAACTTTTTAAGGAACTTCCATACTGTTCTCCAGAGTGGCTGCTCTAGTTTGCATTCCCACCAACAGTGTAAGAGTTCCTTTTTTTCTGCATCCTTGCCAACATCTGCTGTTTCTGTTATTAATTTGAGCCATTCTAACAGGTGTAAGGTGGTATCTCATTTTGGTTTTGCTTTCTATTTTCCTGATGATGAGTGATGTTAAGCATCTTTTCATGTGTCTCTTAGCCATCTGGATGTCTTCTTTGGAAAAGTGTCTATTCATGTATTCTGCCCATTTCTTAACTGAATTATTTGTTTTTTTGGGGGGGGAGAGTGTTGAGTTTTATAGGTTCTTTACAGATTTTAGATACTAACCCTATATCAGTTATGTTATTTGCAAGTATCTTCTCTCAATCTATAGCCTTCCTTGTAGTTTTGTTGATTGTTTCCATCTCTGTACAGCAGCTTTTTATCTTAATGAGATCCCAATAGTTCATTTTCGCTTCTGTTTCCCTTGCCTCTGGCAACATGTTTAGTAAGAAGTTTCTATGGCTGAGGCAAAGAGCTTTCTGCCTGTTTTCCCCGCTAAGATTTTGATGGATTCCTGTCTCACATTTAGGTCTTTTGTTCATTTTTGAGTTTATTTTTATGTAAGGTGTAAGAAAGTTGTCCATGGGGCGCCTGGGTGGCTCAGTTGTTAAGCATCTGCCTTCGGCCCAGGTCATGATCCCGGGGTCCTGGGATCAAGCCCCACATAGGGCTCCCTGCTCCGTGGGAGGCCTGCTTCTCCCGCTACCGTTCCCTCAGCTTGTGCTCCCTCTCTCACTGTGTTTCTCTCTGTCAAATAAATAAAATCTTTAAAAAAAAAAAAAAAAAAAAAAAGAAAGTTGTCCAGTTTCATTCTTCTGTATGTTGCTGTCCAACACTGTTTGTTGAAGAGACTTTTTCCCATTGGATATTCTTCCTGCTTTGTTGAAGATTATTTGACCATATAGTTGTGAATCCATTTCTACATTGTCTATTCTGTTCCATTGATCTATGTGTCTGTTTTGTGCTAATACCATACTCTCTTGATAACTACAGCTTTGTAACATAGCTTGAAATCTGGAATCATGCTACCTTCAATTTCATTTTTCTTTTTCAGAGTTTATTTGGCAATTTGGGGTCTTTTGTGGTTCCATACAAGTTTTAGGGTTGTTTGTTCTAGCTCTGTGAAAAATGCCAGTGGTATTTAGGCAGGGGTTGCACTAAATGTGTAGGTTGCTTTGAGTAGTATAGACATTTTAACAATGTTTGTTCTGCTAATACATGAGCACGGAATGCTTTTCCATTTCTTTGTGTCCTCTTCAATTTCTTTAATATATATTCTATAGTTTTCAGAGTACAAATCTTTTACCTGTTTATTAAGTTTATCCCTAGGTATTTTATTGTTTTTGGTGCAATTGCAAATGGGATCAATTCCTTTATTTCTTTTTCTGCTGCTTCATTATTGGTGTATAGAAATGTAACAGACTTCTGTACACTGATTTTATATCCTGCAACTTTGCTGAATTCATGTAGTAGCTCTAGGAATTTTTCAGTGAAGTCTTTCAGGTTTTCTATATAGCGTATCATGTCATCTGCAAATAGTGAAAGCTTGACTTTTCTTTGGTCATTTGGATGCCTTTTATTTCTTTTTTTGTCTGAATGCTGAGGTTAAGACTTCCAATGCTTTGTTAAATAGTGAGTGAGAATGGACATCCTTGTCTTGTTCCTCACCATAGGGGAAAGGCTCTCATTTTTTTTTTTTCCTATTTAGGATGATATTAGCTGTGGGTCTTTCATATATGGCCTTTATGTTAAGGTATGTTACAGCTATCCCTACTTTGTGGAGGGTTTTTATCAAGAAAGGATGTTGTATTTTGTCAAATGTTTTCCTGCATCTATTGACATAATATAGTTTTTGTACTTTCTTTTATTAATATGGTGTATCATATGGATTTGCAAATATTGAACTACCCCTCCACCCCAGGAATAAATCCCACTTGATCATGGTGAATAATTCTTTTTTAAAAATTTTTTTAAAAGATTTTATTTACTGAGGTGCTTGGGTGGCTCAGTCGTTAAGCATCTGCCTTCGGCTCAGGTCATGATCCCAGGGTCCTGGGATCAAGCCCCGCATCAGGCTCCCTGCTCAGTGGAAAGCCTGCTTCTCCTGCTACTATTCCCTCTGCTTGTGTTCCCTCTCTCACTGTGTTTCTGTCAAATAAATAAAATCTTAAAAAAAAAGAGAGATTTTATTTACTTATTTGACAGAGAGAGAGAGAGCACAAGTAGGTAGAGCAGCAGGCAGAGGGAGAAGGAGAAGCAGGCTCCCTGCTGAGCAGAGAGCCCAAAGTGGGACTCCATCCCAGGACCCTGTGATCATGACCTGAGCAGAAGGCAGATGCTTAATGACTGAGCCACCCAGGTGCCCAATTCTGTCAAGGTACAGTTGAATTCCATTTGCTAATATTTTATTGAGAATTTTTGCATCTTTGTTCACCAAGGATATTGACCCATAATTCTCCTTTTACATGGGGTCTTCATCTGGTTTTGAAATCAAGGCAATGTTAGTTTCATAGAATTAATTTGGGAGTTCCTTCCATTACTTTTTTTTTTTAATAGTTTGAGAAGGATAAGTATTAACTCTTCTTTAAATGTCTGGTAGAATTTCCCTAGGAAGTGATCTGACCCAGGACTTTTTTGATTTTTGATCACTGGTTCGATCTCTTTGCTGGTTATGGGTCTGTTCAAATTTTCTATTTCTTCCTGTTTCAGTTTTGGTAATTTGTAGATTTCTAGGAATTTGTTTATTATTCCAGATTGCCCAGCCTGTTGGCATAAAATTTTCATAGTATTCTCTTATAATTGTTTATATTTCTGTGGTGTTGCTGTGATTTCTCTTTTTTCATGATTTTATTTTTTGAATCCTTTCTCTTTTCTTTTTGATAAATCTGGCTAGTGTTTATCAATTGTATTAATTCTTTTGAAGAATGAGCTCTTAATTTTATTAATCTGTTCTACTGTTTTTTGTTTGTTTTCTATATTATTTATTTATGCTCTAATCTTTTTTTTTTTTTAAAGATTTTATTTATTTGACAGCAAGTAACACAGCAAGAGAGGGAACACAAGCAGAGGGAATGGTAGCAGGAGAAGCAGGCTTCCTGCCGAGCAGGGAGCCTGATGCAGGGCTCGATCCCAGGGCCCTGGGATCATGACCTGAGCCAAAGGCAGACGCTTAATGACTGAGCCACCCAGGCGCCCCTATTTATGCTCTAATCTAATCACATCCCCTTTTTCTACTGGCTTTAGGTTTATTGCTGTTCTTTTTCTAGCTCTATTTTAAGTTTAGGTTGTGTATTTGAGACTTTCCTTGCTTCTTGTGGTAAGCCTGTATTGCAATATACTTCCCTCTTAGACTGTCTTGGTTGCATCCCAGAGGATTTGGACTGCCTTATTTTCATTTTCATTTGCTTCCATGTATATTTTTTCTATTTCTTCTTTTATTTCCTGGTTAATCCATTCATTTTATAGTGAATGCTCTTTAAATTCCATGTATTTGTGGTCTTTCCAAATTTTTTCTCATGGTCGATTTCTAGTTTCATAGTGTTGTGGTCTGAAAATATGCACGATATGATCTCAATCTTTTTGTACTTGTTGAGAGTGGATTTGTGATTAAGTATGTGATCTATTCTGCCCAATGTTCCATGCGCAGTTGAAAAGAATGGGTATTCTAGGATGAAATGTTCTGAATATATCTGTTAAGCCTATCTGTTTAGTGTGTCATTCAACGTCATTGTTTCCTTGTGGATCTTCTCCTTAGATGACCTATCCATTGTTGTAATTGAGGTATTAAAGTACCCTAGTATTATTGTATTATTATCAATGAATTTCTTTATATTTATTATTAATTAACTTATGTATTTGGGTGCTCCCAAGTTAGGGACATAAATGTTTACAATTGTTAGATCTTTTTGATGAGTAGACTTTTTAATTATGATACAATGCCTTTCTTCTTCTCTTATTACAGTCTTTGTTTTAAAATCTAGTTTGTCTGATGTAAGTATGGCACTTCAGCTTTATTTGATGTCCATTAGCATAATAGATGGTTCTTCAAGCCCTCACTTTCAATCTGCAGGTGTCTTTAGGTCTAAAATGAGTCTCTTGAATGCAGCATTTAGATGGATCTTATTTTTTTAATCCATTCTGATACCCTATGTCTTTTGATTGGAACATTTAGTCCATTTATATTCAAACTGATTACCAAAAGATATGAATTTAGTGTTATTGTGTTACCTGTAGAATTGGTGTTTCTGGTGATTGTTGCTTTTGGTCTTTTTTTCTCCACTCAAAGAATTCTTCTTAAAATTTCTTTCAGTGCTGGTTTAGTGATCAAAAACTCCTTTAGTTTTTGCTTATCTGGGAAACTCTCTATCTCTCCTATTCTGAATGACAGCTTTTCTGGATAAGGAATTCTTGGGTGCATATTTTTCCCATTCAGCAAGTTGAATATTTGCTGCCATTCTCTTCTGGCTTGCCAAATTTCTGTGCACTGATGTACTGTGAACCTATCTGCCTGCCCTTGTAAGCTAAGGACAATTTTTTCCTTGATGCTTTCAAAATTCTTTCCTTGTCTGTGTATTTTGTGAATTTTACTATGATATACCTTGGTTATGCTTTTGTTGAATTCAATGGGAGTTCTCTGTGCTTCTTGGATTTTGATGTCTATGTCCTTCACTGGATTAGGAAAGTTTTTAACTATAATTTCTTCAAATAAGCCTTGTGCCCCTTTTTCTCTCTCCTTTCACCTTCTGGGACTCTTATGATACAAATATTATGTAAGTTTTATGGGGTGCCTGGGTGGCCAGTCAATTAAGTGTCTGCCTTCAGCTCAGATCATGATCCCAGTGTCCTGGGATCTAGCCCCACATCACAGTCCCTGCTCAGCAGGAGCCTGCTTCTCCCTCTCCCTCTGCCCCTCTGCTCCTCCACCCCCACTCATTCTCTCTCTGGCTCTGGCTCTCTCTCAAATAAATTAATTAATTAATGAAATTTTAAAAAAATGATATTATGTTTTAATAAGTTGCTGAGTTCCTTAAGTCTACATTTGTGATCCATTACCTTTCTTTCCCTCTTTTTTTAAGCTTCATTATTTTCCATAATTTTGTCTTCTGTATAGTGATACAGATATAGTGATTTGTTCTTCTGCTCCATCCATCCTCATTTATATTGCCTGCATTCGGGTTTGCACCTTGGTTGCAGCATTTTTATTTTTATTTTATTTATTTTTTTATTATTATTATTTTTATTTTTTTATTAACAGATAATATATTATTTGCCCCAAGGTACATGTCTGTGAATCATCAGGCTTACACATTTCACAGCACTTACCAATGTCCATAACCCAGCCACTCTATCCTTACCCCTCACCTCCCCACCCTTCATTTCAGAGTTTAGGAGTCTCTTATGGTTTGTCTCCTTCCCCATCCCTTCCTGTTTCATTTCCTTCCCCCACCCCCCCCACAAACCCCTGCTTTGCCTCATATCAGAGACATCATGTAATAATTGTCTTTCTCTGACTGACTTATTTTGCTTAGCATAATACCCTCCAGTTCCATCCATGTCATTGCAAGTGGCCAGATTTTGTTTCTCTTGATGGCTGCATAGTATTCCATTGTATATATATACCACATCTTCTTTATCCATTCATCTGTTGATGGACATCTAGGTTCTTTCCATAGTTTGGCTATTGTGGACATTGCTGCTATAAACATTTGGGTGCATGCAGATCACGACATTTGTATCTTTAGGGTAAATACCCAGTAGTGCAATTGCTGGGTCATAGGGTAGCTTTATTTTCATCTTTTTGAGGAACCTTCATACTGTTTTCCAGAGTGGCTGTACCAGCTTGCATTCCCACCAACAGTGTAGGAGGGTTCCCCTTTCTCCGCATCCTCGCCAACATCTGTTGCTTCCTGACTTGCTAATTTTAGCCATTCTGACTGGTGTGAGGTGGTATCTCACTGTGGTTTTGATTTATATTTCTTTGATGCTGAGTGGTGTTGAGCACTTTTTCACATGTCTGTTGGCCATTTGGATGTCCTCTTAGTTGTAGCATTTTTAATTTCATCCTGGCTAAATTTTAGTTCTTTTATCTCTATAGTAAGGGATTTTCTAGTGTCTCTTGCACTTTTTTCAAGCCCAGCTAGTGTCCATATAATCATTGAACTTTAATCCTTTTAGTTGTTGAACTATAATCCTTAAATTCTAATTCAGACATCTTATATCTGTATTGATTAAAGACTTGTCTGTGAGTTCCACTTCCTTTTCTTACTTTTGGGATGAATTCTCCATCTCTTCGTTTTGTCCAGAAAACAAAAAGGAAAGAAAAAAAGAAACTAAAACATGCTGGATATGTTTTGGTCTGCTTGTGAAAGGAATCTAGAGTCCAAAATAATAATAACAATAATAATAATAAATAATAATAACAAAAGAAAATAAAAATAGAAAATAAAAATTTAAAGACATTCTTTAAAAATAATTAAAAAATAAGAAATAAATTTTAAAATATTAATAAAAAAGTATAAAAGCATAGAGGAAGCTAGATCTTACTTCCCTTAGAACTGAAGTTTTGTAGCACTCTATGATTAGTAGACTTAATGTAAGTGAATTGTTTATGTTGGTCCTTTGAGGGAGGGGCCTGCTGTGCTGATTCTCAGGCTGACCTGTTTCAGTGGAAATGTACCTCCACGGTGCAGATGGGTGAGGCTTGGTGTAAGCAACTCCTGCCTGCATAAGTGGTGTTGTTTTGCTCCCTGAAGGCTTTCAGCACTGATAGGCCAGGTGAATATGGCAGCACACTTCTCTCTGGCCTTGGAGTTGAAAGTTTGCCTCCTCCCACACTCTTAAGTGAGCCCTCACAGAGGAACACCCCTCTTGTCTTCCTGATTTTCCTTTGAACCTTGTGTTTACTCTGCCTGTGTCTAAGCTTTTTTATCTCAGGCATGCAACTGAGTTTTAAAATTCCAAATTTTAGGGACTCCCCTAGCATGGACCCATGCTGTTCCTCCATGGGAAGGTCTCACTACACTTTTGTCCTTTGCTGGCCAGTCCCAGGAAAGCAGTCTCATGACCATGCAGTGGTTTGCAGTTTATTGCAAAATAGAGTAGAAAGCTAGCACCAGGACCCCCAGTTTTCAGCTGGCCTTCTCCCTCCTATGCTTGGGAACCGTGCAGCACATTGACACCACCTGTTCTTGTGACCCAGGGGATCCTTAGACCATGCAGTCACTATTGGGCATCACCATCTGAGCACCTTTAAGCCAAGCACGTCCCCCACATTAGTGGATTTATAGAAGTTCATATTTTGTGCTCTGCTCCTTATAATACTTTGAGGCAGCCCCCATAAGCAGTCTCCCTCTCTGCTACTATAGCCACAACTCTATCTCCCTCAAGTCAACTCTCCACACTTCCTATCTTCCAAAAGGTGGTAATTTTTCTACTCATAGACTTGCAGTTTTTTTTTTCTTTCAGACCTCCGATTGATTTCTTAGATGTTCAGAATGATTTGATAACTATCTAGCTGTGTTTGAGGGATGAAATAAGCTTAGGGTCCCCTTACTCTTCTGCCATCTGAACTCCAAACCCATAAGTTTTAGTTACAAATATATTTCAATGATTTTAGCTTCCTTTCTGCATTTAACTTTGGCTCTTTCCATAACTTCTTTAAGTCAAGCAAATACAAACAAATGACACACATGTCTCTATCTGATTTTGCCCAATCTTTATTCTGATCTTGTAAGAATCTTAGTAGTCTGGTGACCAAGGTTATGTCATTTAATTTGAATAACCTTCAGTTTTCTCAGTTGTACAAAAGGGAAATTAAGTCTATGTTTCTGATTGTGATTACTTATAACAAATGTAACAAATGGTAATTGTTGCCATTAAGAATCTTTTCACTCTTCATTCACCTAATTCTAATCAACACAATTTCTCCAATTTTCTCATTCTACTTTGTCTTGTGGTGGATCATAAACCCCTCAAGGACATAAGCTTCCACTCATAAATTGCTTTAACCAGTGGCTCTCAACCTTAACTGCACCTTAGAGTCAGTTAGACAGCCTTTTATAATTATCCATTCCTTTCTTTCACTCCAGACCAATTAAATAAGAATAAATAAGAGGTGGGTCTCAAGCATCATACTTTTTAAAATCTCCCTGGAAGACTCTACTGTGGAGCCCAAGTTGAAAAATCTCTGCTTTACAGAAATGCCTGCCATTCTCACCACCTACTTGTAAAACCATGGTTCTCTCATTATCCAAGATGCAAGTCTTCAGCAGTTTGGGACCTAATTAAAAGATAAATAAATGCATAAATTAAGACGTACATGAAAAGTATAACTCATGTAAAAGATGGCAATTGGCACTTCTTCTACAAAATAGTACTCAATACCCCTAGGATTGGTTGGAGAACTAGGAAGAAAGGAAGCCATTTTGACGACTTATGCTGAATCTTTCACATAGATTCCTCTAGATCTTTTTTAAAATTAATTTATTATTATTATTATTTAAATTAATATATAATGTATTATTTGCCCCAGGGTACATGTCTGTGAATCATCAGGCTTACATATTTCACAGCACTTACCATAGCACATACCCTCCCCGATGTCCATAACCCAGCCACCCTTTCCCTACCCTCCCTACCTCCCAGCCACCCTGTTTGTTTCGTGAGTTTAGGAGTCTTTTATGGCTTGTCTCCTTCCCAATCCCATCTTGTTTCATTTTCCTCCCCCATCCTCCCAGATTCCTCTAGATCTCAACACTTCCTTATTTGCAATGCTTTTTCATTAGATAAGACTCCACCAGTAAGAGGTTTATTTGAATTGACAACAAAAAAAAACCTCTCCTTTTTTCTCTCTCTCTAATATATAAATTTATAACTAGATCTTTATATTACATTAGACCTTTATATTAGATCTTTATAATATACATCTATATATTATAGATAAATAGATACATAGATATACAGATGTATATAGATATATAGATAAATAGATATATAGATATATTTACAAATATAGATATATATCTATATATTTGAATGGCTTAAGAAGGGCTTGTAAAAGGGAAAAAGAGTGATCTTGCATGGAGCAGGGCTGCCTGGAGCCTCAGGCTTGCCTGATACCCCCTCTACCACACCTCCCTGCTGTGAAGGCTGGCCTACTATTCCAGTGGGTCTGGAAGGTAGATCATTGAGTGAAACTGGATTATTCTTGAGTCTTAAGATTTCAGATAATTTGCCTTGCTAGGTTTTAGACTTATTTGGGATCCATTGCCCTTTCCTTTTACTGTACTCTTCCCTTTTGGAATCAAAATATCCAACCTATGCCATTTTAGCATTGCATTTTGGTGGAAGCACATAAGTTGTCTGGTTCCACAGGTTCACAGCTGGAGATCAGTTTGCTTTAGGGTGAATCAAGCTCAATATCACTCATATCTGATTAGATGATATTTAGATAAGACTTTGGACTTTAGACTTTACAGTTGATACTGGAAGAAGTTAAGAGTTTGGGGCTGTTGGGTTGGAATTAAAGTAGTTTGCATTCAAAAAGGAAGGGAAAGAATGTTAGACTGAATTTGTCTCTCCAAAATTCATATGTTGAAATTCTAATACTAGTATCTTTCTTTTGCAAGATAATTAAGTTACAAATTAGGCCATGAAGGTCAAACCTTCATGAACGGGATTAGTGTCCTTATAAGGCTCTCTCTTTTTGCCATGTGAGGAAATGAGAAGGCAACTTTCTGCAAGTGGAAGAGCCCTCTAATCAGACACTGGATCTACTGGTGCCTTGATCTTGGACTTCTCTGTCTCCAGAACTTTGAGAAATAAGTTTCCATTGCTTAGGCAGGAAAAAAAAAAAGAGTAATCTGGAAATACCAAGCACTTTGGTGAGACTTGGGAGGCCTGTAAATAAAACTTCAGTCTCTACTAATAATGGAGGATAGTCAAAAGAAAGGCAGGCAGGGACAAAGGGCCACAATCCTAAAAGGAAACTACCTTTAAGGGAAAAAGACCTCTTTCTGTTATTCTACACCACCCAGGAAGTAGTGCTCCACTTTTTCCCGTGTAAACAACTACCTGGTAGGCAGATGAGCCTGTGGACAAAAACCTAATTGTGTGACAGGTGCATGGAGGGTTAATTAGATTAAATTTAAAAGCCCAAACAACTTAAAAGCCTAAACAACAACTGTCTTGGGTCCCCACCCTCTTCAGGAACTTTGTATTATAGTTCAATAAACTTTTCTTTGCTGCCTACCACTCTTCCTCAAGTCTATCTCTTCATTCATCAAAGTGACATGAGTAAGAATGCAGACTCTGAAGGAAAAGAAATCCTGAAACATTATTACTTATTATTTCCTTCCTGGGGCTGGTCACAGTTTCTAGTACCATGTAAATTTGTTTTACATTTACTTATTCCTGATCTGCCTCATCAGTGGATGTTCGATGCCTTATACAGTGCCTGACACAAATTAGGTGCTAAATGTATATTTATTGAATGAATGAATGAATAAATGGATGAATGAATAAAACCAGTGAGCCTGATTCATTAAGAATCAGAAGACTCATTTATCTTCTGTCAAGATTTCTCTCACATCTGAACATACTGAGAAGAGAACATAGTCAATTGCTGCTTTAGAGCCAGTGAGGAGATGCTCCCTTTGAATCCTTCATCCCTCAGATTCTTAAGGTTAAGGAGCCACTTTCTTCAACTTCAGAAATATCCTAAGCACCAGCCATTTGTAAGCATTATTGCCAGGCATGACGGGGGAATAAAACAATAATTCAGGATTTGCTCAGGTTTCTAAAAATGTATTTCAAGAGTCAAGAAATAAACTCAAATAACTAAAACCCAAGGCACAATATGAAACATAAAATATGATGTTGAGAAATGCCTACTAGAGGTTGTTTTAGTGTTGATGATTGTTTACTAATCCTTCTGATGAGGTACTATCTTGTAATAGATCAGGCTGATAAATGGTATCCAGCAAAAAGCCTCACCCTTGCCTCTTTCCCCTACCATCTCCATCTCCCCCAAACTAAACCAGGTAGTCTCACGTTCTTCTAGAGTTTCTTTCTGCAAATCCAAGGGAAAAAAATGCAAACACATGTATTCTTATTTTCTCCTCCTTCTTGCTCAGAAGTGGCATATTATATATAATTTTCTGCACAGTGCTGTTTACACTGAACAGTGTATCTTAGAAATCTTTGCATTTCAGTACACACAGAACTTTAGAGTTTGCTTTCAAGCTGACTCTTGTAAAATAAGGAGTCTTATAAAAAGAAAGGAAAACCATTTCAGAGGAATGGCCCGGAGGCAGGACTAGGACTGGCAGGTTGGGGGAAAGCAATGTTATCTTATTTAGCTGGCATACAGATCAGGAGAAAGGGAGTCATTTTAGATAAAGCTGGTGGAACACCTCATAGTGTTGCAGGTAGCTTGGAAGGCTGTTATCAGGTGAACCAGAAAATGATGGATCATCAGAATTATGCTCAAGAAAATCAACCAACAACAAGGTCAACAGTGGTTTGCAGATGGCACAGAGGATAGAGAAGAGACAGAGAGATTGACTAGGAAGCAGAATAGTCTAAACCCAAACCAGGCATAGTGATGAAGAAAGTGGAAAGGAAAGGATATAAATATGAGAGACATCATAGAGATTCATTCCATAGTCACGGTTCTCTACCTTTTCTGTCCAGCTGTCACACATTATAGGTAAATTTCAACTGTACTACTCAATCCTGTGGGCATATTTAATGATATATACAATTCCAAGCTTGCTAACTTCACTTTCCTATATTCCTCTAGCATTAAAAAAAAAAAAAAAGAATTCATATAAATGAGAATGATGACTTCTGTAGAGTTGATTTGTACTCCCCTCTATTCTATATACTAGTTAAAAAGTAAATTACTTATAAACACTGGCATTTTATTATTAGCATTAATGAATTATTTTGCAGCTGATTGGTGGGATAGTTTAACATGTTAACTCATTTGGGAACGCTGATTTCCAGAACTTAGTAACTAACCCTGAATGGGATTTGGAAAAGGATATTGGCAGGAGGAAGGAGTTGATGCAAATCTGAGTGCCTAAATACACGAAATGTACTTAAGAGAGATGGGAAATACAACTAGAACAGGGTTTTGTAAAAATGAAAGCATAGAACAGCAGGCATAACCAGCTATTTGTGCCTTGAACTATATTTAGGAATTGAGAACCTAAAATGCTTAAAGATGTGAATAAGCACATGGCTGAGTCCCCTTTATTTATTTAGTCTATTCAGTAAAGCACAGTGGTTAAGAGGATAATTCCAGAGTCAGACTGCCTGGATTTGAGTAATTTCTCTGCCACATCCTAGCTTTGTGAGACTAAATATGCTATTTACCATTTCTGTACCTCAATCTTCTTATCTGTCAAATGGGAAAGTTATAGTAACTTTTCCTAACTCACTGGGAGGGAAAAAATGAGGTAATTCATGCAATTTGCTTAGAACATTCCCTTGCATATAATAAGTGCTCAGTTGGCCATTATTTATTAGAAAAATATTTATTTAATATTTATTATGTGCTATGCACCGTACAAGAGGCTGTGCACAGTGTTAAGCAAAGCACATTTATTTCCTTCATAGAACTAAGAGAAAAATGATGAGCTCTAAAACAAGAAACACTCATTGTAGTCATGACTGATTCTGAAGAGGAAGAAATGAGAAGTATCTGTATTACTGAACTGGGGAAGTCCTCTGATGACTTAATATGTTTAAAGATATATAAAGATGAATGTGTAGAGTGACATAACTATACATCATTAAGGCAGATACATAAAGGAAATAGGCAAGGAAGCTAAAGTCCAGAATGAGGTGAGAATTGCCAAACTCACAAAGAGAACGGAAAAGACTTTTACTGAAATTTTCAGAGCAAAACAACTCAGAAAAAGAAACCAAAAACAACCGAGCAAATAAAGTATAGATCAAATACCAAAGCAAGACAATGATGTCACAAGGAAAGAAAACTACAGACCAATATCTTTATGAATATAGTTACAAAAATCTTCAACCAAGTACTAGAAAATCAAATCCAGAAACACATTAAAAGGATATTATGCGGGGCGCCTGTGTGGCTTAGTCGTTAAGCGGCTGCCTTCGGCTCAGGTCATGATCCCGGAGTTCTGGGATCGAGACCCGCATCGGGCTCCCTGCTCTGCAGGAAGCCTGCTTCTCCCACTACCATTCCCTCTGCTTGTGTTCCCTCTCTCGCTGTGTTTCTCTCTGTCAAATAATTAAATCTTTAAAAAAAAAAAAAAGGATATTATGCACCATGATTAAGTAGGATTTATCCCAGGAATGCAAGTGTGGTTCAATGTTAAAAAATAAAAAAAAAAATCAAACAACATAATACACTTATGAAGGGAAAAAACAAACTTACATTATCATTTCAATAAACATGGAGAAAACATTTGAAAAAAATTCAATACTTTTTCATGATAATAGCATTTACCAAACAGAATAAAAGTATATTTCTTTAACATGATAAAGGGCATTTATGAAAAACCATAGTTAATATCATACTAAATGGTGAAAGACTGAAAGCTTTTTCTTTAAGATAAGGAACAAGACAAGTATGACCACTTTCATTACTGTTATTTAACATTGCACTGGAAATCTTAGCAAGAGCAATTCAGCAGGAAAAAGAAACAAAAGACAAGACAAAAGAAGGGGGAAACTATTTAAACTATTTAAACAATAAAACTATTGTCAGATGACATGATTCTATATGTGAAAATTCCAAAGAATACACACACACACACACACACACACACACACACAGTCTACCAGAACTAGTAAAAACACTTAGCAGAGTTGTGAAGTAAAAAATCAACACACAAAAATCAGTTGTGTTTCCATACACCAGCAATGAACAAGTCAAAAAAGAAATTAAGAAAATAATTTATTTAACAATAGCATCCAAGTAATAAAATACTTAGGAATAAATTTAACCAAGGAGGTATAGAACTTGCACAATGAGAATCATAAAACATCAGATGAAAGAAATTAAAGAAGACCCAACTAAATTGTAAGACAGCCCATGCTCATGGATTGGAAGACATACTATTGCTAAGATGACAATACTTCCCCAAATACTCCACAGATTCAATGCAATATCTTTCAAGATTCCAATTGCCTTTTTTTTTTTTTCAGAAATGAAAAATTAAGAATGCTTGAGTGGCTCAGTTGGTTGGCCTTCAGACTCTTGATTTTGACTCAGATCATGGCCTTGGGGTCATAAGATCAAGTCCCGTGTCAGGCTCTGTGCTTAGTGTGGAGTCTGCTTGAGATTCTGTCTTTCCCTCTGCCACTTCTCCTGCTTGTGTTCTCTCTCTTTCTCTAAAATAAATAAATAAATCTTAAAAAAATGGAAAAGCCATTCGTCAAATTCATATGGAATTGCAAGTACTCCTGAGTAGCTAAAACAATATTGAGAAAGAAAAACAAAGTTCTAGGATTCAGACTTTTCCATTTCAAAACTTATTACAAAGCTAAAAATGTGATACTAGCATAAGGATAGATATACAGACCAATGAAATAGAATTGGGAATTAAGAAATCAATCTAAATATCTATGGCTAATTCATTTTTCACATGGGTGCCAAGGCCATTCAATAGGGAGAGAACAGCCTCTTCAAACATGGTGCTGGGGCAACTGGACAAACTCATGCAAAATAATGAGTTTTGGCCCTACTTTACCTCATTTACAAAAATTAATTTAACATAGATCAACAACCTAAATATAAGGAAGGAGGAAGGGACATGATAGTTATCTGAGGGTAGATAGTATCAAATTAACAAAGAATGAAGAGCTGTCTTGGCTGTTCAATTGTAAGGCCTAAAACAGAGCTTTTTTTTTAGGAGGAGAAATAGAAACCAATCATAAGATTTTGTCTCATTTCTTGAAGCTAGTTCATTTGTCAAACTCAAGTTAATTACCTCCCAAAGGACCAGAATTGTCTGATGTGATTGTGGGACCACTATAAGTCATTTTTGAGAAACCATGGACAATGATGTAGGTGCTACGACAGTGGGGATGGACAACTACAAAGTTTTTCACAAGGGGGGAAATTTCCCTGGATTCAAGACTGCTAAACTAGATGGTGATTCCCAACATAATTTTCCAACATATATTATATGAGCAATTTATACAAGGTGATATGTAAGAACCAACATAAACTCTTTATGTAGAGCTAACAAGTCAAATCATAGTTCACATTTAAAAAAATATTTTATTTATTTAGAGACTTGAGAGTAGGGGGAGAGGCAGAGGGAGAGAGAGAATCTCAAGCAGACTTTGCGTGGAACACAGAGCCTGATGTAGGGCTTGATCTTACTACCCTGAGAGCAGGACCTGAGCTGAAATTGAGAGTTGGACACTTAACCAACTGAGCCACTCAGGCAACCCCATAATTCATATTTTGTATATAGGTGCAAGGCTAGGAAATTAAGAAATAAAGATGAGGAAGCTAGATTTATGAAGGCATTAAACAAAAACTTATAAAATAGGAAAATGTGGATTAAGAGACTATGGTTAACTAATGTGGTTACTGGTTGAATAATTGCTAGCTTAATTGCTTGCTAAATAGCCAAGATATTCATTAATACCCATCTGGAAGGAGACTTCAATGATCACAGTGATCAATTCTAGGGCCCTATTTGATTGCTTATTCCAATTCAACTGATCATTTAAATTTAAGTCCAAAGAGTATAGAATGCTAGTAAGAGAACTCTTGGAAGAATAAAAATAAAATTTTTTGCTTAGTTGATTACAAAACAATTAGTGCAATTACAAATGGGAAAGATTTAGTTTAATGGCCTTTCTTGTGAAAAATGTGATCAACAAAGTCAAGAGGCTTTCATTCCTCACATGTTGAGTGCCTGCTATTTGCTAGGTACTCCACTAGTTGGTGAGCCTTGAAGATGGTGTGGTCACCTTTGGAGCATATAGCAGGCTACCTACTGCAAAAATCTCCCCCAAATCTTAGTGGTTTGTGTCTTGCTGAAGCCCCAGAACAATGTGGGTCGGTAGCAAGAGGCACACTTTCAAGCAGACTTTCAGGGACCTAGGGTCTACCATCCCTAGATTGTTGGAGTCCTCCACTCTGTTTCTGGCCAGCAGACAAGGGAAGAGAGCATGTGGAGGATTGTGGACCCTCCTGCTTGGTTCATATCAACCTATGTCATATCTAACTACAATCTCTCTGTACACCCTGGAGGAAAAGGTGCAAATCTGTTTGGGCAACAAGTAGCCAATCTCTGCTTTAAATAGGGAAAGATAGACACATAAATAGACACATAAAACTACATAGTAAATAATATCAGTAATAGATATATATAGAGGGTGCTAAAAAACACCAAAAAGGACCACTGAAGCAGCCTAAGTCAGAGTGGTCAAAGAAGATATCCAAAGTATATAATGCCTGTGGTGAGACTCTGAAGATGAGTTTGAAATAATGCATAGGGATTAACCAGAAAAAACAGGAGAGGGTGTGAAACAAACAAACAAATAAACAAACAAACAAACAAAAACAAACCACAAACTTAATGCAAAAGAAAGAAAAGAAATGAGAAAGAACATAGAGGGCCTCTGAGCTTAGAGAGAGCTGGCTGCCTGCCAGGGATTAGGATGACTCCCTTGGAGCTCATGTAAAACTTGGCATTTGAGACAAATGCCTCCTTGAATGAGAAGGAAGCATCCTCTTCTGTTCCATGATCCAGTTTACAGAGCTCCTTTTTGGGACAGCAACCAGAAAATGGTCCCTTTTTGTGCTGCATCTTACTTTGTAAAGTGTCATTTTTCTGCTCCCAAAACCTAGTCTTGTGGGTCTCAGTGACTGCTGTTCTATCAGCCAAAGCTGTGAAGTCAGATTGATATGAAACACCATTATGTTTCATTTAAATCAGGTGGGTTTCCATTCCCACTCCCCAAGGAGAAACAGTAGATGTGATTTGCATCTCAGTTGAAAGCCATCATTTCTATGAGAAAAAAGCATCTGAAAGCAGATGAGTCTGCATTTATTTCAGATCAAAGATTTTGAGGGGAACCTCGAAGTGATACCAGAAAGTACAGTGTGACTATCCCCAAGTCCCCCGAGGAAAAGCCAGGGCCCAAAAGAAGCTCTGTCCAGTCCTGGTCTTGGTGGGAAGCATAAACCCAAAAGTCATTCCTTATGCTCAGACCCCCAGATAAGAGGAGACCAAAGCGAGTGTTGTACCCATGTTAGGATGGTCTTGCTAGGAGCCGGCATTACCAGATAATCTCCCTAAACATTGGTTTTTAGCTTATTTCTTGGTCTTTTGTCCTTGAGCCCTTGGCTGACTGCTAGGTATAATGATGTTCTAAAGAAAAGATAGGAGCAATCCAGCCTCAAACTGGATATTCAGGCTTTAATTTCCAAATCTCACTGGTTCTTGTGTGTAAAACCAAGATCCTGACTGTTGAGGAGTGCTCAAACTTTTTGTGTTTCAAGACCTGTAATGCTGATTCTCAACTCTGTATTAAAATTACATATGAACAGTATTTTTATAGAGAATGGGGACTATAAGATGAGATGCTTAAAACACAAATTAAACATCACATCGCAGACTTCAGGATCTGGGGTCCCTGTTAGCTTTTTCTTTTTTTTTTTTCCCCTGACAAAGCAGATAGAGTGTTGTGGAAAAGGTACACATACTGATGTCCAGGTGATGTATATTCAGATCCAAGTCTTTTGATCTAAATGACTTTAGGCAGGTTGCTGAATTTCCCTTTTGATTTCCTGTCTATAAAATGGCAGTGAGAATACCTATGTCATCATCATAGAACTAACTGAGAATGCTGATGTAGCATTTCTTCTTCAGGAATGGAATATAGCAAGTGCTCAATGAATAATATTCTGCTCTTTTGCTTTCCTGGTAAACCTTTGGTTTCCTCTAATGGTTCAGTTGTGGAAAACCCAGATCTCTGTTTTTTGTTTTTTTTTTTAAAAGATTTTATTCGTTCACTTGACAGAGAGAGATCACAAGTAGGCAGAGAGGTAGGCAGAGAGAATGGGGAAGCAGGCTCCCTGCTGAGCAAAGGGCCAGATGTGGGACTCAATCCCAGGATCCTGAGATCATGACTTGAGGCAAAGGCAGAGGCTTTAACCCACTGAGCTACCCAGGCGCCCCCCAGATCTCTGTCTTGTTGGCAACGTAGACTCAGTAAGTCTGAAAGTAATATCATTTTGTTTACTTCTAAACAAGCTCTACCTCTCAAGATACATCTGTAAATAGCACCACCATTTTCTCAATTAACTAGACTCACTTCTTTGACTCTCCCTCTTCAGTCACCAAGATCTACTGGATTTTCCTCTCTGGAATCTGAAACAGCCTCATTACACCTTACTAATCTATAACTTAAAGTTATTAAAAGCATCACAAATGTCAGAGAAACCACTGTAGTATTTATAATAGAATCCTTACCTGGTGAAATCAGTATTTAAATATTTCTTTTTAGTGCACTGCTGTTAGGGGTGTAGCTCCAAACTGCTAATAAGATGAGGATCAGAACTGGAAGAGGTTAGAATTGAGAGAGAATCCCACAGAAACAAAGGCCAGTAAATGGGGCCTCAATAATGAGATTTTCTGTTTTACTGGAAGTTGAGAGGTTGGATGGGGCTTAGATTCTGATTAATCCAATGTTCTCAGATATCTTTTAGTAAAGTTTCACCCCAACATTTGTTCTGAACCTTTTGCCTACTGGGTAAAAGATTATTTCCATCTTCTATCCCATTTATTATTTGAGAATGTGGAGGCCCAAAGAAGTCAAATGACCCATCCAATGTTACCTACCAGGTCAGTTAATAATGCTTTGATTGTCCCATTTCTCCTCTCCTCCGAGTTTTGCTCTATGCAAGCCAACGTACAATAAATTGAATATCTTTGACATCATTACTTTCTGAATGCAAATGATGACACACCAACATTAATGCCCAAATTTGGATTCCTGATATCTCGCACCTAAATAATTGCAAGACCTTCACTGATAGCCCCTTGAAGACTTTACTGGTTATTTCCAATAAAACTGAGGAGAGAGATTCAGCTTACAAATGTGCAGTGGCAAAACCACTCATGCCTGTGTCAGACTTCATCAAACTTCCTGCCAGGCATTTCAGGGAATCATGGCCCTCCTGTCACTGCTGAGTGCTACATTCCTTCCTGCTGTTGGCTTCCTGAGCCCTCAGGGTGCCATGGCTACACTGAAACCTGAAGTGGAGTATAAATGGTGGGGAGGGATTCCCTTTTCTCCAGTTCAATTTCACACTAGCTTACCTCAGCCCTGAAGCAGGCTGCTTATGCCTAAGGTCTCACATGTTTTCCAAGAAACTTCAGCTTCTGGCTCTAGTCCCTCTTCCCTGTCTTCCAATTGAAACAAATAAGCCATCTATCAAATAAACAATGCCCGTTCTCTAGGAAGAACAGATACCATATGCCCCTTCCACTGGCATCATTTCTCTTCCATGCTCTTCAAAACAAACAGGTTATTTTTCCTTTTTTCCAAACAAATACTTGGGCAGAGAGGTGTCCCTAACTCCCACTTGGGACATGTCTAGTTTCTCAACTCCAGCTCAGCCAAAACTTCTTACCATTTTGAAAAACTGTGTGAAAGCAAAGATGAATAATCATGGATTAGAATTTGTCACTCTTTCCCAATTCTGAGCCCAGTTTCTGCCCTACACATTGTAGAGGCTCAACAAAACTTGCCTCTTTGGAAAAGTCTCGTGGCGATATGAAGCCTTACAATGAAGTATTATTATCTTTGGTATTTTATTTTATTTATTTATTTTTTTATTGTATACTAATTTGTTTATTTATTATTTTTTATTTTTAAATTAATTTTTATTAACACATAATGTATTATTTGCCCCGGGGTACATGTCTGTGAATCATCAGGCTTACACATTTCACAGCACTTAACAGCACATACCCTCCCCAATGTCCACAACCCAGCCACCCTATCCCTACACCACCCCCGCCGCCTCCCAGCCACCCTCAGTTCGTTCCGCCAGTCTAGGAGTCTCTTATGGTTTGTCTCCCTCCCCATCCCTTCCTATTTCATTTCTCTCCCCCACCCCCCCCCCAAACTCCCTCCTTGCCTCTCAAATTCTTCATATCAGAGAGATCATGTGATAATTGTCTTTCTCTGACTGACTTATTTCGCTTAGCCTAATACCCTCCAGTTCCATCCACGTCATTGCAAATGGCCAGATTTTGTTTCTTTTGATGGCTGCATAGTATTCCATTGCATA
>CM053615.1:25826693-25840499 GCA_028646535.1 Procyon lotor
CTATCTGTGGCGCGCGGCCCTGTCTGGAGTCCCCAGACCAGCAGATTCCTGCTGCGCGCTCTCGCATAGCTCCTCCCGGAGGAGGAAGGAAGGGGTGTCTCCGGAGCCGCTTCCCGTGGGGTCCCCACTTGAAGTGTGGTAGCCCTATATGAACTATATGTCTCAGTTCCTATAGTCCAAGGTAGGCCTATGTGGCATTGCGTGGCTCCTCCTCTGCTGCCGGCTTCTCCATCCCGATACCTGGGAGCTCTGCTGCACTCGGGCTCCCCTGGTGCCTTGGTGACCGACCCCACAGGTCCTGAAACCACACTGTTCCCATGAGGGCTGAACCCCTGGTTGGCCTCCAGAGCGATGTCCCTCAGCGGAGCAGACTAGAAGTTCTGGATTTTGTGCTCCACGGCTCTGGGGCTGCTGGGAGCCGGCCCCTCCCTCCGGGGTCTCTCTTCCCGTCGCTTTAAATTCACTTTTTCCACACGTCCTACCTTCTGAAAGTGGTCGATTTTCTGCTCCTAGAATTGCTGTTCTTATTCTCTTCTCTCTCCTGTTGTGTTTGCCAGCTTTTAGAGTGGTTTTCAGCCTCTTTCTGGATCCCAGTGCTCTCCGTGCCTCCTACACCTCCGCCATCTTGCCTTGGGTCTATCTTTGGTATTTTAGATCTATAAAGACCTATCATGTAGGCAATAAAAAACTATGAGCTCTGAAGCCAGAGCCCACACTTTTACCAAGGGTATTTGGGTTGGCCTATTGGGATGGACAATTATATATGTGACATGTTATGATGTTATGATCTATGATAGGAAATATATATTTTGTCTTCTTCCCTGTCTCTGGCACACAGTTCCCCAAACTCTTGGAATTTCCTAAACATTGAGAGTGTGATAAAGATGTCTTTTGTTAATGAAGTAATTCTTGGAAAGCATGTAAGAATGGCAGCTGGCTGCCAGTAGAGCCAACCATGTGATTAGGTAGTTGGAACTTTCAGTCCCTACCCCCTGACCTCTAGAGATGCCTGAAGGTTGAGTTCAACCCCAATAGTCAATGATTTAATTTATCATGTTTATGTAATGAAGCCTCCACAAAAACTCCAAAGGAATGACTTTGAGAACTCTTGGGTTGGTGAACATGTGGTGATTTGGGAGAGTGGCATATCTGGAAAGGCCATGGAAGCTCCCTGCAATTTTCCTACATATGCATCTCTTCCATCTGGCTGTTCCTGAGTTGTGTACTTTTATGATAAATTTGTAATCTAGTAAACAAAATGTTTATCTGAGCTTTGTGATCCATTCTAGCAAATCAGTTCAACCCAAGAGGGAAGTAATGGAAACCTCTGATTTATATCCAATTGGTTAGAAGTACAGGTAACAGTCTGGACTTGCAATTGGCATCCTGAGTCCCAGGGAGTCATTAAACCTCTAATTTGTCCATCAGGAGCACATGTTACTACAATCAGGGTTTAGGATTGGTGTCTGAATTGAAAGGGGTGTCGTAGTCTTATGACTGAGCTTTTAACCATGGGATGTGATGCGATCTCTGGATTTATAGAGTCAGGATTGAGTTAAATTGTGGGACAATCAGGTGTTATCCCAAGAATTGCTTACTGTTGTGGGGAATCTCCTCGCCCACATGAACTGGGATTGGGATTTGGACAATTATAGATGTGCACACTTGAGACTCAGTTCAGGCATTACTTCTGCCAAACGTGCCCTGATCTTCCCCTATGAGTTAGGTGGCCTCCACAGCATTCCCACTGCATCCTTTACTTGTCTCTATCATGGTCCTTACAGTTCTGTGGCATGACTATTGTTTAATCACCCATTATTCCCCACTGGTCTGTGAGATCTTGCAGATAAGGAAAAGATCTGCTTGCCTTTGTCAATGCAGAAACTAATATAAGACTTTCTACTTAAGGAATTTGGCTTTTCATTGCTATTACAAAAAATTAAAATTAAAGCCCTCAGCATGGATAAAAATTCCCCATCTTATTCTTGCTTGCTTCTCTATCTTCATTTTCCTCTTTGCTCATTTTTTTCAAAGCTCAGGCATATTGGCTTCTTTCAGATCCTTGATTATGCCCTAGGCCCTCCTGACAAAGAGAGTTTTCCCATTTTGGTTTCCAACAACTAAGATCTCAGCTCACATTTTACTTTCATGAGAAATATTCTCTGATCCCATCTTACTCCAACCCATACAACCTTCATTGCCTCTTGTCTCCTATAGGGAAGGAAAACTTTCTTCTCCTTCTGTTCTAGGTTCTTTGGCTGGTCTTATAAGCAAATTGATAGAAACAACTTATCAGAGAAAAACAAATTTAATTTTAGGAACCCATAAGAGATATGAAATTCAAAGAAACTTTTGTCACAGACCAGGCAGCATTCATACCTTTTATTTATTTTTATTTTTTTAAAGATTTTATTTACCATACCACATTTGACAGAGAGAGATCACAAGTAGGCAGAGAGGCAGGCAGAGAGAAAGAGAGAGCGGAAAGCAGGCTCTCTGCTCCGCAGAGAGCCTGATGTGGGGCTCAATCCCAGGACCCTGATATCATGACCCAAGCTGAAGGCAGAGGCTTTAACCCACTTAGCCACCCAGGCGCCCCCATTCATACCTTTTAGACAAGAAAAAAATACCCAATAAATTTTTGGAGAATTGACAAGACAAAGGTTTTGGACTTGAGGTAATAAATTAGTGAAGGAACAGGTTCATTTATATAGTTTTCTTGGCCCTGAATTCCCTACCTCTGGTGATAAGAATGCCTTTTATGTTACTGGTAAAATGCCTTTTATCTTACCTTTCACATGGGAGATTTATTTCTTGCTTTCAAGGGGACAGAGGAGGGCCAGAGTGTTTTTCTGGCATTGGTTGTTTTTTAAATAACTTTAATTTGAAATAATCAACATGCCAAATTGGGATGGCATATTCCGTTTCCCTTTACTCCATTTCTGGTTCAGAATTAAGTTTCCTTGTGATGAGAGCTCACTGAACTATGTTCTGTTCCTTCAAAGCACTCACTTTGTAAAGATGCATTTATTGGTGTGCTTTTGTGATAAATCTTCCTGACTCCTCCCATTCAATTTTAATTTATCAAGAGGAGAGAATTTCACAGTATATTCCAAGTGATCAGCACAGTGCCTGGCATATAGAATGTGTCAAATTAGTATTGAGCAATGGATGAAACTTTGGATGAATGGGTGAATGAATGAACTAAATTCAGATGGAGTGTACTAGGCCTCTGAAAGCAGACAGAACTCTTAGAGCTCAGAATACAGTGGGCTTCATCATACCATATTGTTAAATCCAGATAACTGACCTTTGATGAGTGCTGAAAGCAAATTTGCTTAGTTATTGCAGTTGCACCATGCAAACATTTATAAAATGTATTTTCAAGGGTGAGAAAATAAAACTTAGGTTAATTTTTGAATTAATAGCATGACTAAAGCAAGTACCTAATATGATTATTATCTACATACAAATGTATTCAAGAAGTGTGCAGGTAGAATTAATGATGTGTTCATGATTTTCAAATGCTTCCTACAGATATATGCAGATAAAATGAAAGAATATTTAATTGGATATAATTGAACACTAAGAATCTTAAAGTAATGATACTTTAAAAATAAAGTCATAGAGTTATCTGAGGAGACAATTCAAAGAACTTACAACTTGGTGACTATATTGGCAAAGCTAATGCTTCATGAATAAAACAGAATACTTTTATTTCACAACAACAAATACTCGTGTTGTCTGGGGAAGCTCATAATGTATCAGAAAGACAGATTTCAGTGTGGGACACACTCAGGTTTGAATCCCAATTCCACTACTATCTGGTTGTATAAATTTGGGCAAGATAGCTATATTGGCTTTCTTTCTTTTCCTTGAAATTTGAAAATTCTCTCTCTCCTTCAAGAATTTTTGCCTTTCTTCTCTCCCTGGCCTTGTACATAGCTGGCTCCTTCTCATCTTTGAGATTTCAAATCATACATTCTTTCTGAGGAAAGGTTGTTTATAGTCATGTTACTTGGCCAGTAGATTCTGACATACAGGTGCATGTACAGAATGTTGATTGGGAGATGCCTTTGGGAATAATAACTGAGAAAGGGTGACACAAAACCAGATTGGACAGAAGGAAAAACTGTGCTGTGATACAGTCTTGACAGAGGCCACAGCCAATCTCCCAGGATGCTTTCAAGCTACCATGTCCCTTCAGAATTGTCCCATATGAAGACAAAGTGTCTGGGCCTCTGCACCCTACATGAGTCAGGCTTTGGATGCAGGATGCCCCTGGGAAGGTGGAATAACATGGGTCAGGAAACTCCCTTCAGCCAAGGACAGTTCTTAGAGTACATCCCCACAGCTGGGGAAATGAGAGCTCAGGTCCTAGAGAGAGCTCAGTCCTGGAGAGCATCCACTGCAGAGGCTTTGACTAATCACACTATACCAATTATCATAACCATCCTTGAACATAGCATTCTATAAAACCACGCTGTTCATCTCTATTCTATTACATGATAAATTTTGAAATTAATTTGTTCTTTTGTTTATTTTCAGCCTTCTCCACTCAGGTAAGGACACATCTTGAAGGTAAAGACATTGTTTGTCAAAGAACAATGTGTAGTTGGCATTTAGTAAATACTGGTTAAATAAGTGAAGTGTGAATAAATGATGCACATTGATAATATAAATTTGCTTCAGTGGTTAGGATACCCAAAGTTACTCTACAGAGTGAATAGTCATTTTTTAAAGGAGGTGAGTTGGGGCACCTGGGTGGCTCACTGGGTTAAAACCTTTGCCTTCAGCTCGGGTCATGATCTCAAGGTCCTTGGATAGAGCCCCGCATTGGCCTCTCTGCTCGGCGAGGAGCTTGCTTCTCCCTCTTTCACTGCCTGCCCTGCCTATTTGTAATCTTTCTCTTTCTCTGTCAAATAAATAAATAAAATCTCTAAAAAAAAATAAAAATAAAGGAGGTAAGTCTGCAGTGTTTGGAAAGTATAAAAGAATATTAAAATCCCATCCTTATTCTGGAGGTAGGAACAAAATATGCTCTCAAATTGTAATATCAGATGTATTGTAATTTCCAACCAAACTTTTCAAAAAAACCAAAAAAAGTCAAATTTTTTGTTCCAATTAGTAAAGTCATGGGTATTTATTGTGGAAAATGTATATAAAACTCTAAATATGACAATAGAATTCATCCATGACCAAAACACAGAGAATGAGGGCCACAATTAGCATATTCTGGTATGCTCCTTCTTAGTTTTTCTCCATTCATATTTTATATATAATTGAGATCATATTGCTGCTATACTTTTGTATCTTGCATTTTTTTCATCTCAATATCATAGAAAGTTTTTGAGGTCACTGAAATTCTTTAAGAAATTTATTTTTAAAGGACTATCTTAAAATTACAATATTATTATTTAACCATACTATCATGGTTAGATAGATAGTTTCCAATTTTTGTGTGATTATAAACAACTCCAAGTAAACCTTTTTTTTTATAACAAGATTTATTAATGGTTATGCTTTTAAATGTTCAGATGATCTAATTTGCTAATGATATGCCTCATTTGTCAGTTAGATCAAATCCATTTTTTTTCATTAAAGTCTTTCATCAGAAATAATTGAGTAGAACCCAGTCACTAAGCTAAAAGTAAGAAATCCTGGGGTCCAACCCAAGTTGGCAACTTACTTATGATGTAGCCTAGGGAAAGCCATGTGTTATTGTACCCTGAACCTCAGTTTCTTTGCTTGTGAATGGAATGGTTGGACTAGATAGTAGTTAAAATCCCTTCATGTTCTAGTATCCTATACTATCATGACTGCTTCTTACTTTTTCCAGGAAACAGCTTCATGGGCTCAATTTCAGCCTTTTTGACACTCTGAGTTTCCTATAAATCTTCTCTGATTTCCTGTATTTCTGAATTAATTTCCTTCCCTTTATCCAATTTTGTCTATTCCTTAATATTCTTGTCTAGGTCTTACTTTTGTTCCTTCTTTCACTGCCATCCATTAAGCTGAGATGAACCCTCTTTTCTTGATCTTTAACCACTCAGTACCTGATTTTCTTTTAAATCCCTTCTTAACACTTAATTCTTTTTCTGTTAAACCTCTTAATGTTCAGTACTCGCAAAGATGGCTCAGCCCTCTACTTTCTCTTTTTCTGAAAAAATAAATGCAAATAATAGGTTGGGCAAAAGAATGAAAGAAAGGCAAATTAAACCAAGTAACATGATATAGCGCATATATGGTGTTTTTATACATTTTGTCTGTAACAGACTATATGTGGTATGGGGTTTGCAGGTGGGGAGGGGGCAGTATGTATGGACTGAAGTCTGGCTGAAAGGCCAAAGAGTAATGCAGTCAGCAAGGTTAATAGAGGTTCATATACCACATTACTCTTAATCTTACAATAAAAATGATAGTATCAGTAATTGGTAATATTTTAAATTGCTTTTCATGTGGCAGACATTATATAAAGCATGTTAATATGCAATGTCTCCTTAAATCTTCAAAAACCCCTGTGAGGTAGAAATTATTATTATCTCCAATTTGTAGATAGAGAACCTGATGTATTGAAATCATTTTACTATATTATAGTAAACAAATTTATCATAATTATATCAAATCCCTGGAAGGTATTCATTGTAAAGGCAGGTTTGGATTACACCATGTATCAGTTAGGCTATTGCAAATTGTCTTAGTTTCATTTTGCCCAGATTCAGAACTTGAGACAAGGGCTTAGCAGGTGATCCCAAAAATCAGGAGGGAGGGAGTGAAGAAATAATGAGGGAAAGAGGAAGAGCCAAAATAAGGATCATCAAGGCCACTACTGCAGGCTCGTAGGGAGTGGAATCTGTCTCTCAGGATCAAGCCCTGGAATTGTGTAGACTGACATTCTCCCTTATATTATTTTGTCCTTTTGGAAAGTGGTTTTTATCCTTTCAGAAAAATTCTCTGGGAAGATGTTGATAGCCAAGGTATAACAAGCCAAAAGAATGACCCAATCAAAGAGTAGCATGGTTGTAGAAGGGAAGATGGATAGGGGGATGGGATAACTGTATGATGGGCATTAAGGAGGGCATGTGATGTGATAAAGACTGGGTGTTATATGCAACTAATGAGTCATTGAACACTACATCAAAAACTAATGATATACAGCATGGTGGCTAACTGAACATAATAGAAAATAAAATAAAATAAAATAAATAAATAAGAGAAATACCACAAAGAATATAGGAAGAAGAGAATGGAGAATGATCTGTATCCTCTGTGCCCTTCACTATCCCATTTGATTTTCACCACTAAGGTAGGAAATGCCCATCATTTCCATTGTATAGATGAGGGAAGAAACTGGGGCTCAGAGAAATTACATAACCAGAATAGGATCCCATGCACAGGGCATGAGTGATCTGACTTGAGCATCCACCCTGTTTTGAATACCCATTGTCTATAGGAGTTAGTGCCCAACATTATTTTCCTGTGGTGGAGGTCTTACCTTTCTTTCATTTATCAAATACCCCATGACTGCTTAGCAATAAGAACCTTGCACTTTGTTGAAGGGTATCTTACTGGGCAACTGTTTGAGCATCACTGGAACTGAGATGTGTTTTTAGTATACAATGAATCCATAAGTCAGTTTTTTTAATAGTTTGTAGAATATGTCCCAAGTATGAATTCTGCACACTCTCCTAGTGCACTCCTGCTCAGTGCAGGTTGTCCTCATCTGTGCCTCTCTTATTTTTGGGCTAGTTTCTTTCAAACTAGCTTCCATATTAAAATTTACCTGATTTATTTTTATTCCCAGATGTAGAGAGACATGGATGTTTCACAGCTGCTTCTCAGATGATCCAGAAATATCATTTAAGGCCTTAATTTCAATTTCTCCTTGACCAAAACTTGAAGAGTTGACTGACCAGAAAACCCCAAATAACGTTGAACTTACTTTCTCCTTTTCAGGGAGGGTGGGCTTCAGACAAAGATAGACATAATTTCGAATCCTAGCTCTGCTTTTGACTAGTTGTATAACTTTGGATAAATTAATTAAGCTTTATGCTTTGTCAACATATGATGAGGATAAACTGTTCATATTTTCTTGACAGGGTTTCTTTTTGAAGATAAAAGAAGCAATGTGTAAAGCACTCAGCAAGTTTCCTGTCACCAACAGATGCTCAACAAATGTTAGTGTCTGTTCAATTCTCTTTAATCCTTGCTCCCTTATCCTGATGAAATAGGTAATAGATTTAAAAAAGGTGTTTTTAGACAGTAACACTCAACAGCTCTAAATTTTTATTATGCTAGATTTTCACTGTGTGGTTACTTAATAACGTACAGATTAAGAATAAACTTCAGTGAAGTAAAAATCTAACTCAGACACTCAGATTGTTTGTTTATAGAAAAGAATTGTGTATCTTATTACATACCAACCACCCTGCTATTCCCTCTAGAAAGTCTTTGGTTGAATTAGGTGGCCAGGAAGTAAGAATTGAATAAAGCCAGGAAAACAGCTGTGTCTGGATGGAGGCAGCAGCTTCTAGCTCTTGCTGATTCATTTCTCTAGCAGTTTTTACTTAAGAGAACCATCCATAATGCATGGCTGCAGGACTATATTGAAGGCAAATCACCCAAACTGTGAGCATTATAGGCATTGCACACTGACTTTTCCAATTCTGAGAAACTGCGTGATGAGTTACCTGTAATTTTTCTAGCAGGAGTATGAAAGCAAAAGAAATGTAACTAGTCAAACAAAAAAAAAAAAAAAGAGAGAAGTAAGAGCCACTGATTTGCTTTTTTAGTACTATTTCACCATCCATCTAATAATAATTAATTATAACTAATTTGTTTTACAAACATTTGCTAATCATCTACTTTATGCCAGGCAGGCACAAATTTAAGTATTGGGCGTTCAGAGGGCCACTAGATTACCATGGTACTTGCCCTTCATGGGGCTTGCACCTTAGTGAATCCAATAAACATGTCACTAAATAAATAAATAAATGTGTATTTTCAGTTAGATGAAAGTGCTATGAAGATAGAAGATGCTGGAAAACTGCTTAGAGGTGCCAGAAATCATTTAAGCTGAGCCTATAAGATGTGGAGGAGCCATCCACATAAAATGCCAAGAGCAGGATACCCCCAACAGAAAAACATGTACAAAGTCTCTGGGAGGGAAAAAGTTTGGCTTCTTCTGGTAACTAAAAGGAAAGCAATGTAGCTAAAGGAAAACAAACAAGGGAAGGTGGCATGAATGGGCAGTTGGGTAGGAAAGCAGTGGTTGGTAGGCCGTGATTGGAATATGGTTTTTATTGTAAGGTGAATATGAAACCATTTAAAGTTTTGAATTAAGTGAATGGCATAATCCAATTTACAATTTCAAAAGATGGCTTTTGCTACTTGATGGAGAAAGTCTTGTGTAGGAGAGTACAAAAGGATTCACAGCCACATAACTAGGTGCTTTAATATTTCAGGTGTGGAATGATGGTGGGGATGGTAGGGAGGTGTGAAAGAAATAGTGCAGGTGAAAAGAAGCAGAAAATGAGGGACACACACTAGAGGTAGAATACACTTGGGTGGTATGAAGGGTGATTAAGCATAACTTAGTAAGTTATGAAATGGTTTAATAGAATGGATGTGTGGCAGTGCCATTTACTGGGTTAGGAAAGACTATAGGAGAAGCAGAAAGACAATCCAAACTTTCTCTGGGATCCTTGAGAATCTTGTACTTATCTTTGTTACAGAATGAACTACACTATGCTTTGGTTTATTGTCTACCTGACTGCCCTGCCTGACAGCTTATCCCTTTGGGCAAGAAACACAGAGCCAAAAGCAGGAACTTTTAAGTGGAAGAGGAGAGGGGTCAAATTTATGCTCTGTCACTCACTCACTGCGTGACCTTGTTCAGGTTACTTAGCCTCATAGAGCTTAGGTTTCTCACTTTGTAAGTAGACTCTACTAACACCTATCTCAAGGGATGTTGGATTAAATGAGATAAATTATATAATGTATCCAGTGCTAGTGTGAAATCAGTGAATGTTAACTATTGTTAGCTAGTCTTGGTCCATAACAGGACTTAGTATTTGTGGAATAAATGAATGAATGGGCTGGAACACATTTAGGTACTCACTGAAAAAGGAATAAATCAGATCTGGATTCTAATTTTAAATTACTATTAACCAACACATTATTGTTGATTTAAATCTCTCTGGGTTAAACCCAAACTCAGTTTCCTCATCTGTAAAATGAAGCAGATGTTTTTGAAGGAAGGGTAACTATGTGTTAGACTACATGGTTTCTTGGAGCTTGTAAGGCTAAACTTCCAATAATATTTTCAGTTCTTTGTTCTAATACATCTATGTAATCAACTATTAAAAAATGCTTAATAATTCATTAAATGTTCATCTGCTTTCTTATTTGATACTTATAATAACACTGAGATAAATAATAGGCCAGATGATATAACTCTTGATTAACAGATGAGAAAATTAAGGTTAAATGTCATGTCCCTGGTCAGTGTTTGAATTCAGACTTCATAAAACTGACTAAAGTCAGTTTTTCACTATACCACAGTGCTTCTCAGACTAAGTAGTAATCCTCAGGTACTTGAACAGAGAACTTATTTCTAAGAACCTTATAACTTTGAAACCAACTACTTAAAAATGTTGAATCATCCTTAATATCCATTCTAGAAAATAATTCAGGAGCACCTGGGTGGCTCAATCGGTTAAGCATTTGACTCTTGATCTCAACTCAGGTCTTGATTTCAGGGTCATGAGTTCAAGCCCCACACTGGGCTCCAGGGTGGGTATGGAACCTACTTTAAAAAATGAGAAGAGGAGAGGAGAGGAGAGAAGAGAAGAGAAGAGAAGAGAAGAGAAGAGAAGAGAAGAGAAGAGAAGAGAAAAAAGAAAAGAAAAGAAAAAAGAATTCAAATGGGGTTTCAGAGCTACAAGAAATCCCATAGATAAGTAACACTTCCAGTGTGCACTTACTTATATCTACTTGTCTTTATTATGTTGTCCAAAGGAAATATAAAATTTTAAGATTTTCTAGTTGCCACATTAAAAAGTTAAAAAGGAAGAGGTGAAATTAATTTTATTTTTATATTTAATTTAATCTCATTTCCAAAATAACATCATTTAAATATGTAACCAATTCAGCCATTATTGACATATTTGACAACTTTTTTATTATATTCTAAATCTTGTCTTAAAAATCCAATGTGTATTTCACACTTCTAGGACAGCTTAGCCACATTTCAAATGTCCACTAGCCACATGTGGCTCTTGGCTACTGTTTGAACAACACAGGATGTGCACTAGCATAATCACCCAATTACCAGTCAAACCTTCAGATATTTTCATATTAACCTTACAAAACAGCCACATTCTATGATGGCCTACCAGCTCCTGCTTTTCTCCTCACCTTCACATTCATGCCATAATCCCTTGCTCACTTTCTATTTCCCTGGGGATTAACACTCAACTCATAGAATGGTGTCAGAGTCTTATAGAATGCTTGGGTTGTGTGGTACATCAGTTAATATGGGTGTACTTCTTAAAAAGATCAGTCTAGCTGGTCAAAAACTTGGCATTTTATTTGAAAAGGATTATACTAGTCCATTCTATCTCAAGTTGGTTATATTAAAAAGATCTTCAGTCAGGATATCTAAACATCATGAACAGAACACTGTGTATAATTCTCAATATATGTACCTCCCTACAAAAAGACCCTTAAACACACTCATGTATATATTGCTTATATAGAGATATAAAATTTTCAGATGTCCTCTGAAAATTTTCCAAGAAACTGGTCTCAGTAGCCAACTTTGAAAAAGAAGACGAATATAATAGATTGGAAGGCAGAATTTTTTAAAAATTGCATATGCTTTTATAGAGTTTGAAATTGTTGCTAGAATTTTAAACAAAAGTGATAAAAATGATTTTTCTTTTTTTATTTTTTTGATAAAAATGATTTTTCAATCAAAATTACTACAATATGATACAATTACATTTTCAACAAAGCTACCAATTACAAAAAGATAAACATGGATCAGAGAGGAGGAAAATTCCATTGGTCTTTTATTTTTATTTTTATTTTTCTCAGCAAGGGCTCATTCTTCAGCCAGAAAGCCAGAAATTACTGTGGCATATTATCCAAGGTTATAATCAGTGTATAAACCCAGGAAGGGTTCAACCATATCACTGCAGTCTAGGAGGGAGACATACATAGTCTGTTGTAAAGCTCCTGTGAATTTGATGGGATTTGTAGCCTTACTTTACCCATGGGCTTGGCTGTCAAGCAACCAGAGAAAATCAATAAAGTTTCCTTACTTGTATTCTGAATTGTAGGGTGTTCAATGTGTTATCAAGCCACCTGACTTGAACCATATTCTGGTAGATTGTGATCATGTCATTGCGCAGGTTCTAGAAATAGAAATAGAAATAGAAATAGAAATAGAAATAGAAATAGAAATAGAAATAGAAAATAAATTTTCTGGAGGTAACATAATTTGGTGTAGTATTTATTTCTTAAAATGAGTAATTCGCTATACACTAATTATAGGAGTTACTCTTAAAAAAATTCTGCCTACTATATTTTTGGATACTGACAATCAGCCTCATCATATTAATGACTCAGAAAAATCCTTTGGTAAAGAGAGCTTCTTGGTATTATTTAATCCAGCATTTACCAAGCTTATATGATCAAGCAACTTTTAGTTTCCTTGAGACATACTTAATTGACAAACTGAAGGACACTGGAAACTTGTGGCCTGGTTATAATGGATGTCAGTTATCATTTATGTGATTTTATAACTTAATTTTCTTAAGCTTTCTTTATAAAATGGGTATAATGATAAAGGAGGACCAAATTAGTTTAATGAAATAATATGTGAAGGAAAGAGCTATATAATGGGCAACAAATAGAAGGAGGCACATAGGAACTCAACTGACATTAATTCTATTCTTTTCTGCTCTTCTGCCCATACTTATTTCTCTTTGTCATTAGGCAAACTCTTATAGAAAAGATGTGAACATTGCTAAAACATAATCATTAGAAAATGAGAAGCCTTTTTTTCTTATATTATGACACACTTTTCCAGTAAGCTAATACATGAAACTCTGCATTCTATGGAAGATCCAGTGCCATCAGAAAATGTTCTTGTGAATTCCTAGCAGGCTTTGCCTTTCATGGTCATCTACAGCCCCAGGGTCTGCTTCTGCTGAAGTAGTTCAGCTACACATTTTCCTGTCTCCCAAATGTGCTGTCCTTAGGACTCACTGTATCAACCCAATTGTAAAACACAGTCCTTTTACTTGATGTTCAGAACACAAACAACAATAAAAAATTAAAACAACAGATTCTTTATGAAGACTTTATGGTTATATATAAAAGAATATTTAGGGAAAAGGAGAGGATTTACATTTCAGAAATGTAAGCAATATAGAAAATAAAGTAGGTATTTTTTTCTTAAGATCTTGTAGCTATTTCTGCAGAAGAGGGCTTCAGGTTTCCTCCATATGGCTAAACTCTGTCCTTCCATGCTTTACTCCTTCATTTTCTCTGTTATTTCTCCCTCAGTAGCAAAGGAGAAAAAAAAATCTCTATGCCCTCCAAATATCCTAGTAAACATTAGGTGGTGTCCTTATTGTTCAGGATGGTCAATAAATTCCTATTGCCATTTGCTATACTTAAAAGGGCCCATGCGAGAAATAGCTCCAAGTAGAAACCGACCTCTGTGATTGCAGCATTTGTCCCTTAAGATTTGCTTTTTCATGATCTCTCTGATATGAAGAACTTGATAGGCAAGGC
>CM053615.1:25840599-25868591 GCA_028646535.1 Procyon lotor
CCTAGACTCAAGAAATGAACTAAGGGTGGCCGGGGGGCGTGGTGGGGTAGGGATAGGGTGGCTGGGTTGGGGACAATGGGGAGGGTATGTGCTATTAAGTGCTGTGAAATGTGTAAGCCCGAAGATTCACAGACATGTACCCTGGGGCAAATAATACATTATATGTTAATAAAAATTAAAAAAAATAAAAAAATAAAAATGTCAAAAAAAAAAAAAAAAGATTTGCTTTTTCATCTTGGGGTTCATATTTGAACCCATTGTCTGTGACACTTCAATATGGAAGCTCTGTCTGTAACAAAAGCAGTTTTAGTTTGAAAGCTAACTATTTAACATGTTCCCCAGAGCCTTTACCATTGAATTTTATATGAGCTACATATTTTTGAGGTTAGACAATCCCAAGTTTCCAACCTGGTGAAATTTTATCCAAGTATTTTCAGAAACTGTAGACATAGTTGGAAACTTAGTTATTGTATTCATGTTTATATTTATAAATATGAATCATCAATAGATGTGATAAATACTATCATATTTAAACCATGGTTATTTAATTTTGTTGCATAATTTTTATATTCATAATTTGTTCATACAAGCTTATTTATCTGGCATCATAAGGGAATGAGATATTTATTATTGCCAAATAATTAATGATCCTCATTAATAAAAAATGGCAAAATTTTATGTTCAGTAGAAGTTTTTCTAAAATACATGTCTCTCACAAAATTAATTATATCACAGTCTAAATTGGGATGAAAACAAGGGAATATGGAGTGGGAGACACATTTGGAGGAATTGCACAAAGGAGCATTATTCAAAATTGCAGTCAGGAAGTCAGTTTAGTGAGTCTTGATGTAATGCAATAGAATGGAATAGAGTGGAATAGAAAAATTGCAGTATATCACACATAATATGAATAAGTACTCTTCTGAGAAGTTTTGTTTGTTATGAGTGTGTGGGTGTATGACTTTGGATGCAGTGTAAAATACAGTTCTTACTGTGGGTCAGAAAGGAGTTTGAAAGTCACTAGTAAAGAGACCAGCCTATGCTGGGGCAGGCTGTGATCACCACAACACGGAGTCTGATCACTACCTTTGCAGATAAGAAATGAAATTTTCTTTGTGTATTCATTCTCAACTGAATCTTGATTACTTCCTGAATAAATGTTTAAGGTCAGGCTCAAGTTGGGGACTGCATGAATCAGATCTTTGGGCTCTGGCTGCAAGAGGGCTTTAGAATTGGATCACCATGGTTCAGATTTTGGCTTAATCACTTACTAGTTGTGTGACCTTAAGACAAGACAAGACACTTAACCTTTTAAAGCCTTTAATTTCTCTCCTGGAAAGTGGAAACAACAATAATTTTCATTTCTAGGGGGTTACTATGAGTGATATATGAGATCATTTATTAAGCCTTTAATGTAAAGTCTTCATATAGTAAGCTTTGTTAATTATGATGATAAGTATTTCATTTTCTACAGACATAGTTATAATAAATATGAATGTTGGTCCTTACTCAGTGTGTGTTGGAGGGTAGGGTAGAATGAAGGTCTTGCTTATGATAGAAAAAGTCATAAAATTATATAATTTTAAAATTATAATATTTATCACATAAAATTAGATCTAAGTTCGGTCATTGTTCATTGAAGGTCTTGTATAACCAGTGATGATTCTTTCTTTGGATTTGATCTAGGTTATAGACTCAAGATCAGTGATCAGTGGGGAAATGGATGGCTGATTTACATTAATCAAGCTTACGAGAGGCAAAATTGTAAATATATATTTCTTAATTATTCATATTAGATAATACTTTTTAGTGATCAAAATCTTTGTGCCCTCTAGAGAGGACATTCTTCCTCCATTATTACAGTGTATGAGATGTTTCAAATCTTAACTGAGAAACTGTTTGCCATATGCAAGAATAACTGTGGGGATTATTTTAGCCTAAACTCCAAAATAACCCTAATGACAGAACATCTCTTTGAAGAAATTTGTCTCATCTTTCAGATTTAGGATATTCTTTGAAAATGTTAGATACTGATAACTGTATAGGCTACCTGGCCTATCCTGAAATGGGTTCCATGCCAGTAATACCTACTTTTCTTGCCAGGTTATTGTCTGTATGTGTATTAATATCTCTAATTGAGCTATGGTCAAGCCCAGGTTAGGTAAATATACAGAGGCAGCCCCTACTAGTTCTGAAACCCAAGGTGTACATTATTGATAATGCTGAAAGGCTCTCTTTCCTTAGAGTATAAAGTATAGAGTAAGCCTTAACACAGTACCTAACACAGTACTCTCCACAGCTCATGCCAATCTATTAGAGCTGACACTGCAGATGAAAATTATTTCCCATGACATGTCAAGAAACTCCATCCTGAACATGTCATGATTTAATTACACTGACTTTTAGAATTCTAGGAATGTCCCATTGCTATTACCCACAGAGCATAATAAAATGTCCTTGATGATTCTGGGTCACTATCATTAATCACTGCAAAAATTATCATTCAGTCAAGTCTACACTATGACTGGTGTCTATTAGATCCTTATACCTACAATGAATGACTCTAAAATCTTATCTTTTAAGTTTTAGTTCCTTTTTTTCTCTGTAATACATTGGAGGTCTCCCTACCCTCTAAGGCTGTTGGCTATCACTTCTTATATCATTAAACTTATATCATTAACTATTTAATTATTGACTGAATAATTAAAAAAAATCCCCTCCAGAGTTTCTTTTTCCAATTTGCTGCTTCTTATCAACTTTGAACTGAAAAATTAGATCTTGTTAGATTGTATCAAGGAGAAGAGTGGGTCCAATATGGCTTATCTATTGGGATTTATGAGATTTAGCCTATTAAGCTTGTAAACTTTTTGTTGAGTTTTTCCACCTCTTTTATTGCCTACAGTTAGAAAAGTTTTTCAATATCAACTCAGAAATGCAAAAATGGAAATGGCTCTCATTAGAAGCTCTCCACTAAAATGTTAACAGTGTTACATTCTGAATACTAGGAATATAAGTACTTTCATGTACTAATATGTTCTTTTTGCTTATTTTGTGTTTTCCAAATTATTTAGTTATTTCCTATATTTATTACTTTACTTGAAATTCATAACATTTATAATGACAATAAATATTTAATTAGGACCAGGTAATGTGCTAAGTTCCTTCAGGTAAGTTGACTCAGGAATTCTTCACAGTAACCTACTAAGATTGGTACTATTATCTTCATGTTTTTCATAGGGGAAATTATGTCTTGAAGAGGTAACCCAACTTGCTAAAAGGTCACGTAGAATATGTGTTAAAGAACTTGAATTCAAACATGGATCTTCATTAATATCCTCTCTCATTTCCAATCTTTACTAGATTCTTTTGAGAATATCTACCCAGCCTCTAGTAACCTCTTTTTGTGAGAACTTCTCCCCACCCAAGCACCCACCCTTTTGTCTTCCTAAAGCTATAGTTCATATTTGTTTTTCTTTTCCCATGCCAACATCCATGGCAAAGGTAATTGGATAAAAAGTAGATACCTGATCAGAACCAGGTAAAAAATTATTCTTTCCTCCTCTGCCTCTTCCTTCTCCTTCACTTTTTTCTCCCTTTCCTCCTTCTTTTAAATTGGATGTTTGGAACATTTGCGTTCTTACCATATAAATGAAGTTGCAGAAAAAAATCACTCTTCTGAGAAAGAGAAGGAGGTGAATAGAGGCAAAGAGAAAAACAAACTCAGAAGGCAGAGAGAGAGAGAGAACATGTGTTGGATTCCTGGCAGCCTTCCAGTGCTTGGGATAGTCCAAGTGGCTTTTGGGTTTCATTGACTCATATGCCTTGCTATAAAGTTGTAATCATTGTAATAATTTCTATATTTTTGCTTAAAACAATTTAAGTTGTATTCAGAATGTGTCCATAATTCACACTGGAGTTATTTTCCTAAAATAAACTATTTTTTATCATTATCCTGCATTGAACCCCCACCTTGAAGTGTGTCAGGTTTCTTTCTATTCTTAAGATGAAACCCTAACTTCTTAGTATGATTTACCTGGCCCCCTCACAACATTTCCCATTCTGCTTTCCTATTTGGATTTCCCACCACAAACTTAGGACCCTGCCCTGGCAAACTACTTGTGTCCTAATTCATCATGCTCTGACAACTTCTGCAGATTGCTATGCCAGCCCCTGACAACAGACTTCCTCTAGAAGTTAGTAGTGAGCTTTTAAATCACTTTCCTAATACCTATTCAGTGGTGTGCTAGAGCTGACTTACACTCCTCCTAAGAGCTGATTTTTAAGTGTTCAGAAATTTTTCAGCTACTTGATGCCACATTGTCTGCTTGAAATCAACAACAATGGGAGTATTTACACCATGAAAATTGGCAAGCACTGCAAATCAAACCACCTGCCTCTCCCCAGAGTCAGTTGTTAAACATTTACTAGCAAACCACTGCCTGTGGCACTTGTTTTACCATTGCATTTTGATCATCTGTTTCCTGCTCTAGGAGTGGGCGAGACAGAAGGCAGATGGATGCTGGAAAAAGAAGGGAACAAGGGCTAAAAGTAAGGATTTTAATCTCTTCATCAAATATTCTGTTACTGAAACTTGTGAAATCAAAGGATCAATGAAAGCCACCTGCATTTTTTTTTTTTTCCTGTTTGGAATAGGTCTTTAAAAGATGAATACAAAAAAATAAAAAATAAAAAAATAAAAATAAATTAAAAAATAAAAGATGATTACATATGCTCTTTGAAAGTTGTCTTAAGAGGAGTTATACATTCTTTCCCATTGCCTATTGCAACTTTGGCATCCAATACAGTCCCTGTTAAAACTAATCTCAGCAAATAGAAAACATTTGCTGACCAAAGTTACGATTAAGTTCAGCTCATCTTCATCTTAAAAAAAAATCCCCTTTATTAAATTAAAGACCATTGTTTGTTCACTTTTAACCACTTCTAAAATATAATTATTTTGACTTTTCCGTAATGAGCTCATTTTCTTCAACTTTTATTAAAATTGTGGCTTCCTCCTCAATTAATATTTTTAAAATGTTAAAGCAGAAATGACTTTAAGAATTGTATAGTCATCTTTCATAGAGAAAAAATAGTACTCAGAGAAATGGAAAAATTTGCTAATATTACATAGCTAGCTATTGATAGAGCTAATACCAATCTCCATGCTTCTTGAATACTCAATTTAATATTATTTCCCCTCTTCTCATATACATTCTTTTTAGGACTATGGTAGTTAGAAAAATTAAGAAAATATTACTTTAAACCAGTCTTTCTTGTAAAATATTTTCTTTCTGAAGGCACTATATCTCCTTGCTTTTGAGGCAGAGCTGCTGGGGGTTTCTAGTTTCCCTGAAGTTTTCCCTTCAGAATAGTGGTGCCCCAGTACCTATTTCTGTCTGCAGTCTGTCCTGCTGGTTCATTTTGATTTCACCTTCATGTTTTGTGTAGCTTATATGGTTTTGTTCTAGCCCGCAGGGTTCTGCTTTCAGCAGCTGGGTAGATAATTCCAGGTCATAGACAGTATACAGTAGCTCATACATACATGCATACATAGGCTCACTTTTATTGCAGTGCAGGGTGGTGGTTCTTTTGCGGCAGGCAGTGTGTGTGTAGAGGACAAGTGAGACATGTTGGCATATGTAGCTGGAATAGAGAAAGATGGAAACCCTGAGGATGGCAGCTGGGGCTCAATCTGTCTCTAGCATTTAAGGCAGAGGTTTAGGAGGTGCAATGACAGAAAGGGTAGCAAAGGACAGGGAGAGTAGAGAAGACAACAGATTTGCTTGCATGTAGCTGCCTCTGTTATACGTAATACGTACATACCTACATATTTTTTCCTCTCATCTATTGTGAATCATTCTTCACCTACTCTCTTTTTAAAAATTCCATTATCATTTGTGAGTTAATATATAGGATGTTTATCAATTTAAGCCTTACTAAGGATTGTTACATGTGAGACACTTTGCTTCTACCTCAAAACCTTGTAAAAACTATAAAAGAGGTCAAAGAATTGTATTACAGGAAAAGGAGGCACTCACTGTGAGTATATTTTCTATAAGTTTGCAATACATGAAATTATCAATATTCAAATTCTCTAAACTATAAAAGTGATAATATAATATTGTTTTCCTTTTATTTGTCCAGAGTTAGTGAGATATAGGAAACACTTGAAGTGGTTGCTGGGTAGGGAGCATTTAAAAATGACTTTTATTTCTATTGTTCCCTTTCCAGAATATGTAGCACAAGGCTTTAAAATCTAAAAGGGTTCAAAGTCTTCAGGTTTTGTTGTTGTTTTGATTTTTTTAGGTTTTATTTATTTATTTGAGAGAGAGTGAGCAGTAGAGAGAGAAAGAGCATGAGTTGGGGGAGGGACATAAAGAGAGGAAGAAGATTCCTGCTGACAGGGAGCCAGGAAGGGGATCCATCCCAGGACCCTGGGATCATGACCTGAGCTGAAGGCAGAAGCTTAACTGACTGAGCCACCCAGGTGTCTGTAAAAGGCTTCAGTTTTAATCCCAGTGCTCTCACTTACTTTCGCTGTGATTTGGGTTTATTTTATAGCCTCCATAAAACTTAATTTATTTCACCTATAAAATGGGGATAGCAGTGGTAATAACTGTATTAGTTCTCTCTTGCTACATAACAAATTTCCCCAGAACTTAGTGGTTTAGAAAAAACAAACATTGTTCACAGTTTCTGTGGATCAGGAATTTGGAAAGAGCTTAACTGGATGGTTCTGGTTCAGTTCATCTCATGAGGTTGTGGGTCAAGGTGTTCACTGGAGTTTCAGTCATCTTAAGACTAGACTGAAGTTGAAGGGTCTGTTCATTTGCATTCATAATGAGTTGGTGATGGCTATTAGCAGGATGTCTCAGCTCTCCACTGTGTAGACTTCTCTACAGGCTATCTAAGTGCCCTCACAACATGGCAGTCAGCATCCTCCAAAGTGAGTAATCCAAGAAAGGTTAAGGTAGAATCTGCACTATATTTTGTGACAGCCTCAGAAGTCCTATATAATCTTTTCTACAATATCCTACTGGTTATGTAGGTCAGTTCTATTCAGTGTGGGTGGTGACTATACAAGAGTGTGAATATCATAAGGCAAGGATCACTGAAGCCATCTTGGTGGCTGGACCACAGCAATCCTACTGGTTTATAGTTCGGAATAACTAATGCCTGTAAGTACTTAGCCTGGCATGTATCAAGCACAATTTAAGTTCCATTTAATTTATTATTAATATTAATTTATTAAAATCAATTTAAATGTTGGTACATAATTTCTGTTTAAAGTTTGGAAAATGCAAAAAAAACCCCACAGATAAATGTTAAATAAAAACACCCGCTTCTAACTTGTCTGTAAACTTCTTATCTAGAATAGTACATATAACACAAAACATGCAGTCAGGTTTGTCAAAATAAAATATTAGAATCCTTGCAGCTCCATAGATAATTATGAGGCTATTTGAAAAAAATTTTTCTTAACTACAAAGTTTCTTTTTTCTATAGTATAATCTCGTATTTAGTTTATGTGGTCCTTTTGAGATGATAAATAAATAAGGAAGAAATTAGGAGCAAGTTATTTTCAATATTCTAAGTACTCTTCAGTGGTCTATATGTTCATAAATGCCTCCTGTTCTTCTGAATACAATGAATGCTTTATTTAAAAGGTACCTTTTGACTGTGACAGAAACCACATCAATCTACTTTAGGATTAAAGTGAATTCTTAAGCTCAAACAACTGATAAATCAAGGGTGGAACAGTATATGGCAGATATTCCAGGGGTTAATTTCTCATCTTGTCCTGCTTCCCCCTATGTGGTGAACAACATGGTCACCAGTATACCCAAACCCCCACTTTTATAGCATAATATTAGAATAGAAAGAAGATTTTCCCTCCCAGAACCTACCTATCAGTCCCAAGTCACATGCTCACTTCTGAGCCAATCACTGTAGTTAGGGAGATGAGTACGTTGATAGACTAGCTTGGTTAATGTTTGTACCTTGAGATGACAGTATTAATGGAGGTAAATAGTGGTAGTGGGTGGGGTTGGAGTCAGGAGACACCATGAATATTAGTCCTACCAGCTCATCATAGCAGTCAGAAGAAATCTGGTGGGAAAGTGCATAAAGAAAAGGAAAATTATAGCTACTATAGCTCATTATGAATAAATAGAATTCATGATAGAAGCACTCTGTAAAATGAATTAAAAATAAATGTTTAGAATAGCTTTGTTTCCTATTACATATAATATTTTATTTTAGATTTTATGAAGGAAGAAAGCACAGGGTATGTACATCTTATAGTTAGAAGATTTAAATGTTTGTCACTCATGAAAAAAAAAATCTTTCCTGCTTATTGTTGCAAAGATGAACCACACAAAAATTAGTTTTTTAATAACCCATGACACAAAAGTAAAAAAATATAGAAGTGTAGAAAGCTACACAAGTACCTTGTGAAGATTATACAGATCAAAAATGTAAACTAGGTTAAGAGGAATTGGTTCAGAGACTATTGCTGAGGGGGTGGTAATGATACAGAGAGGAAGAATCTTCAACTTCCAATCTCTCAATTTTGTTTTTTCTGTCTTATCTGAAAGGATCCTGCATGAGTTTTTATTTGGAAAAAGGGTTCCATTAGTAGAAAAAAATAGTTTGGAAATCTAATGTCATGTAAAAGATGATTATAAAATTTTAAGGTCTGTATACTCTCACACATTCATTCAGTTATTCAACAAACATTTGTTTATTTGTGGGTAAATAAACAGAAAGCATTTCTCTTCCCTCTTGGAGATAAGAATTTAGGGTGTATCTGTTGCTATCTTAAAGGATTATTATAAGTTCATACCAGAAACTGTGGCCCAAGTCCACTAACATTTGGCCAATATTTAACAAGTTCTTATTATGTACAAGGTAGTAGGTGGAGCAATGTCATGGGTGGGTGCTGGGAATGCAAAGATGGATAGCAAACTGCTCTCAGAAAATTACAAATCAGTACTTTACTTCTTGGTTTCAAGGATGGTGGACTTTTGACCTCCTCTTATGCTTCTACTTGCAGTAAGGGAGGAAATATGTAGGGAACATTGTCTTCCATATTTCTCATCCCATCCCCCTCAACAATAATGACTAAATTCTTTCTGTAAGGTTTAAGAAACCGCTATGAAGAAAAAAATGACCACTATATAATAGCTCTTGGGTGGCTAAATCACAACTCATGGACTATTTGTAGATCCCAAGAGGATTATTCAGTATCAACTTCTTTCCTAACTGTGGAACAGTATTTCAAATGCAAAGCCCTCTTGGAGGGGAAAGCTACATGTTTTTATTTATAATATCTGTACTTTAATGCAGAATTCTTAGAGCAGAATTTCTTAAAGTGCAGATCACCTATATTAGAGTCACATATAGAACCTGTTAAAAATGCAGATTCCTGGGCCTCACCCCAGATCTTCATAATGAGAATCTGCAGACTCCAGAATGTAGCAATTCAAATGAGAACACTAGGTGAGGCTTAGGCACACTAATGTTTCAGAAACAGTACTTCAGAAACTTAAGTTGTGTGAGATCTCAAATGGGTAACCATTCCATTACTTTAGAATGTATTCATTCACTGTGTTATGAGTAGGCAACATTAATGAACTCCATTAAAAAATAGCAATGACAAACCACCAATATACCGTTAATCAGAGTTTGGCCTGGTAAAGGAGGTCTCCCCACACATCAGTTTCCTGTTCTAACCCAAATCAAAGTAATTACTGGCTTGATAGATAACAGAGAGCTCTGTTTTCCCTTGTCACAAAGATCTGGGGATGTAATACAGTTAACAAAATAGCCCTCTGGCTGGACACCCAGAAACCTCATTCTCAAAGGCTTCCCAAGGCATCCAGGAAGTCCCCAGAGATTACTTCATATGTGCTCTCATGTGGTTCCTAGATAGTCTCATCTTCTTGCTCTAAAGTTTGCATTCATATTGCTCTGAAACTATCCCTGGTGCGTCCCGGCTTTGTACTACTCTGCCATTGATGAAAGTAGCTTTGAGGCTGCTATAGTTTTCTGCTCTCAACTTCCCAAATCCAGGAGCTCAGTTTGGTACCATTTTCCTATTTCTGGTTCCAACAGGTTACCCTGCCAGTGAAGAATACTTTTTTCATCTAGCCCTGTGTTGCCTTCTGCTTCCAAAGTTTTAAATGGGTTCAACTTTTAGTTTTGCATCTTGCCAGAGAGTGGAATGATGTGCTTCTCATTTGGTCATATCTTCCCATGCACATGCACAGGAATTGGTCAGAAGTCTCTTATGGTGGAGTTTAGGAGGTTGGGTAGTGAGCTAATGACACTTTTGATTTTTTTTTTCTATAAAGTTGCTTCAACTGCATATCAAGTTTGTTGACTACAGCATCCTCTCTAGTAGGCTGAGATTTTTTTTTCCCATAGAAGCTTTTAAGAAGATTCTTTCATTGAGTTAACAATGTCATCAGGGACATAGCTTTCTGTCTTCCTGCTGTGTCACAAATAGCTTGTTGGCTTTTCCTCACACTGGTTTGCTCCATGGTCACAGGACACCTACACCAGTGCCAGGCATCAAATACAGACCCAAAAATCAGAAGAAGGGAAGTGTTCTTCATCTCTTTCTGTATGTCTGTATCGATACTGAGGAAACCTCTCTCACAAGATTCTCAGCAAGCTGACCTTTAATCTCTTGGACAAGAACTGGATCACATGCTCACTCCTAAACCAATCACTGTCAAGGAGAATAGTTTAATTTTGTGAGGATTTTGTTTGTTTGTTGCTAAAATATTCAGTATTTCTTTCCTATGGGCTAGACACATGGATACAGTTATCATGTTATTAGCAGAGAAGAAAGAGGTGGCTTTGGGATAGGCTAAAAGATTCGTGGACCTTCATGATGAAAGCTCTGGAAAACTAATGGAATTGTTCATATTTTAATCTCTGGCATGTTTGCAACTCCTAGATTCCCACTCTGGCACCATAGAATAGCCAGAAGCACATCTGATTTTAATTTACAGTGATGAGGAAGTTAATTTAATTATTTAATTTAATAATTTGATTTTTCACTAGCTATCCACAAACTACAGAGTTTGAATTTTCAATTCATTTCTAACTAGATTCTGACTTTTTATTCAGCAAAACAAAACAAAACAAAAACTAAAATAAAAAATAAAAAAAAATTAATAACTTCCAACAGCTTTGCAGGTGGGTATAAGTAACGTGAAGGTTTAAGAATAAAACAATTGAGATTTAAATAAAACATTCATGTTTGATATCTTCTAGGGTTTGCCAGTCATTTCAATTCTGCTGATCAGAACTCTCTCTCCCACTTTTCACAAACAGCCAACAACTTTAATGGAGCAAGTAACATGAGTCACAGACCTCAGCCTCATTTCAAATGAAAAATGCCAAAGTACACCCTCTGCCTCAATCCTGCACCAAATGTCTGTTAAAAAAAAAAAAAAAAGACGAAGGGAAAGAAGGAAGGACATAAGACGAAAGAAAGATCGCCTCTAAATCTCTCAGATGAACAACTGCAAGCAGCCATTAAAGTTAATTAGAACCAAGTGTCAGAAACAGAACTTTGAAGATTTCATTGATGTTTACTCTGAAACCCACTTTTCCTCAAAGCTTCCATGTGCTTCTTTATTTGGTTTTATTTCTAGGACTTACACTCACAGCAGCAGATGTGGGAGCAAAAATGAAATCAAAAGGACTTTGGTATTCTGGAGTAAATTGCTCTCCACTGCATTAGTGAGAGAGAACAGATTGTAGCTAGGATAAGAGCAGTGTAAATAATTTTAAGTGTGCAATAGCACATAGCATCGATTTAAATGACCTGGTAACTCGGCACCATCCCAGGCAATTATTCCCTAAGCAGAATTTATGTAGTGTGTTGTCAAAAAGCAGTCCAAACCTTGGACACAGATATATGTTTAGATACATGTTTGGAAGTTGCTCTTCTCAATTGGAAAAGACCTTTGGATTGTTTGTTACAAAAAGCAGAAAGGCCATTTTCTCTATATTTTCTTTTAAATTTAATAACCCTTGGTGGAATGAAGGAATAGTTCACTTTTTTCCAGTCATTTAAATATTTTTGAAGATGTACATGCAGATTTATTCGAAAAGTATCTAAACCAAGGATAGCATTTATCATTAAAAATATATGAATGAATTACAAAAAGGCTTACACTTTTATTTTTAATGACATCTTTTATATATATCTGAAGCTTTCTGGGATTTTAGTGAGACTGCAAGAGAAATTAAAATATTTTAGGTTTTTCCCCTCTCACATTTCTTTCTGGGGAAACAGCAAGGCTCTTGGATTCACATGAAGAACTGCATGTTAATGTCATAGCCTCAGATTGTCTGGGTAAATGCCAAGAAGCACATCAGAGTTAGTAATGAAACTTCCAGTGACAACTCAGTCAGCCTTTTGACTTCACATTTTATGGCTCCCCACTCTGTCTGACGTTATATTTCAGGACTATAGTTGGAATGCTGAGCACAATGGTTTGCACATTCTAATCTCAGGTGCCCAGATGTGTTGTGGATTTTTCTTTTCAGTTCACAGCCAGTATGCCTCATGAACTTTGGGTTTAAAGTTGGCTGTAATTCCGGCAACAAAGCTGCCAGTCAAGAACTAACCTAACCCTTGCAATTTCTGTTTTTCTCTCTCACTTAAAACTTGCCATAGCAGAACCAGATTTATGGGACATTCTCAGGCGGGATTCTAAACAAATGTGTAGAATCTACACAAGTACTGTATTGTCTCATGACATAAGAAAAAACATACTGGGTTCTAAAGCCTTGTCTTTAGCTTTTACAACTTTTTCATTGTTGTTGCTACTGTTGCTTAACACCCTTGCCTGGGTTTTCTCTAAAAAAATAATCTCATGAGTAAGGCTCCTCCAAAGGCCCCCCTCTTCTGATTTTGCGAATTGCAATATGATAAACTTATTTCTCTCCCATTCTTTCTCCTTTACAGGGAATAGGCACATTTAAATCAGGATAGCGAAAAGAGGAATTTGGTAGATCAAATGAGGAAAGAAACAGAAATTCTACCTATGCAAAGAGGTTGTTTTGGTAGCATAGAACTATTCTACTGTTTTACTAATTTTCCACTTGCAGAATCTTAAGTACTATCCTCCCCACTACATACATCCACACTCACAAATAATTGTTAACTCATGTCAGATACATGAGAAGGAGAGGAAGGCCTCCAGAAGAGAAAGGCAGAGGGGTCAAATAGACATCAGTCATAGAAAGATGGGTTTGCTTTCTAGAGACTCTGAAGGTAGGTGGTGTAGACAACTCTAAAATGTAAGAAGCTTCTCCGTCTTCTGGACTATTATCAGATGGAAGTTTTGTCTCAAAGTAAAGGACAATTTTGATATTCTCTGTGTTCTCTGTGAGCACTTGACTTAAGAATAAGGGTATTTAAAAGTGAATGGTGCCACCCTTTTTATTCATTAGTAAAGAATAGTACTGGGATTATTTTAAATTGACTTCAAAGTTCTTCATGTTGAATGGAAGCCAAAAAGAGATGGCTGTCATGAACATTTTGAAAGAGGTCTGTCAGTCTGTTTCCCCACCTTAAATACACAGATTGATTTCTGCATGAAGTTATTTCATTATCTTGGTTAATCCATTCAATAGATGAAGCTCTGATAATTTATGATTTGACTACATCTATAGGATGTGTTGGAACAGGTAATCAGAATCAGACTGCTCATTTGATTATAATACATTGCTTGGGAAGTACCTGAAAACTAGAAACTCAAACAGATTGATTTGAGGTTGTCCTTGCCTATGCGGCTACATGTATACAGCATTCTGGAAAGAGGAAGATTGGCCCTAAACCTCCAGACCTCCCCAGGATTTTGGTTTGCTTAATTGGGCACACTCAGATTACTTGTACCTATGGTATTAGCTATACTAATTTATATTCCATAAACATAAATTCTAAGAAATGAGACATTTAATCAGAAGAAATTTTAAGAACAAATTCTTTAGGGTTACTGTAAAATGCTATTTGGCTAGCTCATTGCCTCCTATGCTACTGTTTTTTTAAATTTTTTATTTTTTGCTACTGCTTTTTTGACACAGTTGACTTTTTGTGCCTAATACAGCAAGAGATAAGCCAAAAAATAAAGCAAGGCATCATGGGATTTTAAGGCTAGTGATATTGTTATAGATCATCTGATTGAAACCCACATTTTACAGAAAAGAAAGGCCCCAAACCTGCATGCTTTCATTCATTGACAATTAATTATTCATCTTGCTCTTACTGAATACCTGGCACTGTTCTAGTTACTAGGAATAAAGTTGTAAACTCAACACTCTAAGTTTCTATCCTCATGACACTTATATTATTAGACTGAGGAATGAACAAATGTGGGTATGTGTTTGAGCAGAATGTCAGGTGGTAATGGGTGTTAGGAAGAGAAAGAGTACATAAAACAGATAGAGTAACAGGAACAGAAGCTAGAGCTCTTCTGGATTTGACAGAAAACACTCTGAGGGAATTTGAACAGATATCTGACTGATATGAAGGAAAAGCTATGTGACTATTTGAGAGGAGGAATTCCAGGCAGAGGGAACAGTCAGTGACTCTGAGACGAGATGTTATGTGTGTGTTTGAGAGACAGCAAGTATATGTTTGGAACTCTGTAAGAAAGAGAGAACATGTGAAATGAGATCACAAAACTATCCAGGGGTCAATCATATAAGATCTCAAAGGCCAAAAAAAAAAAAAAAGAAACTTAGAGTCTATCCTAAGTGTGATAGGAAAAGATCAATGATTGGTGGCTTTTAAAAAAAAAGTATAACATGATCCAATTTACATTTGAATTGGTCATTCTGGCTGCTATGTGGGGTGAAAGTGTAAGAGGTATAAGACAAGAAGGAAAATCAGTCAGAAGAGGATTATAATAGGCCAGGTAACAGCTGTGGTGACTTGAATCAGGATGATGTAGGTGGTGATAGGGGTCAATCTTTAAGAATATTCTGAAGGTAGAACTAACAGGATTTTCTGTGGATTGAGTGTATTAAAAGATAAAATGTGGCCTATTAAAAATTTTAAGAGTTTATTTGAGTAAAAATTTATTTGAATCAGGCAGTGCTAAACCAGAAGTGGTTAGGAGCACTCTGGACAGAAGCCAGGGGAAAGACCCATATAATAGAAAGTATGGGAACAAAGAGGAAATTATTGATTAGCTATAGCTTAAAGCATATTTGGCTCCTTGTAACTGGTTGTCCTTCATATTTTTATTTCATTACCTTGAGGCATTTACAAGTTTAGATGTTCAATTGTTTATATAGGCTACCATGACATTAGAGTAACCTCAGCATAATGTCCTCTTTGTTTAATTAACTTATTAAGTATGTAATAAAAGAGAAAAGGAACAGTCAGAGATGATTTCCAGGTTTTTGATATGAACACCAAGAGGATAGTGATGCCACTTCTTAAGAAAGGGACAAAGAGATAAAGCAGATTTAGGAAGTAAAAGGAGAAATCAAGAATTTCTTGATTTTGGTTTTAGGAGTATTAAATTCAAGACACTGATTAGTGACTCAAGTAGCTATGTCAAAAGGCAATTGAATATATGAATCTGGATCTCAGGAAGACTTTGGGTCAAGAGAAATAAATTTGAGAAGCATTACCATTGATTTATCTAAGATCACTGAGAATTAAAGTCTAAACTTATACTTACTCGTTCGTCAGAAGAAAGATGGTAGTGGAGTAGGAGGACCCATGGCTTGTCTTGTCCCACATACATAACTATCAAACCATCCTAAATACCCCAGGAGTCAACCTGAAGAAGGACAGAATAAACTGCAAAACTAAAGGGAGAGAAGAGGCCCCATGAAAGAAAGTAGGAAGTGCATAGAGTGGTTTAGGGGAGAAAGGAATCACAGGTGCTGTAGATGGGAGGGAGCTGTGATTGTGGAAAAGAGAGAGGGAGAGGAACATATAGGGGAATGCACAAGGAGAGCTTTTCCTCATTTTCCTTAGAAAATGAGAGGGGCTGAATTTTGTGAGTTGCTGCAACCACTGGGGCTTAAAGCCTTGAGTTTGAAAAGTCAGCAGGCTTAGCTTGGATAGAGCCCAGAGGTCACTGCCCTGTTCCTGGGGGCAGACACTGTGGAAAGAACAGTTTAAAGAACTCCTGGAGTACACAGAGAGGAGATTATTCACTCTTTTCAGAGTACTTTCCTAAGAGGCTGCATTCAAGAAGATGCCTTTCCAGGAACAAAGGAGTTGGCTGGCACCATTTCCCTCTTCTACCCCTCAGCATCAACACAGAGCCACCTGTAGGGAGCAGCACAGCCCTGACACTGGCTGCCTAACTAGCTTACACCAAGCCCAACACTCCTGTGCTCTATTGGGACTGCCCTTCTCAGTCAAGCTTGCCTCAATACCGGCATGGCAGACCCCACCCACAGAAAACCAGCACAAACCCCTGCCCACACCATGTCTCCAGACCAGAGACTTCTGCAGGGCCTCAGTTCTCATGGAAGTAGTATCAGGTCTTATCTACAAACAGACCAGAACACACTTAGTTAAAACTCACCACATTCAGGCCAAAGACCAAACACTGGCCACAGCAGGCAAGGAGAGCTTCTGCAGGTGACTGGCCTCAAAGGTAGAGTAGCCAAAATACAAGCAAAATACATGAAGGACATGCCAGAGACATTCCCTGAAGTGCCGGGCCCTGAACACTACATGACCTCTTCTTTATAGAGTCATTACTTTCAGGAGCAGGAATCATAACTAGCTCTCCCAACATAGAGAAGAAGGCAGAATTAGACAAAATGCGATGATGGAGGAATTCATCCCAAATGAAAGAACAAGATACGGCCACAGCGAGAGATCTAAGCAAAACAGATATAAGTAACATGCCTGATGGAGAATTTAAAGCACCAATCAAAGATAGTCACTAGGCTTGAGAAAAGAATAGAAAACATTAAGAAGATTCTTACCACAAAGATAAATGAGTTAAAAAAAGAATCAGAGATGAAGAATGCAATAATTGAGATTGGAAACATGCTTGATACAGTGAACAGCAGGCCAGAAAAACAGAAGAATGAATTAATGACCTAGAAGACAAAGTAAAGGAAAATAATGAAACTGACCGAAGATCTGAGAAAGAAGAATTATGGAACATGAGACTAGACTTAGTGAACCTCAGTGACTCCATCAAATATGATGACATTTGTATCATAGAAGTTCCAGAAGAAGAAGAGAGATGGGGGGGGGCAGAAAATTTATTTGAGGAGACAATAGCTGAAAACTTCCCTAATCCAGGGAAGGAAACAGATATTTAAATCCACAAGGCACAGAGAACTCCCACCAAAATCTGCAAAAGGAAGCCAACACTAAGACATTGTAATTAAATTTAAAAAATATAGTGACAAAAAAATTCTTGAGGAGCAAGACAAAAGAAGTCCTTAACTTACAAGAGAAGACTTGAAAGGCTAGCTGGAGATTTTTTTTTTTTTTTAAAGATTTTATTTATTTGACAGAGAGAGAGAGAGAGAGATCACAAGTAGGCAGAGAGAGGGGGAAGCAGGCTCCCTGCCGAGCAGAGAGCCCGATGCGGGGCTCGATCCCAGGACCCTGGGATCATGACCTGAGCTGAAGGCAGAGGCCCTAACCCACTGAGCCACCCAGGTGCCCCTAGCTGGAGATTTTTTAACAGAAATTTTTCAGGCTAGAAACAAGTGGCATTATATATTCAATGTGCTGAATGGGAAAAATTGCATCCAAGAATACTCTGTCCATCAAGTCTATCATTCAGAATAGAAGGAGAAATAAGAGTTTTCCAGACCAAAAAAAAAAAAAAAAAAAAAAAGACAGAACAAGAAACAAAAAACAAAACAAAATTAAAAGAATGTGTAGGGGCACCTGGGTGGCTCAGTGATTAAGCGTCTGCCTTTGGCTCAGGTCAAGGTCCCAGGGTCCTGGGATCGAGCCCCGCATCGGGCTCCTTGCTCTGCAAGAAGCCTGCTTCTCCCGCTACCATTCCCTCTGCTTGTGTTCCCTCTCTTGCTGTGTTTCTCGTGGTCAAATAAATAAAATCTTTAAAAAAAAAAAAAAAGAATGTGTGAGCACTAAATCAGCCCTGCAAGAAGTATTAAAGAGGACTCTGAGTAGGAAGGAAAAACCAAAAGTGACAAAGACAAGAAAGGATCAGAGAAATTGTCCAGAAACAATGACAAAAGAAGTAATAAGAGGCAATAAATACATAGCTATCAATAATTACTTTGAATGGAAATGAACTAAATGATCCCACCAAAAGACATAGGTGTGTCAGAATGGATAAAAAAATGAGACCCATCTATATGCTGCCCATAGAAGACTTATTTTAGACCTAAAAACACTTCCAAATTGAAAGTGAGGGTATGGAACAGCACCTATATTGGACAAACTCGACTTTAAAACAGAGACTATCAATAATAGCCATAGTTTCCACTATGGAAAGAGCCCAAATGCCCATCGACTGAAAAATGTAGTATAAAGAAGTGACATGTGAATATATACGTATACATATGTAATACATACATATATATATATACATATATATATATGTATGTATATATATATATGTATGTATATACATATATATATATATATTATATATATATATAATGTGTATATAATGGAATATTGCTCAGCCAACAAAAAGAATGAAATCTTGTCATTTGCGATGACCTGTATGGAGCTAAAGTATGTTAACCTAAGTGAAATAACTCAGTGAGAGAAAGAAAAACACCACCTGATTTCACTTATATGTGGAATTTAAGAAACAAAACAGATGTGGGAAGGAAAAAAAAGAGAGAGAGGGAAGCAAACCATAAGGGAGTCTTAATGATGGGGAACAAACTGAGGGTTGATGAATGAAGGTGGGGTGGGGGATGGGCTAGATGGGTGACAGCTTATTATGATGAGCACTGGATATTATATGTAAGTGGTGAATCACTAAAATCAACTCCTGAAACCAATATTATACTATATGTTAATTAGAATATAAATACAAACTTGAAAGAAATAATAAAAAATATAACAAGAGGAGCTACATCATAACGAAGGGAATAATCCAACAAGAAGATATAACAATTGTAAATATTTATGCACCAATATGGGAGATCCCAAATATACAAAGCAATTAATAACAAACATAAAGGAATTAATTGATAGTAATACAATAATAATGGGGAACTTTAACACCCTACTTTCATCAATGGTCAGATCATCTAAACAGAACATCAATAAGGAAACAATGGCTTTGAATGACACAGTGTACCAGATGGACTCAACATATATATTCAGAACATTCTTTCCTAATACAGCAGAATACACATTGTTTTCATTTACATGGAACATTCTCCAGAATAGAACATTCTCCAGAATAGATCGCATATTAGGTCACAAATCAGGTCTCAACAGATACAAAAAGAATAAAATCATAGGATACAACTTTTCTGACCACAACATTATGAATCTAGAAGTTAACCACAAGAAAAAATTTGGAAAGACTACAAATACATGGAGGTTAGGTGGTATATTACTAAACAATGAATGGGTCAAGCAGGAAATCAAAGAAGAAATCTTTAAAAATTACAAGGAAACAAATGAAAATGAAAACACTATGGTCCAAAACCTTTGGGATGCAGTAAAGCAATCCAAAGAGGGAAATATATAGCAATACAGGTTCACCTCAAGAAGCAAAAAAAATCTCAAGTAAACAGCTTAATAACCTTATACCTAAAGAACCTAGAAAAGAAAAACAAATGAAACCTAAAGCCAGCAGAAAATAGGAAGAAAAACAGCAGAAAATAGCCAGTAAGAAAAATAATAAAGATCAGAGCAGAAATAAATGATAAAGAAACAAAACAAAAAATCAATAGAGCAGATCAATGAAACCAGGAGCTGTTTCTTTGGGAAGATTCATAATATTTACAGATCTCTAGCCAGACTTATCAAAAAGAAAAGAGAGAGGATCTAAACAAATAAAATCCCAAATGAGAGAGGAGAAAAAACAAACATCACTACAGAAATACAAACAAATATAAGAGAATATTATGAAAAACTATAGGCCAACAAATTGGACAACGTGGAAGAAATGGATAGATTCCTAGAAACACATAACTACTAAAGTTGAAACAGGAAGAAAAAGAAAACTTGAACAGGCTGATAACCGGCAAAGAAATTGAATCAGTAATCAAAAAAAACTCCCAACAAACAAAAGTCCAGGGCCAGATAGTTTCACAGATGAATTCTATCAAGCATTTAAAGAAGACTTAATACCTATTCCTCTTAAACTATTCTAAAAAATAGAAAAGGAAGGAAAACTTCCAAACTCATTCTATGAGGCTGGTATCACCCTGATACCAAAACCAGATAGACTCCACTAAAAAAGGGAACTACAGGCCAATATCCCTGATGAATATGGGTGAAAATATTCTCAATAAAATGCTAGCAAACTGAATTTAACAATACATTTAAAAAAATCATTCACCGTGTTCAAATACAATTTATTCCTGTGTTGCAAGGGTGGTTCAGTATTCATAAACATTATATGCTACATTAATAAAAGAAAGGATATAGACAATATGATCATTTCAATAGATGCAGAAAAAGCACTGACAAAGTACAACACCCATTCATGATAAAAACCCTCAACAAAGCAGGATTAGAGAGAATAAACCTCAACATAATAAAGGCCATTTTGAAAAACTCATAGCTAATGCTATCCTCAATGGAGAAAAAAATGAAATCTTTCCTTCTATGGTCAGGAAGAAGACAGGGATGAGCACTCTAGCTACTGTTATTTACCATAGTACTGGAAGTCTTAGCCACGGCAATCAGACAACAAAAAGAAACAAAAGACATCTTATTGGCAAGGAAGAAATAAATCTTTCACTATTTACAGATGACATGATACACTATATAGAAACTTGGAAAAGACTTCACCACAAAATTGCTAGAACTGATACACAAACTCAGCAAAATCACAAGATACAAAATCAATGTGCAGAAATCTTGCATTTCTATACACCAATAATGAAGCAACAGAAAGGGAAACTAAAGAATCAATCCCATTTATAATTGCACCAGAACCAATAAGATACCTAGGAATAAACCTAACCAAAGAGGTGAAAGATCTGTACTCTGAAAACTATAAAACTCTGATGAAAGAAATTGAAGATGACACAAAGAAATGGAAGGACATTCTGTGCTCATGCATTGGAAAAACAAATAATGTTAAAATATCTATACTATCCAAAACAATCCACATATTTTACATAATCCGTAGCAAAATACTAACTGCATTTTTCGCAGAACTAGAATAAAGTATCCTAAAATTTGTATGGAACAACAAAGGACCCCTTGAAAAAGAAAAGCAAAGCATGAAGTATCACAATTATGGACTTCAAGTTATGTTACAAAGCTGTATTGATCAAAACAGTATGGTACTGGCACAAAAAGAGAAATGCAAATCAATGGAACAGAAGAGAGAACCCAGAAATGAACTCACAACTATATGATCAATTACTCTTCAACAAAACAGGAAAGAATATCCAATGGAAAAAAGACAGTCTTTTCAAAACGTGGTGTGGGAAAAACTGGATGGCAACATGCAAAATAATGAAACCGGACCACTTTCTTACATCACACACAAAAGTAAATTCAAAATGTATTAAAGACCTAAACATGAGACATGAAACTGTAAAAATCCTAGAGAACACAGGCAGTAACCTATTTGACATCAGCCATAGCAACTTCTTCTTGATATGTCTCCTGAGGCAAGGGAAACAAAAATAAAAATAAACTATTGAGATTATACCAAAATGAAACTAAAGGCAACCTTCAGAATAGGAGAATATATTTGCAAATGACATACCCAATAAAGGGTTAGCATCCAAAATTTATAAAGAACTTATAAAACTCAACACCCCAAAAATGAATAATCCAATTAAAAGTGGGCAGAAGACAAAAATAGACATTTTTCCAAAGAAGACATCAAGATGCCCAAGAGATACATGAAAAGATGCTCAACATCACTGATCATCAGGGAAGTACAAATCAAAACTACAGTGAGAAAAAAAAAAAAAAAAAACTACAGTGAGATGGGGCACTTGGGTGGCCCGGTAGGTTAAGCATCCAACTCTTGATCTCAGCTCAAGTCCTGATCTCAGGTTATGAATTCAAGCCCCATGATTGACTTCACATTGGGCATGGAGCCTACCTGGGGAAAAAAAAAAAAGAAAGAAAAAAAAAAACTACAATGAGATATCACCTCACACCAGTCAGAATGGCTAAAATCAACAGCATAAGAAACAACAGGTGTTGGCAAGGATATGGAGAAAGGGGAACCCTCTTGCACTGTTGGTGGGAATGCAAGCTGGTGTGGCCACTCTGGAAAACAGTGTGGAGTTTCCTCAAAAAGTTAAAAATAGAACTATCCTACAATCCAACAATTGCACTACTAAGTATTTTCTCGGAGGATAAACACGAATTCGAAGGATACATGAACCTGGTTGTTTATACCAGCATTATCTACAATAGCCCAATTGTGGAAACAGCACAAGTGTCCATGGATTGATGAATGGATAAAGAATCTGTGGAGCACACAATGGACTATTATTACTCAGTCGTAAAAAGAATGAAATCTTGCCTTTTGCAATAACATCGATGGAGCTAGAGAGTATGATGCTAATCAAAATCAGTCAGAGAAAGACAAATACTATATGATTTGAGTCATATGTGTAATTTAAGAAATAAAACAAACAAGCAAAGGAAAAAAGATACAGAGGAAGACAAACCAAGAAACAGACTCTTAAGTGTAGAGAACATTCTGATGGTTACCAGAGGGGAGGTGGGTGGTTGGTGGGTTAAATGGGTGACGGGAACTAAGGAGTGCACTTGTCATGATGAGCACTGGGTGATGTATGGAAGTGTTGAATTACAGTATTGTATACCTCAAACTAATATTATTCTGTATGTTAACTGGAATCCAAATAAAGAAAATAATCTTGACCTCCTTCTTTGTTCCATACTGGCTGCATCTAGTGAAACAAAACAGACTTGTCAGAAACTGGTAGCTTATTTGAGTATAATTTTAATTAAAAATATATATCTTATATAAAATATATGTAGTATATATTTCTTATACATACATAAACTGCATTCAAGAAAATAAGTGAAAACCACATTCAGTAAGAGAAAATCCTGAATACGAAGATCTTATAATAATTTTCAAAGATCAGCAGAGTTTTCTAAACCTCAAAAGAAAAGCCCTCAACTAGACATGATGTTCCAGCTAAAGTTCATATATATAGAGAGAGTATTACCTGGAGCTCCTCAGCCAACACTCTAGGAGAGAGCTGAGTTGAAGAAATGATATCATTGTTACCTGGTCTAAACATCACATAAGGCTTTAGTAGGTAAAACTTCATGGAAGTGCACCAGGAATAGAGTGGCCTAGCAAGCCAAGGTGGGATGTTCCATTTGCCTCCAATTTTTTAAATATGAAATTATTTTAATAATGAGATTTAGGGTTTTTTTTTTCGATTTGTATTTATTTGAGAGAGAGAGTGAGCAAGAGCATGAATGGGAGGAGGGGCAGAGGGAGCAAATCTTCAAGCAGACTCCCCACTGAGCGTGGAGTCCAAGATGGGGCTCAATCCCACAACCCATGAGATATGACCTGAGCTGAAACTAAGAGGCAATCGATTGAGCCACCCAGGTGCCCCTTTACTCCAATTTTTTTTTTAAAGATTTTATTTATTTAACAGAGAGAAACACAGTGAGAGAGGGAACACAAGCAGAGGGAATGGTAGTGGGAGAAGCAGGCTTCCTGCAGAGCAGGGAGCTCGATGCGGGGCTTGATCCCAGAACCCTGGGATCATGACCTGAGCCGAAGGTAGATGCTTAACGACTGAGCCACTCAGGCACCCCGAACTTTACTCCAATTTTGGAGAAGTGGTCATACCCCTGAACAGCTGGAACTCTGAATGTCATCCTTGTGGAAAAAAATGCCATATTTCACATCAAAGATCAGAGGAAAGGGAAGAGGAATCATAGAACAGTACATGAACTATTTGGAGAAGGAAGGAGCAGACATGATGTTTCATCCTCTAATTTGAGGGATTCAAAGCTTTAAGTCTTAGTAAGATTATGGCTTAGAAAGCAAGTTCCAAGAAATCATGATATTTATGCAAGAATTGGTATCAGAGTGGTGTTTTTATTTTTTATTTATTTTTTATTTATTTTTTTTTTCAGAGTGGTGTTTTTAAAGAGCTAAATTGGTTCCAAAGGAGAATAGCTAATATTACACGGGAACAGGATGGCTTGGAAGGTTTTAGATTCAGAATGCCTGGTAGTACCACTCTGTTTCTGAAGAGCTGCATTGCATATTTTTGAAAAAGTACAACTGAATGAGAGATGTGAGTAAAACTAGTAGGGTCCCACAGTTTCAAATACTTACATATCCATTTATCTTATTTGATCTATGTGAAAAAGTCACAGACAGGCAAAATGGGTAAGATCATCCCTATTTTCCAAATGAGGAAGTGAGACAGTCCATAAGAGCTGGAGAAATGATTCATTTAGACCACATGTCAAGGAAAAGCTTGTCAGTCCCACAAACAACTTGGTGAAATAAGTATCAAGCATTGCAGGAAGCCAAAGCTGCTGTCAGTTGCCCTCCTCCCCCTCAGCCATAGATATATTTAAACCAAGTAATAATAAAACAAACCAGCAGCTGGTATTTTGTAGAGCCGACTCTGGAGCCCCCTCAGAAAGGAGCTTTTTCTAGATAGAGTTTGTCATTTTTCTTTCTTTATTTTTCATTTGCTGTTTTTTTTTTTTAAATTGCATTCCTAATTAAATGAAACACTTTAAAGTAAAAAAAAAAAAAAGGAATGAACTGAGCCAAATTGCAAGTACAGATATGCCTTGAGCAGTGTGCAGGTTTTCAAGTTGTTTTTTTTTTAATTCTGTCTTTCTGGCATCTGTCTGTGATACATGATATGACCAAAAACACTCAATTCCACAGACACTAGGAGAAAAGTCCCTTCCCCACATCCACACCCTAAATCCTCAATCAACAGGCAAGTGGAGTAGTCACATATTATTTGCATTTTTTAAAAACGCGATACTGATCTTTATTGACTGTCTGGTGCATCATGTTCATTAAACATTCAGTCCTCACAAAACTTGGTGGGTTTGACTTTTCACATTCCATAAGCTTGTTTAGGGACAGACAGCTTCCAACTGGCTAACAGCACATCTTCCACTGGCATTGTTCCCGTCCTTGTGAACCTCAGGCTTCCAAAAACAGTTGATTCACTTTGAGGGAGACAAGTTAAATTTTTGTTGTTTTGAAAGACGCAATCTAAACTACTTTCACCCGGAACGCTAGAATTCAAGTAGACACATCTCTCTGAATTCTTTGAGAACCGATGTCCTGTGAAGATGCTGAAGATCTACACTCACACGATCACATCTGCTTCTTACTGGTGATCAATCGTACAGTCCCTCACCCACCCGAAGCCACCTTCATTTCTTTATCTGTAAAATGACGACCAAGGGAGATGCCCTACCCATTCTCTCAGGTTGTTATAGAGCCAACTGTTTAAATTCATGAAGGTGTTAGTGTGATTTTTCTCACCTCAGAATGAATGCTGTCCAAATTTTTGGCATGCTCATATTCAGCCTGGTAAAGCTGGCTTGAGTTTTATCATCTCTTCCTCTCACTTCTGATAACTAAACAACAAAGGGAACTGAAATGGGTTTTGTGTAGCAGAAGCCCCAGAAAAAGGATCATGTTTTCACTAAATCGTGAGGAAGGGCTGATTCTGATGGTGCTGCCAACATGTGCCAAATGTGTCTCTCAGTTTGCTCCGTTAGTAACAGGTGTTCACAGGCTGGTGAGGAAGGAGAAAAAGCTTCCCCTCCAGTTTGCCTGTCTTTCACTTGTCAAGGGTTTTGACAGGCATTTTGCAGTTCCCTGTCACGCAGTTCTAAGCATGGCTGCACAGCATGCTGCTCAAAGCAACCCCAAGTCAAGGAACTCCGAGCATTTCCCCTTAGAGTTTCTGTTTGATGACATGCCTAGATAGGAGTGTTGGTAGCCCTTCCTCTTGACATGTGTCTGCTTTATTCATCCTCCTGGTGATCCAGAATTTGTCCGACTCTTGAATGGGCTTTGCTCCAGGTAAGCTATCAGACTAGATTTCCGTACCTCTTTAGTAAGATCTAAAATATCCTTTTGTCTTGCTCCATTGTACCCAGTGTATAATCCTTACTTATATAATAATCACTTTTTAAAGTGTTTGTCTCTCCCACTAGACTCAACTTCTAGGGGCAGGAACCCTGTAATATTCCTAACACACCAAGCAGAGTATCTGGCATATAACAAAGGCTAAGAAATGCATATCAGACTGAATCTTAATCTAATGCATTTGAGGTACCCGAAAATGATAATCCCCCTGAAGGAAATGAGGCTATATTTCTTCTAGTTACTGAAACTTTTTGATAATAACAAAACTAGAATCTAGCACTTTTGCCAGTACTGGCTTTAGGTCCCAGGCCTAAAGGACTATTTTTGTAGTTGGCCATTAGAGTGATAAAATCACTTGTTGGACTTTATTGTATCCACTTACCTTCACATATAGGTGGACATCATTTAAAAATATTTATATAGTATTATATATAATACATACTTATAAAATATATTTCTTTTAATGATTCATACATAATATACATTATTTATTTATGAAAGATGTATTTCTTTAAACACACTATATGTGTGTGTGTGTGTGTGTGTGTGTGTGTGTGTGTGTGTGTGTATGAATGATCTGGTACCTCTGGTACAGAGCAGAATATGCATTTTTTATTGGTCTGCTTTGCCCACTCATTGACAGAATATTTTTCTTTGCTGAGGTTTATTATTATTCTAGACACAGCCTGGATGACATAACATGTTTAATTTAATTCACATCACTAAACTAGTATTATGCAGAGTGAAACTGAAGGAGGGATTTTCCTCTTTGGGTTCATGGGAAATAGAAAGAGACCACACACACATACACTACCACACCAGCACCAATCCCAGTTCTTCCTGGTTTCCCATATTTTGTTTAAATGTCTGAGCACTTACAGACACCAGGAGAGCGTAATCACATGTCATGCTTCCAAGAATGATCTGATCACAAGAGGGTCAGAAAGGACTCTCCCAGTTCCTCCCCCATAGAATTGTTTGGTTGGTTGGTGCATTAATTGGGGTGAGGGATTACTAAATTCCTGTGACGCATGAAGCATTTGCTGCTTCAGATTATTAGAGAGTGAACTTGTAGGAGCAATGGTCTGAGCTTCTGTGGCAGGTTCACACCATTACGGTAGAGAGTGCTATTTCAGTTTTCTCTGTTCTCCACCACCATCTCTGTCTGTTAGCATCGGACAGTACGTTTCTTTCATACAAAGAGAGAAACTTCATGATGGAAAAGGAATTTAGAGATTGCATAATCTTCTGACTTCACAGAGGAAAACATGTTCTAAAAGTTTAAGTGGCTTGCTCAAGAGCTGAATAGGAGCTGGTGGCAGAACTGAGATTAGAACCTGGGTCTCATGGATTTGGTCAGTTGTTTTGTTTGTTTTCATTACATTACAGCTGAGATCTGCTGTACACATCAGTCAGGTTCAAATACACCAGTGGTTCTCAAATTTAAACATTCATTTGAATCAGCCTGAGGGCTTGTTAAAATATAGATTGGGAATCTACCCCTAGGGTGTCTGATTGAGTGGTAGATCTGGCATGGGGCTAAGAATGTGTGTTTTTTTTTTTTAATTAATTTTTATTAACATATAATGTATTATTTGCCCCAGGGTACATGTCTGTGAATCATCAGGCTTACACTTTTCACAGCACTTAACAGCACATACCCTCCCCAATGTCCACAACCCAGCCACCCTATCC